>JAGXJF010005666.1:0-125617 GCA_019208055.1 Stipa capillata | reverse complement strand
AAGGTCGGTAATCTAATACCTGTAGCCCAATGGCTAGAATCTTGCAGCGGAAATCCAGCGGAAAGTGGCCCATCAGCGTGCCATACCCGACAGGCAACTGACTGGGGTTACGCCCTAGCGTTCACGTCTATAATCTTATCTTCAGAACTGATGTCTTCTTCGTCTGGCCAAATCAACAAGCCAGGTGAGTACATTGAATGTACTCGCAAGCTATTCCCACAGGAAGGAGTATACGGAAAATAATTCATGCAGGGGATAAACAAGGAATAGCTCTACCCTAAGTTGATTAATGTGCGGAAAAGTAAGTGCATAATTCAAATACTTGGATAGTAGATTCAAAAGCAATTTAGTAAAACTGTTTAAAGTAAAATGAACAGAATCCTCCCGAGGTAGACCCGGCTACCTCCTTACAATCCTCGAGACAGCTCAGACCATATTACCCTGGCAACATGTCTAGCTTCTCGGTACCACACTCGACTGACGCTATCCTGGATAGCTCAGCGAGTGCCCCTGGCTCAGCTCGTGTATCCCGGATCACACGGCTAGCCTACTCCTCCGGCAATTCCTTGCTACCAACCTGTAGCGTAAATTGCTCTCTGTGGACACATCATGCCCACGTCCTTAATCCCTTTTCCCATGCTTTCGCAAACAACACTTAGTCTAACCAGTGTGTGGCCTTGCCAGTTCATGTCCATAACCGAGGACGCGGCTATTCGAATAGTTTTTAACACTCTGCAGAGGTTGTACGGCTTTACCCACAAGATGTAGTTCCCCCTGGGCATGCTACGCGTCGCATGTGTCCAGGGCTTGTACAACGAGACCTTCGCCCGCTTCCATACCAGAGTTGGACCCGCTAGGTGAATACCCAAGTTTGCATGTCCTGGACACCAAATTGGGACTCTCCACCTTTGTGTCGTCTCAACACCTCCCGCCTGGCGTAGGTGGAACTCTAGGACTTCAAAGCACCTAGCACTAACTCCCTACTTCCCACGGGTCCAAACCCTAATACTTGCCGGGTTACTAAGCCAAGTCCTTCCCATAAAGGACATGTGGACGTACGGTAATGGAACCGGTTTTAGCGGCACTTAGGCTCGGTCCTTAACTGATTCGAGTAGGACTCCAATTCCCAACCCCATGACGTCCTGGACGATCATGGCTCCAACCAATGTTCTACATCCCCGAACATCACTTAACATTCCTACCCGAATCCAAATCATCTCCTCTTTTCTTTTGATTTGTGATAAACCTTTATTTGTGAAAGTCACCTCGGACAGCATATGCTATCCGAGGGTTTTTTTCCCATATCCCAACGGGATGTTTAAAACCTGGTTTTTGACTATAGCAGGGCTAAGCATGGTTAACACCTATAACCTTAATTATTCGACGGTCGTGAGTCGACCGCTGAATATACCTAGGGTTACAATGAAGGATATTCGGACCTAGGTATCGTGCAACTAATGGGTATAACTATCTACATAAAATATCGATATTAAACACATAGCATGCAGAGTTCGTAAACAAAATATTCATAACTTTGCACATATGGGATTTCGATATGATCAAAGTGGGAATGCTTGCCTGGCAAATCTTGTTCTTGTTCCGAATGCGAGGGTGATGTCGGATCTTCCTGGCGTACGTACGTCGCTCCGTTAACTACGCGTCGGGTAAAAGCAACGAATAAGAAACGATCCAACACTTCAATAAAACTAAACAACATGCGAAACAAAAACACCTGACGAACTAATATGGTTTTCGGGACGATCGGAAGAGGGTCTAATTAGGGTTTCACACAGAACTTGCCGGACGGCGATTAGGGGTGGAGGTGCATATACCTGGGGTTAAGCTAAATGGTTTGACTCCAGGTTTTTGTGGTTTTAGGTCTACGGAGACAAAGAACAATTCTGACGATGGGTATATGCGGAGGTGTCACATAAAATGACGGCGCCATGGTTAAGGGAAGCTGTATGCATAAATGGTTCATGTTACTAGTCATCTGCTTCCCAGGGTCATCGAGTTTTGTAAACATTCTAGATATACATATATGCTGGTCAGGGAGAAGGATTTGTTTCGGGGATTTAGACATTAGTATATATATACATGCTTGTATTGTAGATATTAGAATCAAAAAGAATGGCCCTATCCTTACTTATACCATTTTGGTTTGAGCAGCTTTTGAAATTTTAGCAAGTACTTGAATGAAAACTTAGTGTTTAACCTGGACTCGTTCTGGAATCGGTTCACTGAGCTTTTATGCCCTTAGCTGACCCAGAGATAGCTAAATCTGAAATAAGGGCTGGCGTTAATGAGCTCCCGACAGCACAACTGCGCTTTTAATGAGCTGCAGGCGGAAGCGAGCGCATGCGCCTTCACTGGTCGGGCGCGGCACTCGGTTTGGACCAGGTTTATGCGCATTAAAGGAAGAGAGGCGGGAGTTCTTCCCGGGCACCAGCAACTCACCGAAAATGGACCTTGGGCTTAACTTGCCCCACCCGTCAGCGGTGTTTGCTCACTTCGCTCAGGTTGAAACAGAGGAGAAAGCGGCGTTCGGTTGGTTGCTCGGACCAGGAGGCGGGGATCCCGGCGGCGGCGGTTGAGCTCCAGTAGCTGGCGGTTACAGCGGTTGGGGGTTAAAGCGGTCGGCGACCGGCGGTTGAAGCGGGGAGCACGGCTCGATTGCGGCGGCTTGGACCCGGTTGCGCAGCTCGGTGGCTGGATGGCGGCGGGGCTCAACGATTGGTGGCGGATCTGGAACCGGAAACGGCAAATCAAAGGAGGAAGCCGAGGCGGAGTTGGTTCTGGACAGGCGGCGGTGGCCAAGGGGAAGTGGTCCCGCCGGCGGCTGTTGAGCCAAACCGAAGGCGGCGGTGGATCTGGAACGGAGAGAAGAAGTGTGGAAAAATGGGGCTGGCGGCGGCGACTTGATTGAGGTTGAGGGCTCGGCCGGCTTTGGAGAGATGGTGAGTCTGCTGGGGAAAAGGCTCGGTTGTTGCTGATGGTGAGTTCGGTTTGCTGTTGAATCAGCGGGGAAGGAGGAGAACTAAGCTAGGGGAGAGCTCGATGGTGGAGGTGGGCTAACTCGTTTCGACTTACTTGGCCGGCGATGGAAAGGGTTGAGGTTCGGGTGCTGGGGATTTCTTGGCTGGCGGCTTGAGGGAAGAATGGGGTTGGTGTGCCTTAAGTAGGCCGGCGGTGCATGAGCTGGCCATGGCCATTGCTGTTCGTCGGTGAAGAGACAACACCGGGGTGCTCAGGAGGTTGCTGTGGCAACAGAGATGAGGAAAGACGGCGGTGCTGTGGCTAT
Organism: Stipa capillata; assembly: GCA_019208055.1. Taxonomy (NCBI): domain Eukaryota; kingdom Viridiplantae; phylum Streptophyta; class Magnoliopsida; order Poales; family Poaceae; genus Stipa; species Stipa capillata. The sequence goes on along the minus strand of JAGXJF010005666.1, from coordinate 122,316 downwards.
AGGGAGGAGGAAGAGCTGGCCGACGCAACGTGAAGCAGACAGCTACGGGGAAGGGCGCTGGAAGTGCACTGGCTAAACAGAGGTCGCCTCACATGTCACGTAGTTGGCACTGGAGAAGGTTGGGACATGCACGCAAAGGGGCACGAAGGTCGCTCCTTGCCACTGGTGTTGGAGCAAAACGTACTTGAGTGACCAGCGAAGTTAGGCACCGCTCGGTACCTTGGGTGCTGTGAATTTTGTGGGAATCAGTGCATGGCATGCTGGGGAATCCGCGCATAGAAATTGGAATGTGATAGCCAGAGGAAACGTGTGGTTTTAATCTTGCTGGGACTGCTGGGGAGAGTCCCTACGAGGCTGACGATGGGTTTTTAGTTGAGGTCGGACACGTTACGATGCAACGGTAGATTTTTGGACCTTGTTTTAATTGGTCGCAGCTAAAAGCTAATTTTAATTCTAATGGTTTAAATGGGACGGGGAGGGATCGAGGGCTGGAAGGGGTTCCGGGTGTGCGGCAAGGGATGGAGGGTATACGGGATCCTCGGTGATTATCCATCTCGACTTAGGGTCGATTGGTGGTGAGGTACCGCAGGTGCTCCGATGAATACGGTGCATGCGACATTTTAAGATATTCACCGATCCAGGGTTTTATCGGCTGGAGTGCGTGTGTACATATACACTTGGAGTTCTAGCACATATAGGGTGGCGACGCAGATAGAATAGACACAAGAGGTCGTGGTAGGTCAGGGTTTGAGGAAAACACTGATATGCTCACGTATACGTGTAGAGTTGCGGCAGAGAAAATGTCGACGCGGTGTTGCCGCGGTAGGAGAAAGACTTGCCGCGGTAGGAGCTTGTCGCGACAGGAATGGCTTGTCGCGACAGAAAAGAATAACAACGGCGGTGGCAGCGGCCGTGCCGCGGCAGAGGAAACGGGCAGTGGTCGCTGCGTGGCAAGAGCGTGGCAGCGGCATTGGCTGCCTTGGGGTGACGCGGCGGAGCAAACTGGCTGCGACGGCGGCTTCAGGCTGTCGCGGCGGGGACGCGAGGGCGAATGGTTTTGACCTAATTAACTTCGGGGTTGGAACGACTCGACATAAGCTTTATTTCGTCGCGCGTCGGTTAGCGTTATTTAACCAAAAAGTTTTTGAAGGCCCTAATTTTTGGGTTTTGGAAATTCGGGGCGTTACAAGCCTACCCCCCTTAAAAGGAATCTCGTCCTCGAGATTAGGAGGAGAACAAGGGCAGGGTCGTATGGTCTTCTGTCGCAAAGCATCTTCATAGCTCCAGTGCAGGTCCTTCCTTCCAATTCTCGGAACTACTCTCCTAAAAAATTTCAAGGTGCATATCTCAACTCCAATTCCGAACGCATTTCTGAACTCTTTAAGCGGTTAGTGTTGTCCTGTCAGCCTTGATGTGGTGGTGTCCCTTCGCACTTCATCTTGGGCATATATCCTCTCAAGGTTTGCAGCGGGCAGATAATTGGCATCGGTCGGCCATCGGCTAGGTAGGGGTCTGGTGTTACGAGCACTTCGTGCTCAAATCGAGTGCTAGCTTTTGAAAAAGGATCAGGCGTGCTGCTAGCGAATTGAGTGTTTCATTGAACGGGGGAATTGGCATGACAGTTGAGCAATCATTTAGTCTCAGTATGGGCAAGGGGGGGGAACAGCAGGTAGATGAGGGAGATCTCAAGTCTTGTTTACAGACTCAAGCAAGAACGAACTAACAATGGACAATTCATTAGGGTCGGAAGACGCATTGAAAAGTCCAGTAAAACAACACAAGGATTAGCATGACACGCATCCAGGCGTTTACCAGGGCATCAAATAGGCCAGTCGGATTGCCGGGAGGCATCAGGCTGAACCCAACAGCAAAAATTATCGCAATGTAAACGCACAGACAACCGAACGCATTGAGCTGGGTAATCCAAGCTCGACGCACATCTTCGTCCTGGCCAGCTCTGGGTTAGGGGCCTGACGCGGAGCGATTCTTCCTGGGGGTGTGATTCTCCGACGGGGTTGGAGCGCGTTGAGACGAGGCATTTCGTCTGCGGCGGCGGACGCCTTCTTCGGCTGCAGGTGCGGCGGCCATGGCTGCTTGTGATTTCAAGTTGTGGGCGAAAATTGCCGAAGAGTTGCTGGAAGTAAACAGAGGTGCGGTGAAAGGGAAACGAGCAAAAGGAGAATAAGCACTGGGAGCAAGAGCTCTTGAGGCGAGGAAGTATTTAGCGAGGGAAACGAGGAGCACGGATGGGTGCGGACGAGAGATAGAGTCCAGGTAGCCATTGATGGCTTGGCGGAAAGGTGCACGGCGTGCGGCCTCGGACAAGACAAAATTCTGCCTCTCTTGTTAGATCGGTAGCAGGGAATTTAAAGCTATTGAATGGAAGTAGGCATATAGCTGGCTACAACGGAAGAATATAAGGACAAATAAGCGGTGGCTTGAAAAGGTCCAAGGGTTGCCACCAATTATGGAAGGGTATTGGGGCGAGCAACAGAGTAGATCACGGAGAAGAAATGGCTTGGCATTCTTTATTTGATTTCGAGTGCCGATAATTTGTGTGGGTAGGCCACTATTGATTAGTGGTCTAGGGATATGGGCAACTTACGTGATCTAGATCGTGACTTAACGGGGTTTGATTCGGGTTGACAGCTAAAGCTATTTGGCTTGGCTGAATGAATGCCTTCTGAGACGTGTTGGTTTTTGCTATTTGGGGAATAGTTCTTCCCGTAGCGACATAGGAAAGAGGGAAGCATCTAGGGAACGAGAGAGCAATCCCAGATTTTATATGTGCACATAAACAGAAGCGAACAACACCGAATGACATTATTAGGGTCAGAAGACCCATTGGAAACTCCAGTAAAACAGCAGGAAAATCAGCATGACGCGCTTACATGCGTCTACAAGCATCTCAACCCAGGTTGTCTGAGTATCGAAGGGATACCAGACTAATTACAACAACAAATATTAATGCGATGCAAGCACACAAAGCAACTAGACGTATCGAGTTGAATAGCCCAAACTCGGCGTGCATTATTGGCCTGATTGGCCTCTGGATTGACGGCTTGGGGCGGAACAATTTCCTCTTGAGGGTTCTGGTCTCTGCTGGGAGATCGGGGTGCGTCGGAGGGTACGTTGCGCCTGCGACGGCTGGTACTTTCTTCGGTTGCTGGTGCTCTTGGCATGAGGAGCTCTTCCATCTCAAGGGTATAGGTGGAAATTGCCGAAGAGTGGCTAGAAGCGGATGAAGATCGCGCGGACGAAGGGATCTGTTGCGACGAGATCCAGAACTCTACCAGCTGGGTGAGGAGATCGTGTTGAGCGGCTAGATAAAGAGAGAGGTGGGTTACCGCGGTGTCCTCGTCGGGAGGTGGGGTGATAAACCTCGTGCCTCCTCCTGGGACGCGGTGAGGGTAGAATCGAAAAGCTCTCTGGTTCATACCGGGGACACGGTAGCGAAGAAGAGCAATAGCTTCCCAGGCGGCCATCTGAATAGCCATAGCTGGTGTTGGCATGGACCGTCCATGGATCCGGAAGGGTGCACTTGGATTGGTTTTGGCGGGGTAGACAGAGACATCAGCCCAAAACTCAGGCACGGTGTCGAAGGCTTGACTTCGGTATACTTCATACTCCGGTCGTCGCGTTGCCCCGAGGGCTTGCCATGACACGATCCAGAGAACGCCGGCAAAGCCGGTGAGGTCTTCAGCGGTGGTTTCTTGACAGAGGGTACCTTGCGGCGTCATGTTTGTAGAGGAAGGGAGACTGAGCAAGGGTAGGGAGCGTTGGGAGTGAAGGGGGTCTAGCAGCAAGGAACTAGCTAGTGGGTAATAGAACGGTAGGGGGCCTGGAGTGGGTTGGGGCAGAGTCCATATAGCTATTTGAAGGCTCGGTGGTGGACGCGCGGCGTGTTGCCTAGAGAGGGTCCTACCACCAACGTTCAGTTGATAGCTTCCAGAGAGTGGAAAAAAAACCAAGGCGATTAGATAAAGGTGGCATGTGGCCGACAACGAGGAGCGAATACCGGGCAATAATTGAAGGTAACTGGGAGGGATAAAACTGTTGCCAGCAACAAGGGGTTACTACAAGGATGAGGGTGCAAACACTCATGATACTCTAAAAGGAACTACACGACACTTATACGCCTAAAAGCGTATCGGTTATCCTTGCCCTAATGTCAGACGGCATGGGCAAGTTCCTACTGCAAACATTACCACGAGAAGAACACACACACACTAGTGGCACGAAAGGGCTAAACCAGATCAGCATCCTTGAACGCCTAGCTTGCTTCTGGGTCGGCGTCCTGAGTAGATTTACTACTGCGCGGGGCTTTCGCTTTTCGAGGGGCGGGAGTGCCTTTAGAGGCCGTAGTCTTCCTGGAGCGGCTACTGCCTCCTTTCGCAGGTGGTATGCTTGGTGGCGGCTGCTCTTCGATATCAGGGGCGGTAGCGGCTGTCACCGAGGAAGTGCTAGAAAGAAACTGGGAAAGCATAGGAATACCAGTTCCTTGTGCCAAAAGCCAAGAATTTGCCAGCTGGGTAAGCAAATCGTGTTGAGCTGCAACGTACATGGCGAGGTGTTTCACTGTGTCATTCTCTTCTGGGTGCAAGCTTGTGTGTTCGGAGTCTTCTCCAGGAGTACCGCCAGGATATAATGAGAAAGGTGGTTGATTCATACTAGGGACCAGTTGGCGAAGGTGGAAGACAGCTTCCCACGCAACTGATTTAATGGCCAGGGTAGAGGTAGGCATAGTTCTTCCGATGAAACCAAATGGCATGCCTGGGATCAGAGTCTCCGGGATAGACGTGCACTATCGCCCAAAACTCGTGTAGGGTGCCAGGAGCATCTCCTAAGTACACGCTGTACTTAGGGCGTTGGGTTGCTCCGAGAGTTTGTCGAGCTACGGTCCACAAGACGTGAACGAATCCGGCGAATTCTTCAGCGGTGGTGTCCTGGTATAAGGTACCCCAAAGCATCGTGTTTGTGGGTAGGGGGAGAATGATGAATGATGAAGGGAATGCGCCAGAGCGAAAGGCTTCTGACGGTGGTGATGTGCAAAAAAGCTCAGAGGGGCTTTTATAGCTGGTTTACGGCAGAAGGGTAGCCAGTGGGGACTCAAGTTTGAGGAGGTGAAAGGTGAAGTTACCCCAGGATCTGACAGGTACCGGTCGTCTTTAATGGTTGACGACACCTGGGAAGATGGGCAGTCAGCTTTGACGGGCTACCGACACCGTGTGGGACATAACAATGTGACAAGGCGGGGGTACGAACAGAGTTATTTTTATTACTAAGCCGTGTAGGCTATTACCATATAACCAAGTGCGGGTACTATACCACGCCTATGGCGATGGCGTACCTCATACGACATGCAAGTACAATACAACATATTACAGACCGTAGTCCAGCACTTATTACAAACCAAAGCGTTCTACTAGACTTTACGACGGGTTATGTGGTCATGTCGCTAAGTGACAGTGAACTCTAGTGACCTAACTTATTGTTCAAGGTCTGATCATTCGATCAATGACTACGGACAAAGGTAGGCTCCTGACTTTGCATCCGGACGTGGTACATGCGGCAGAGGCGTCGTATGGCTTCTCGCGATACGATCATTATGGCTCCTCTTGGGCTGAAGCTGTATCCCGTGTAGACATGCGGGGTTGCTCGAAGAGAGTAGAAGTACACCTTGGCACGATATCCAGCATCCATTCCGACGCCGACCACTGTTTATTGTTCGGAAGGACTACGTCGTCGGAATGGATGCTGGATATCGTGCCAAGGTGTACTTCTACTCTCTTCGAGCAACCCCGCATGTCTACACGGGATACAGCTTCAGCCCAAGAGGAGCCATAATGATCGTATCGCGAGAAGCCATACGACGCCTCTGCCGCATGTACCACGTCGGATGCAAAGTCAGGAGCCTACCTTTGTCCGTAGTCATTGATCGAATGATCAGACCTTGAACAATAAGTTAGGTCACTAGAGTTCACTGTCACTTAGCGACATGAACCACATAACCCGTCGTAAAGTCTAGTAGAACGCTTTGGTTGTAATAAGTGCTGGACTACGGTCTGTAATATGTTGTATTGTACTTGCATGTCGTATGAGGTACGCCATCGCCATAGGCGTGGTATAGTACCCGCACTTGGTTATATGATAATAGCCTTCACGGCCTAGGTAATAAAAATAACTCTGTTCGTACCCCCGTCTTGTCACTTGTTATGTCCCACATGTTGTCGGTAGCCCGTCAAAGCTGACTGCCCATCTTTCCCAGGTGTCGTCAACCATTAAAGACGACCGGTACCTGTCAGATCCTAGGGTAACTTCACCTTTCACCTCCCTCAAACCTGAGTTACCACTGGCTACCCTTCTGCCGTAAACCAGCTATAAAAGCCCCTCTGAGCTTTGCACCTCACCACCGTCAGAAGCCTTTGCTCTGGCGCATCCCTTCGTTATTCGTCATTCTCCCCCGTACCACAAAACACGATGCTTTGGGGTACCTTATACCAGGACACCACCGCTGAAGAATTCGCCGGATTCGTTCACGTCTTGTGGACCGTAGCTCGACAAACTCTCGGAGCAACCAACGCCCTAAGTACAGCGTGTACTTAGGAGATGCTCCTGGCACCCTGCACGAGTTTTGGGCGATAGTGCACGTCTATCCCGGAGACTCTGATCCAGGCATGCCATTTGGTTTCATCGGAAGAACTATGCCTACCTCTACCCTGGCCATTAAATCAGTTGCGTGGGAAGCTGTCTTCCACCTTCACCAACTGGTCCCTAGTATGAATCAACCACCTTTCTCATATATCCTGGCGGTACTCCTGGAGAAGACTCCGAACACACAAGCTTGCACCCAGAAGAGAATGACACAGTGAAACACCTCGCCATGTACGTTGCAGCTCAACACGATTTGCTTACCCAGCTGGCAAATTCCTGGCTTTTGGCACAAGGAACTGGTATTCCTATGCTTTCCCAGTTTCTTTCTAGCACTCCCTCGGCGACAGTCGCTACCGCCCCTGATATGAAGAGCAGCCGCCACCAAGCATACCACCTGCGAAAGGAGGCAGTAGCCGCTCCAGGAAGACTACGGCCTCTAAAGGCACTCCAGCCCCTCGAAAAGCGAAAGCCCCGCGCAGTAGTAAATCTACTCAGGACGCCGACCCAGAAGCAAGCTAGGCGTTCAAGGATGCTGAATCTGGTTTAGCCCTTTCGTGCCACTAGTGTGTGTGTGTTCTTCTCGTGGTAATGTTTGCAGTAGGAACTTGCCCATGCGTCTGACATTAGGGCAAGGATAACCGATACGCTTTTAGGCGTATAAGTGTCGTGTAGTTCCTTTAGAGTATCATGAGTATTTGCACCATCCTTGTAGTAACCCTTGTTGCTGGCAACAGTTTTATCCCTCCCAGTTACTTCAATTATTGCCCGGTATTCGCTCCTCGTTGTCGGCCACATGCCACCTTTATCTAATCGCCTTGGTTTTTTTCCACTCTCTGGAAGCTATCAACTGAACGTTGGTGGTAGGACCCTCTCTAGGGCAACACGCCACGCGTCCACCACCGAGCCTTCAAATAGCTATATGGACTCTGCCCCAACCCACTCCAGGCCCCCATGCCGTTCTATACCCACTAGCTAGTTCCTTGCTGCTAGACCCCTTCACTCCCAACGCTCCCTACCCTTGCTCAGTCTCCCTTCCTCTACGAAACATGACGCGCAAGGTACCCTCTGTCAAGAAACCACCGCTGAAGACCTCACCGGCTTTGCCGGCGTTCTCTGGATCGTGTCATGGCAAGCCCTCGGAGCAACGCGACGACGGAGTATGAAGTATACCGAAGTCAAGCCTTCGACACGTGCCTGAGTTTGGGCTGATGTCTCTGTCTACCCCGCCGATACCAATCCAAGTGCACCCTTCCGGATCCATGGACGGTCCATGCCAACACCAGCTATGGCTATTCAGATGGCCGCCTGGGAAGCTATTGCTCTTCTTCGCTACCGTGTCCCCGGTATGAACCAGAGAGCTTTTCGATTCTACCCTCACCGCGTCCCAGGAGGAGGCACGAGGTTTATCACCCCACCTCCCGACGAGGGACACCGCGGTAACCCACCTCTCTCTTTATCTAGCCGCTCAACACGATCTCCTCACCCAGCTGGTAGAGTCTGGATCTCATTGCAACAGATCCCTTTGTCCGCGCGATCTTCATCCGCTTCTAGCCACTCTTCGGCAATTTCCACCTATACCCTTGAGAGTTGAAGAACTCCTCATGCCAAGAGCACCAGCAACTGAAGAAAGTACCAGCCGTCGCAGGCGCAACGGTACCCTCGACGCGCCCCGACCCCAGCAGAGAGCCAGAACCCTCAAGAGGAAATTGTTCCGCCCCAAGCCGTCAATCCAGAGGCCAATCAGGCCAATAATGCACGCCGAGTTTGGGCTATCCAACTCGATATGCCTAGTTGCTTGTGTGCTTGCATTGCATTAATATTTGCTGTTGTACTTAGTCTGGTATCCCTTGATACACAGACAACCTGGTTTAAGATGCTTGTAGACGCATGTAAGCGCGTCATGTTGATTTTCCTGCTATTTTACTGGAGTTCCAATGGGTCTTCTGACCCTAATAATGTCATTCGGTGTTGTTCGCTTCTGTTTATGTGCACATATAAAATCTGGGAATTCTCTCGTTCCCTAGATGCTTCCCTCTTTCCTATGTCGCTACGGGAAGAACTATTCCCCAAATAGCAAAAACCAACACGTCTCAGAAGGCATTCATTCAGCCAAGCCAAATAGCTTTAGCTGTCAACCCGAATCAAACCCCGTTAAGTCACGATCTAGATCACGTAAGTTGCCATAGCCCTAGACCACTAATCAATAGTGGCCTACCCGCACAAATTATCGGCACTCGAAATCAAATAAAGAATGCCAAGCCATTTCTTCTCTCGTGATCTACTCTGTTTGCTCGCCCCAATACCCTTCCATAATGGTGGCAATCCCTTGGACCTTTTCAAGCCACCGTTATTTGCCCTTATATCCTCCCATGGTAGCGCTATATGCCTACTTCCATTCAATAGCTTTAAATTCCCTGCTACCGATCTAACAAGAGAGGCAGAATTTTGTCTTGTCCGAAGCCGCACGCCGTGCACCTTTCCGCCAGCCATCAATGGCTACCTGGACTCTACTCTCTCGTCCGCACCCATCCCGTGCTCCTCTTTTCCCTCGCTAAATACTTCCTCGCCTCAAGAGCTCTTGCTCCCAGTGCTTATTCTCCTTTTGCTCGTTTCCCTTTCACCGCACCTCTATTGCTTCCAGTGACTCTTCGGCAATTTTCGCCCACAACTTGAAATCAACAAGCAGCCATGGCCACCGCACCTGCAGCCGAAGAAGGCGTCCGCCGCCGCAGACGCAATGCCTCGTCTCAACGCGCTCCAACCCCGTCGGAGAATCAACACCCCCAGGAAGGAAATCGCTCCACGTCAGGCCCCTAATCCCAGAGCTGGGCCAGGACGAAGATGTGCGTCGAGCTTGGATTACCCAGCTCAATGCGTTCGGTTGTCTGTGCGTTTACATTGCGATAATTTTTGCTGTTGGGTTCAGTCTGATGCCTCCCGGCAATCCGACTGGCCTATTTGATGCCCTGGTAAACGCCTGGATGCGTGTCATGCTAATCCTTGTGTTGTTTTACTGGACTTTTCAATGCGTCTTCCGACCCTAATGAATTGTCCATTGTTAGTTCGTTCTTGCTTGAGTCTGTAAACAAGACTGAGATCTCTCTCACCTACCTGCTGTTCTCCCCCCTTTGCCATACTGATGACAAATGATTGCCTAACTGCATGCCAATTCCCACGTCCATGAGCACTCAATGCGCTAGCAGCACGCCTGATCCTTTTTGCAAAAGCTAGCACTCAGATGAGCACGAAGTGCTCGTAACACCAGACCCCTACCTAGCCGATGGCCGACGATGCCAATTATCTGCACCCGCTGCAAACCTTGAGAGGATATATGCCCAAGACGAAGTGCGAAGGGACACCACCACATCAAGGCTGACAGGACAACGTCAGCTGCTTAAAGAGTTCAGAAATGCGTTCGGAATTGGAGTTGAGATATGCACCTGCAAATTTTTAAGGAGAGTAGTTCCGAGAATTTGGAAGGAAGGACCTGCACTGGAGCTATGAAGATGCTTTGCGACAGAAGACCATACGACCCTGCCCTTGTTCTCCTCCTAATCTCGAGGACGAGATTCCTTTTAAGGGGGGTAGGTTTGTAACGCCCCGAATTTCTAAAACCCAAAAATTAGGGCCTTCAAAAACTTTTTGGTTAGATAATGCTAACCGACGCGCGACGTAAAGCTAATGTCGAGTCCCAACCCCGAAGTTAATAGGTCAAAACCATTCGCCCTCGTGTCCCCGCCACGACATCTCCCAGCAACTCGACCGTCGCTGCCAATGCGCTCCGCGCCACGGCAACCCCTCCCCTACCACGGCAATGCCGCACCGCTGTTCTTTCTGCCGCGCACAGCCGACATCCTACCGCGGCAAAGTCTTTCCCTACCGCGGCACACACATTTTCTCTGCCGCAACTCTGCACATATACATGAGCACATCAGTGTTTTTCCTCAAACCCGACCCACCATGACCTCATGTGTCTATTCTATCTGCGACGCAACCCTATGTACGCTAAAAACCCAAGTGTATATGTACACACGCACTCCAGCCAGATAAAACTCTAATCGGCACATACCATAAAAATGACACGCACCGTATGCGTCTGAGCACCTGCGGTACCTCGCCACCAAGCAACCCTAAGCCGAGACAGATGTCCTACCGGGAGTTCTGTATTTTCTCCATCCCTTGCCGCACCCCCGGAAACTAAATCCCGACCCTCGAGTTTCCGTTCCATTTAAACCAATTTCTTTAGAAACCCTAATCGGGAAGCCTACCACCTCTCGGTTTCTCGAAAAATGCTGGAATAAATTGTGGGACCATCCAGCAATATAATTAGCACAGGTATGGTGTATAATAATAGTTTCCCAATCGACCCTGTCTAAATCTTGGTAAATTATTTTTACCATCCTTCCGACCTGATTACCTATCTCTTTTATTTCCCCGGACAGCTCATGTCTTAACCTCCCGCAGTTAAAAACCCCGACAGCAGCCTCGTGAGAATCCTTTCCAGCAGTACCAGCAAATTAAACCCTCACGTTTCCTCTGGCTATCACATTCCAATTTCTATGCGCGGATTCCCCAGCATGCCATGCACTGATTCCCACAAAATTCACAGCACCCAAGGTACCGAGCGGTGCCTAACTTCGCTGGTCACTCAAGTACGTTTTGCTCCAACACCAGTGGCAAGGAGCGACCTTCGTGCCCCTTTGCGTGCATGTCCCAACCTTCTCCAGTGCCAACTACGTGACATGTGAGGCGACCTCTGTTTAGCCAGTGCACTTCCAGCGCCCTTCCCCGTAGCTGTCTGCTTCACGTTGCGTCGGCCAGCTCTTCCTCCTCCCTATAGCCACAGCACCGCCGTCTTTCCTCATCTCTGTTGCCACAGCAACCTCCTGAGCACCCCGGTGTTGTCTCTTCACCGACGAACAGCAATGGCCATGGCCAGCTCATGCACCGCCGGCCTACTTAAGGCACACCAACCCCATTCTTCCCTCAAGCCGCCAGCCAAGAAATCCCCAGCACCCGAACCTCAACCCTTTCCATCGCCGGCCAAGTAAGTCAAAACGAGTTAGCCCACCTCCACCATCGAGCTCTCCCCTAGCTTAGTTCTCCTCCTTCCCCGCTGATTCAACAGCAAACCGAACTCACCATCAGCAACAACCGAGCCTTTTCCCCAGCAGACTCACCATCTCTCCAAAGCCGGCCGAGCCCTCAACCTCAATCAAGTCGCCGCCGCCAGCCCCATTTTTCCACACTTCTTCTCTCCGTTCCAGATCCACCGCCGCCTTCGGTTTGGCTCAACAGCCGTCGGCGGGACCACTTCCCCTTGGCCACCGCCGCCTGTCCAGAACCAACTCCGCCTCGGCTTCCTCCTCTGATTTGCCGTTTCTGGCTCCAGATCCGCCACCAAACGTTGAGCCCCGCCGCCATCCAGCCACCGAGCCGTGCAACCGGGTCCAAGCCGCCGCAATCGAGCCGTGCTCCCCGCTTCAACCGCCGGTCGCCGACCGCTTTAACCCCCAACCGCTGTAACCGCCAGCTACTGGAGCTCAACCGCCGCCGCCGGGATCCCCGCCTCCTGGTCCGAGCAACCAACCGAACGCCGCTTTCTCCTCTGTTTCAACCTGAACGAAGTGAGCAAACACCGCTGACGGGTGGGGCAAGTTAAGCCCAAGGTCCATTTTCGGTGAGTTGCTGGTGCCCGGGAAGAACTCCCGCCTCTCTTCCTTTAATGCGCATAAACCTGGTCCAAACCGAGTGCCGCGCCCGACCAGTGAAGGCGCATGCGCTCGCTTCCGCCTCCAGCTCATTAAAAGCGCAGTTGTGCTGTCGGGAGCTCATTAACGCCAGCCCTTATTTCAGATTTAGCTATCACTGGGTCAGCTAAGGGCATAAAAGCTCAGTGAACCGATTCCAGAACGAGTCCAGGTTAAACACTAAGTTTTCATTCAAGTACTTGCTAAAATTTCAAAAGCTACTCAAACCAAAATGGTATAAGTAAGGATAGGGCCATTCTTTTTGATTCTAATATCTACAATACAAGCATGTATATATATACTAATGTCTAAATCCCCGAAACAAATCCTTCTCCTGACCAGCATATATGTATATCTAGAATGTTTACAAAACTCGATGACCCTGGAAGCAGATGACTAGTAACATGAACCATTTATGCATACAGCTTCCCTTAACCATGGCGCCGTCATTTTATGTGACACCTCCGCATATACCCATCGTCAGAATTGTTCTTTGTCTCCGTAGACCTAAAACCACAAAAACCTGGAGTCAAACCATTTAGCTTAACCCCAGGCACATGCACCTCCACCTCTAAATCGCCGTCCGGCAAGTCTCTGTGTGAAACCCTAATTAGACCCTCTTCCGATCATCCCGGAAAACCATGTTAGTTCGTCGAGTGTTTTTGTTTCGCATGTTGTTTAATTGAAGTGTTGGATCGTTTCTTATTCGTTGCTTTTACCCGACGCGTAGTTAACGGAGCGACGTACGTACGCCAGGAGGACCCGGCATCACCCTCGCGTTCGGAACAAGAACAAGATTTGCCAGGCAAGCATTCCCACCTCGATCATGTCAAAATCCCATATATGCAAGGTTATGAATATTTTCGTTTACGAACTCTGCATGCTATGTGTTTAATATCGATATTTTATGTAGAGGTAGTTATACCCATTAGTTGCAAGATACCTAGGTCCGAATATCCTTCCTTGTAACCCTAGGTATATTCAGCGGTCGACTCTCGACCGTCGAATAATTAAGGTTATAGGTGTTAACCATGCTTAGCCCTGCTATAGTCAAAAACCAAGTTTTAAACATCCCGTTGGGATATGGGAAAACAAACCCTCGGATGGCATATGCTGTCCGAGGTGACTTTCACAAATAAAGGTTTATCACAAATCAAAAGAAAAGAGGAGATGATTTGGATTCGGGTAGGAATGTTAAGTGATGTTCGGGGATGTAGAACATTGGTTGGAGCCATGATCGTCCAGGACGTCATGGGGTTGGGAAGTTGGAGTCCTACTCGAATCAGTTAAGGACCGAGCCTAAGTGCCGCTAAACCGGTTCCATTACCGTACGCCCACATGTCCTTTATGGGAAGGACTTGGCTTAGTAACCCGGCAAGTATTAGGGTTTGGACCCGTGGGAAGTAGGGAGTTAGTACTAGGTGTTTGAAGTCCTAGAGTTCCACCTATGCCAGGCGGGAGGTGTTGAGACGACACAAAGGTGGAGAGTCCCAATTTGGTGTCCAGGACATGCAAACTTGGGTATTCACCTAGCGGGTCCAACTCTGGTATGGAAGCGGGCGAAGGTCTCGTTGTACAAGCCCTGGACACATGCGACGCGTAGCATGCCCAGGGGGAACTACATCTTGTGGGTAAAGCCGTACAACCTCTGCAGAGTGTTAAAAACTATTCGAATAGCCGCGTCCTCGGTTATGGACATGAACTGGCAAGGCCACACACTGATTAGACTAAGTGTTGTTTGTGAAAGCATGGGAAAAAGGGATTAAGGACGTGGGCATGATGTGTCCACAGAGGGCAATTTACGCTACAGGTTGGTAGCAAGGAATTGCCGGAGGAGTAGGCTAGCCGTGTGATCCGGGATACACGAGCTGAGCCAGGGGCACTCGCTGAGCTATCCAGGATAGTGTCAGTCGAGTGTGGTACCGAGAAGCTAGACATGTTGCCAGGGTAATATGGTCTGAGCTGTCTCGAGGATTGTAAGGAGGTAGCCGGGTCTACCTCGGGAGGATTCTGTTCATTTTACTTTAAACAGTTTTACTAAATTGCTTTTGAATCTACTATCCAAGTATTTAAATTATGCACTTACTTTTCCGCACATTAATCAGCTTAGGGTAGAGCTATTCCTTGTTTATCCTCTGCATGAATTATTTTCCGTATACTCCTTCCTGTGGGAATAGCTTGCGAGTACATTCAATGTACTCACCTGGCTTGTTGATTTGGCCAGACGAAGAAGACATCAGTTCTGAAGATAAGATTATAGACGCGAACGCTAGGGCGTAACCCCAGTCAGTTGCCTGTCGGGTATGGCATACTGATGGGCCACTTTCCGCTGAATTTCCGCTGCAAGATTTTAGCCATTGGGCTACAGGTATCAGATTACCGACCTTTACGGTCTATTTAATTATTTACGTATGTATGACAATGATATACAGGTTAACTCGTGTGTATCGGCTACTGATCCAGGGACCGGTACAGTGATCACGAGGAAGTTCCCGGCTTAAAAACCGGGGGCGCCACACCAGCAGGGGGCAAGTGGCCCGGGGAGGTGGCGGGAAGCGGCCCAAGGGGAGGTGCAACCGGCTCGGGGGGGCTCGAGGCGGGCCTAGGAGGGGGCCGGCCAGCCCAGGCAGGACCTGGGGGACCCGGGAGGAGCTTAGGAAGGCCCAAGTGGGGCTGGGGTGGCTCGAGGAGGCCCAGGAGGGGCCCGGGATGAGTGGGGGCAGCCCAGGAGGCTTGGGGAAGGCCCAGGACGCATTTTGGGAGGTTTTTCAGCCAAATTTCGGGAAGGAACTTGTTTTTTTTCTTAAATTTGAATTGGGTTCCGAATTTTTGGAGGAAAGGGACTTGGAGTAGGAATCTTGCTTGGATTTCAGGGTCCAAGGGCTGCTATATGAGCATAGGCTGAGGGAGGCTTCAAGGGAGTTGAAGCACGCGGCCAATATGGAGAACACGTGATCCGGAGAAGAGTACTCGGTGGTCCGAAGGTGAGGCGTGGGACTCGGCATCAATTGTGGACAAATTGATGGAGGGAAAAGCAGCTGGGTTGGAAGAAGTGTGGGCTAGTTATCCAGGAAATCTTCGATCGGGGCTGCGGAGGCTTGACATAGGAATTGTGGCGAGGTGTACGGCTGAAGGCGCACGGCAGACAAAGATGGTCTAGAAAGACTATCGAAGGAAAGGATGAGACAATTATAAATTTGACTCAGTGAGATGACTCAGGATATGGCTGTAAAGTTTCTTCAGTTTTAAGTGATGAATGAAGAAGGAAATATAGTTGCAGGTGGAGTCATGGGGGGGATCAGGGAGTAGCAATGGAGTCTCATTGACGGTTCAGGTCATTGAGCTGCAAATGTGAATCTCAAAGTCCAAGGTGCACGGAGGTTCACACAAGACGGCTTCAATGTGGCAAAGGACATATTCGCCAAGATGGAGTTTGTTGAGTTTGTGTCGAATATGTGTATGGGTAGGTTACGAGTTGGACTAGAGAAGGTGTAGTATTGTATTAGGGTACTATGGGGAGTCCTAATAGGATACGGATAGAGTTGGAATTGGACTCATGTATCATGACCTCCTATATAAGAAGGGGGGCACCATAATGTAACCAAGCCAACTTGAAAAAGAGTTAATAGATGGGGAGGAGCGCCCGTAGTCAAGCCCCGTGGATGTAGACCTTGTGGCCGAACCACGTTAAAAACATCGTGTCTCTTATTGCCAATTCATGCGATGTCCTTGGTATAGATCTACGCTTCCGTGTGGTGCCTCGTGGTTTTTCGCAACAAGTGGAAACCTCACGGTTGCCGGTCATGGTTGGCGAGCTGGAACGCTGGTGTTAGCGGGCTTGGGTATGATCGATGTGTGAGGGAGATATTTGTTGGGTTTAATCCCACATCGGTTGTGGACAGAGGCGGAACACGACTTATAAGGGTGAGGGTAGCCTCTCTTATCAGACTAGTATTTTAGGGGGGGGAGAGCCCAAGACCTCCTATAAGTCTGTGTTGTTCTATGGTTGCGCCTAGAGCGCAATGGGGGCAGGAAACGCTGGTTTAGCGGGCCCGAGATTGCGCAACAAGTAGTAGCAGAGCCCAGGTACCCGAATACAAATCTTGGAGAGCTCACGGTTGCCGGTCATGGTTGGCGAGCTAGAACACTAGTGTTAGCGGACTCGGGTATGACCGATGTGTGAGGGGGAGATTTGTTGGGTTTAGTCCCACATCGGTTGTGGACATAGGCGGAACATGACTTATAAGGGTGAGGGTAGCCCCTCCTATCAAGCTAGTCTTTTAGGGGGAGAGGGACCAAGACCTCTTATAAACCCGGATTGCTCTGTGGTTGGACTTGGATGCAATCAAGACTGGAACATTAGTGGTTAGCGGACCCAAAATTATGTAACACTCCAAATGGTCATCAAGGAGATATTCAGGTTGCATCCTCCTGTGCCATTGCTCTCCCGAGGCTTTGCACCGTACACAGCAGGATCATGGGCTACGACGTACCCTCCGGTACCACGGTGTTCGTGAACGTGTGGGCGATTGGTAGAGACGAGAAGAGCTAGACCTGTGCCAACAAGTTCAAGCCCGAGAGATTCGAGGGCGAGACGGTGGATTATAGTGGCACGGACTTCAGGTTCCTCCCGGGAGGCGCTGGTCAGAGGATGTGCCCGGATCTGGTGTTTGGAGCGTCCAGCGTTGAGATAGCGCTCACGAGCGTTCTTTACCACTTCGACTGGAAGCTTCCACACGGCCTGGAGGAGCAAGATATGGCCGAAGGCATATGGGGTCACGGCGCGTCGCAAGACTGAGCTCTTGTAGGAAGCTCCTCCTTTTGAGCCTTGATTTGTCAGCCTACTGCAGGATTGCGTTGGCTTACCGATCTGTTATGTATACGTTTTCAAGAAAAATTCCATGGTAGACCGAAGGTGTGTATGTGCAAAAGCAATGGATTTCTCCTCTCTATTTTTGTTTTGACTTTGAGATAAAAGCAATGGATATCAACAATACAGAATCTGCAAGGACAGTGACATCTGGGTTTTAGAATTATTATTATCCAGCGTTTGAAAATGTCAGCGGCGTCCTGTTCGTAAGTCACACCGCCTCTCACATGCATTCCGTTATTGGTCTAGGGCTTAGTGGTTTTCGCATAGTCCGATAAGATTTGCTCTTAGATTTTGATCAGGTGGTTACTAAAAAAAATATAAAAAAAATATAAAAAGATAATTTTAGACCTATACACAAAAACACACTTATCCAAGAACATCAGATCGGGTGGCTAATCTCGTTCAATATGAACTGTAATATTTCCTTTTGTCATCAGGATATTTTCTCTACGGGGTCGGAGACGACGGCAACGGCAACAATATGGGCTATGTCAGAGCTGATGAGGAGCCCACGCGCGATGGCCATCGCACAATCTGAAGTCCGCCAAGTCCTCCAGGGTAAAACTAAGGTGATCGAGGCGGACATCGAAGGGCGGCCCGACTACCTCCAAATGGTCATCAAGGAGACATTCAGGCAGGGGTGAAGCTAGAGAAAATTTTGACCTGATGCACAATAACAAGCTGGCTGCACAAATAGGGTGGATTGTAGGGTGGAGTTTTGATCCTGATGCACTCTTATTAAACTAACCTAGTGCACACAGCAGTTTTAGAGCATAATTACTTGTAAAAAAAATTTAGACCCTGTTGTCTGTGCACCAGGAAGAGCTCACTTAGCTCTGCCCCTGCATTCAGGTTGCGTCCTCCGGTGCCTTTGCTGCTCCCAAGGCTTTGCACCGAACACAGCAAGATCATGGGCTACGACGTACCCCCGGGTACCACCGTGCTCGCGAACGTGTGGGCGATCGGTAGAGACGAGAAGAGCTGGATCAACGCGAACGAGTTCAAGCCCGAGAGGTTCGAGAGCGACTCGGCGGACTACCGTGGTAACGACCTCAGGTTCCTCCCCGGTGGCGCTGGCCGGAGGATGTGCCCCGGTATGATGTTTGGAGTGTCCAACATTGAGATAGCTCTCGCTAGCCTTCTTTACCACTTCGACTGGAAGCTCCCCGGTGGCCACAGCCCGGAGGAGCTTGATATGACCGAGACGTATGGTATCACGGCGCGCCGCAGGACTGATTTTTTGTTGGAAGCTACTCCTTTTGTGCCTTAATTTGTCAGTCTACGTGATTGTGTTTGTTTACCGATTGATTTGTATACGTGTGCATTGTAAGATATGCGTGTGGAAATTATGGAGTTGTATTTAGAGAGACGTACGTACGTAGAATGGAAGAGTGATTGATTGGTTAGAGCAACTCCAACGGGTTCTGGATATCGTTCTGTATAGTTATATTTGGAGAATATGAGCAAAAACGATGCTCCAACGGGTTCTCCATATCGTTCTCCATTCATTTTGGCTCTGCATCCGAGCGACCTCGTTCTCCATCCAGGCGACCTCGTCGGCTCTGCATCCTCCAACAGCTGTGCTCGGAAGTCTCCGTCGTGCCATCCTCTCCAGCGGAGCTCCCCTCGCGTCCGTCTCATCCTTCAGATCCAGAGCTCTTGGCCTCGTCTTCCCGTCATCTCATCCTTCAGATCCAGGCTACAATCCGGCGGGCCAGATTGCAGGGGAGGGAGCCGGAGGTCACTGCCGGCCGGAGTCTAGCAGCATCTCGTCCGTCGCCGAACCTACAGCCGCCACACGGAGAAGGTACATCCCTGTCTGCGCCCTCCCCCTTCCCATCCCCCCTACCCTCCCCTCGTCTTTCCGCTCCGCACGGCATTGTTCATCCAGATCTAGAACTCTAGATCCCGCTCCGGCGTGTCACTTCATCCATCTGGTGTCGTCGGCGTCGAGAGGTCTGTTCAGCTCGCGCAAACCGCCGCCATCGTGGAGGTACCCCATTGCAAAGGCTAGATCTAGGTTACATTTTAGCTGTGGGTGTTCTTGTCAGAATAATCGTGGTTTACTCGCTTAACTTTCATGGTCACAAATAGCAATACGAGATGCTTGTTGTTGGAGACATTTGGGCTATCCGAAACTCTGGAGTTTTGCTCCTGATTGTGCTCCTTAATAACTTAGTCAGACTCATCAGAAGATTAATACTGATTTTGAGTTAGGAAATCCCTTCCACTCACTACTGATGGCTCGGTTGATCTTCTATGTGGATGGTTGATTTGTACTAATGTCTCGGTTGATTGTTTGGCTTAGTTGATTTGTACTGATGGCTCGGTTGAATTAGAGTTTCTTGCATGAATATAGTGTTCAGATAATGGCACATTGAAACTGATTGCTAGTACTATACTGTATTGGCAGATTCAAACTTATTGCTAGTTCATGTGAGTTCTTACAATAGATCATTTATCTTGAAATATATGAACACTATATTTGGCTGCAATTGTGATTGAGTGAAGTTACTGAATGTTTTACTACTGAATGTGTTCCTTAATAATTTAGATATACTCGTCAGAAGATTAATGCATGATTGGAAAAGCTTTTCTTTGGTCTATCCAGAATTTTGGCAGCACTTCGATATTAATTTGCTTTCTTCCAGCAAGCTATATTGGTCAGATTATCTAAAGTGGTTGCGTCGTATCTAACATGGTTTAGAATTGTTAACATGGTTTAGTGTTTATCTAACATGGTGAAACTTTAAGCCTGAACAGGAGATCTGTTGTAGAATCCAAGCTGAACAAAATAACATGCTTCCATATTCTAGATATCTGACATTCAGTGTACATCCAGTATTCTAGTTAGGACGATTCATGGTTTAGAATTGTTAACATGTTGGTGGTAGTGACTCTTCAGTGGTGCTCTTTGGTGTCACTTTTTGGTCAGTTCAATTTGAGGATTTCTTCTAAGAAAACTGAAGGGGTTGTTTTGTTTGCCTTCTATGAGGTGTAATTTGATGCTTGTTGATGGTACCTAAAAGAGTGTAGAGGTGTGCCTTTGAACTGATCTGTTTGAAGGTTCTTCTCAGTACAGTGAGCTGTGGAGGAATTATCTCAGTTGTGTCTGCCTTACTATTTTGCTGCTGCTGTTTGTTTCTAATTCATATTGAACTGTGGTTGCTCTAATAGCTGTGACAACCAAGTGTATTTGTTTGTAGAGTATGCTCTTAGGTTCTTTATGCGTATTGAACATGGATTTGTTGCAGGAATTAGTCGCATGATGGATAACAATGGCTATAGATATTAAGTACTAATTGCAAACCTTCGCCGGAATAGCCTTAGGCCATACGTAGGAGACTCTGCAAAGTAATCTTGGTATAGTCTACAGTGTCCGGCTATTATGTTGCGTTGGAGTACTTGACGTCCTTGCACAGAACCACCATGGCGTGGAGCATTCGTAAACTCCTCATGTTTATGTGCTAAGTATGCGGTGGCAGCAAGGAATTCGTCGTCGTCATCGGACGACAATGAATCCAAGAGAGATTGGTAGAGTGAAGAGTAGGGATAGCTCATTCTGATGGAAGAGAGTAGAGTGGCAAGAAGGGATACTTTCTCTGGGCAAATGGCACTGCTTATATAGACCCTAAAAATATAGCCGTTGAGAATATAATCGTTACAAATAGCCATCACCAAAAATTAGCCGTTACAAATATAGCTTTTACAATTAAACCCGTTATAAATATAAATGTCTAAAGTATTATGGTAGTTATAGGATATGAATAAAATATAGGAGAGTTAGATATGGAGAATGAGAAATGGAGAATGGGTTGGAGCGAGTGGAGATATAGAGAGAAAATTTTTTGGAGAAGCTCTCCATATTAACATATAGAGAATGGATTATGGAGAAGTCGCTGGAGCTGTTCTTAGCTTGCTGGGTATAAATTAGTGACAAGAAAATCCATGGTAGATCGGTGAAGCTAGAGTACGTGCAAAAACAATGGAGATGTCCAATAATAAAGAATCTGCAAGGGACAGTGAGGGTTTTAGAATTGTTATTATCTGGCGTTTGACTTCTGGAGAAGGATTATTAATTTGTCACACGATGCAGGACAAGGACAGAGCACGAGAAGGACGGCGCCTCCCCATCTCCCCACCTGCGGGAGCCGACATGGCACTGTGCGTGTTGTTGGGAGGTGGCGTGGGTGGGACCCGCTACAAGTGCCCTTTCCGTCTGCTTCTTCTTTGCCCTTTGCTCGCTATCCTCTCACCCAAAATCTGTGCCAAATTTTTGCAACCCGTGAGAATCTTTTCACTGCATCCGTGTTGTTTTGCTTTTTCCCGCATTAGCCGATTGCAGTGCCCTCTTTTTCCTGTTTCCCGCGTTGATTGGATTCTCTCACTCTATTTAAATCACGTCCTCGCTCTCACACACCTCATCCTGCACAACTCGCTGCATAGCCCAAGGTCTCTCGGCTACCCACTCTTCCTCCCTTGCATTCAGAGAAGTGAGAAAACAGAAAAGATAAGAAGCCAGTTTTGTTGTGAATTTTGAAGCTTTGAAAAGTTCCATTAGCAGAAGAAGAAGTAGAAGATATTGCAGATCTCGTTTAAACCTTGAAACACATGAAATTCTTGTCTTGCTTTTAATTTTTTGATTTGTTATTAGATTTCCTTGTAGTTAGATAAATGACATCATATTCAGGAAAGTTAGTTCAAGTTATGACATTGTTATTTTCTGTCACTCATGTAGTATTATAACAAATATAATGATGACATGCCAAAGGATAAGATGAGGACAAAAAAAGGTTTAGAAGTTCCTATTTTCTAGTGCCAGGATCGCTTTAGACTTATGAAGTCTAGAGATATATCGGAAAGGAAGTTCTTTATGTCCTGGGTTGCTGTTTTTGGCCCATTAAACCAGCGCCTTTACAGGCCATGCCAAGAAAACTAATATGGTTTTTCTTATACTGGCTGTCTAATTTAGGTAGATGGGGGCGAGGTCGCGAGGACAACCAATAAACATTTGCAACGTTCAGTCAGACCGCAATTATCGGGAAAAAAATATGAGGCCAAAATTTGCATTGTCTGATTTTCTCATTCCATAAACAGACCATCAAACCTAGCAACAGAAGTGTAATAACGGGCTCACGGGAATCGGCAGGAATGCTATTTTCTCCAGATTTCAAAAATAGAAATTCGAGCTACAATATCTCGTATCAAGAGAATAGCGATGTTCTACAGGGCAGACAGCATGTTTACTCCAAATAAGCTTGATAACGAAAAGCGAGACTTAATTACTTATGTAACTTCAGATCTGTTCTTCAACCTTTTGAACGCCTATCCACCTGGCATAGTCAACCCACCTGCTCAAAAAGAATTTGCCAGTAACTAACATTGTAGGTCCGTAACAGGATCAAAGATTTAAACTTCCAAGGGAGGTAAACATTACTCACAGTAAAGAACCCAAGAATGTGTTCCCCGTCCTAACCGCAAAGCATAGTGCACTCAGCAATATTTTGTGCTTATGTAGTAGTGGCTCCAGCATCCTCTGCTCGATGACACCGGATAAGACCTGGTACCTGATGAAGCACATGAATTTTTGTTGTTAAATAGAAAGGAGATTTTTGCAGCATACCAACGGTTAGTCCAGCACTGTTTCTTGGTAAGTGTAATATGTTTCAAATTGTTCTTTGTTTCAAGAACAGAAGACGGGAATTCAACCAACTGTTTAGTCCCTTGGGACCCTCATAATGAAACAAAAGACAAATTAATCAGAACTGGAAAGAAAAAACAGTATGCTGAATGTTGATGACTATATTTACCTGAGGTTACTAGAAACTGCCATGTATATACCATAGGCAACACTAGTCGATACAATTGGAATGTCCTCAACTTCATCATCAAATTCCTTGTCAACAGCCTTCCTTGCTTTGATCGATGCGTTGGTGATACCAGTCCCGATCTGAGAAAGACAACAAAATCATATAAACCATAAGCTTACAAAGTTACTGGAGGGTACTGATGAAAGAGCAAAACTGACAGTAACCAGACTACTCCTTCACAAAAACAGAAACATGGTACTATAATTTTTTTTTAAACAGTAATCAATCTTGTCGATATTGTCGACACAGGCGGAGTCTAATAGAGGCCATGCCCCCCCTTAATTATGTAATTCCTTTGATTAAATAGCACTAGTGGAGCTCATTTACTAATTGAGCATCAAAATTACTGCATAATTCATCTACCAATTAATGTTGGCCCCACTGCTGTCCGATGTGTAGAATTTATTTAATTCAAACCACACAGTAGGATCTGCTCCTCCTATTTACCCCTCAAAAGAAGAATAAAGAACAATGGTACTTCTCAAAGAAAAAATAAATAAAAGAGATTGAGTAATGGTCGATTGGTCATCATTCTACAGCTACAGACTGAAAAGCTTACCAGAGAAGCAGTAGTTCCCACTGCAAAAAGCTTTGCACCGTTTCTCTAGAAAAGCCAATGTTGTTAGTCAATCATAACAGGGTGCCAAACAAACCGAAGGACACTATGATTTACAACAGCAACCCATGAAAATTAAGGTACTTTACCACAATAGCTCCTAGCCTCTGCAGAAGTGAGAACGATCTTCCAGCCAAAGCGATCTGCAACATATTTTACATACAATATATTTAAATACAAGCAAAACAAAATTAGAAAAGTTTATTCAACTTGAGAATAAAGTGAGGTTAAGTTACTTGGAAAGCATTATCTGGGCAGTTGTGAAAAAAGTTAGCAATAAGTCCAGCATTTGTTGCAAGTGGTGGCTGCAGAGATACAGTTGGTGCAGGAAGATAGACAAGCATGAAATCTGCAACTATTGCCATGACCTGAGAAGTATCACAAGGAAAAGCTAAATTATATTTTATAACAGATGAATTAAAAGTATACTAATTAGGCATAAATCATTTAACATCAGAGAGTGAATTATTCTGATCATATCTATGTGCCTTCAAACTAGTTCTTCGGATGACTTCACCTTCATCGATATTGCAGAACTTTTAAAATGTGTTTACTTTGGTTTCCTCAACAATGTAAAACTACGAAAACCTACAAACATGGTTTTGAACCGGATGGTTCCATCAGGACAATGTCCTCGACAATATCCCAATTTTAACTTCCAGAATTGATTATGCATTTACATTCAACAAGATAGCGAGACTCACGCTCATGAAACGAAATTATTGTTCCCTTCCAGAAATTACCATTAGTGTAACAAGTCCCCTATATATTCAATGGCAACTAGAAGAAGTATGGTACTAGTGTGAAGGTAGTATTAAAAACCCTGTGCTGAAGCTAGTAAATTAACCAGTTAAACTTTTTAGATATAACTCCAAAAAAAAATCATCACATTATAGGATTCTAGCTCTCTTGATTTTAATTCCCAACTTGTGTTCTTGCTGCTAGGATCATAGTTGAGGATTCTTCAACTTATTAGCTAGAGTACTAGTTGAGAACTAACAGAGGAAGAGCAGTTATTAAACTCATAGCAGAATATCATCAGAACACTTGACAGGAGAGCGTACAAATGATGTTTGGTGATCATGGTTTCTTTTGTTACCAAGATGATTGTACTTACTGAGAACCATTAGCATTTAACGACAAATAGGGTTCCCAATAAAGTTAACATTGACTGATGAATGACAATTTAAAGGCAGCTTGACACTCATGCAGTGTTCCTCCAACTGGTTTGGTGCTTTGATTTTATACGTAAAGATTATGTATCTACATACATATAGCTTCGATTTGTATTCAGTAGCAAGTGTCAAAGTGCTATAAGCATACCACATCGGCGATCACGATGTCAATCTCTTTGACAAAATTCTCACGTCTCTTCTCGTACTCCGCTGCAGTCTAAACAAACAGAGCAGCATAAAACCGTCAGATTGGTAGCATTATATAGGATAATGCAATCACACGAACCCAAAGACGTGATTTTATCTTTTAAAAAAATTAAGATAAGATAAGAAAAAGGAAAGCATCCATGGACCTTGGCGATGATGCCGACGCCACACTCCATGGCGAGCTTGGCGAGGAAGAGATCGTCGGCGAGGAGGCGCTCCCTGAACCCTCGGAACTGCAGCAGCCAGCGGAGCAGCGGCGACCCCTCCATCTCGGCGAAGCGCCGCACGATCTCCCCCGTGATGCGGCCGCCCTCCACCGCCGCCGCGAGGTCGGCTGGCAGGCTCTCGAGCTTCCTCCCCACATGCGCGAGCACGAACAGGGCCTCCGCCCGGTTGCCGTCGGACGCGCCGCCGTCGTCCCCTGGCCCATCCCCGCCGCCGCCACCGCCGGTGTTATTACCGCCGCCGTCGTCGTCGTTGTTGTTGCCGCCGGAGGAGGAGAGGGCGAGGGGAAGGGGAGGGAGGTGAGGGCGGGGAATGCGGAGGCGGAGGTGGAGGTGGAGCGGGAGGGAGCGGAGGAGGGAGAGGCGGGAGCGGGGGTGGTGGGGAGGGAGGTGGCGGGGGAGGGGGAGGTGGAGGTGGAGGTGGAGCTGGGAGGGTTGGTGGGAGGAGGAGGAGGGGAGCATTGGGGAGTGGAAGGCCATGGCGCGCCGAGGGGGAGAGAGGCGGGTGGGCGGTGGGTTATGAGGAGGGGGCGCAGCGCGGGGGTTGGAGGAGGTGGGCGGAGGCAACGAGGCCGCGGGGGGCGGTGCTGGGTCTGCTTGCACTTCGGAATCGACGAGGTTCCTTCGAGTATCTCAAAGCAAAGGAAAGCGAGATTCGCTCCACTCACCCCGTGCGCCGGTGGTATTTGTTTTCTCCGTTGGTGCGGAGTAGGATCTCCATGGATTCTGACCGGCCGGCGGCGGGGTGGCCGATCCGGCATTGCGCTGACCTCAGGCAGGCACAAACGCTCCTTTGGTGGTGGTCGGCAGCTGAGCTCAGGCCGCCCGCTCGCGCCGCGCCGGCAGTCCGGCACTGCGCCGCTGTTCCGCAATGGTTCATGCCGCGTGTGGTTGCGCTTACATGCAACGCAGCCCAGGCTTCGCTAGGTCTCTCCTACTGTTATAAATTATAACGGCCTGTACTGGACTTCGCATTCATTGCGAGCTGCTCTTTGCACCTGGGCTGCACGCCTGGCTTCACCAACTCGGAATGTAGTAGAAACGGCCCGATTCCAATTGGTCTGTCATGCAGACTGAGGAGAGTAGAAACAAAACTACTACTACTACCACTACTTCTTCTTCTTCTTCTTCTTCTTCTTCTTCTTCTTCTTCTTCTTCTTCTTCTTCTTCTTCTTCTTCTTCTTCTTCTTCTTCTTCTTCTTCTTCTTCTGCGATGAAGAGTAGAAACAAAACTTGATGGAACCTGTACTTTTTTTCCCGAACAATACCAAGAATTAGTGCATAGAAACAAATGCATAAAGAACCATGGAAAAAAATAAATTAAACTCATTGGGACAAATCCGCATCATCTTCTTCCAGCCTTTCCTCCTAGCTGCTTCTAAAATCATGCAGTCCGGCACATCAAATGTAGACAGCAGCGAAGCCACCACAAGAGTAAGACGCCGCATCAACCAATCTACCATCGCAGATACATGAAAACGTCGGAAGCACATTGGCCATTCCACCACCTCCATGACGCGTGGTCGCAAGCAGAAGTCAGGCAAGGTAAACTAACCAAAAGAGGATATGCACAACCAGAAGGACTAAGAAGCATGTTCTTGCCGCGGCAAAAGGACCACATGGTACAACCGAGAAAACGAAGAACGATCATCGGCGAGAGTCCCTTCACCATGTTGCCAAAAACTAGCATTGCCATCCTAGAGAACCAAAGACTGAAAAAGGGACAAGCAAAAGCCAATAACCCGCCAGGCACCAGATCGGAACACCGAACTCAGATCTGCAGAAGACAGACCTCCATTATTCGATCGATGTCGATGCGGATGAACGAACATGAACTGCTGCGCTGTGCTGCTGCGACCACAGTGGTGCAAAATGATTGAACTCAGGGGCTATTTAGTTTCTAACCTAAGTTTGTCATCTAAAGTTAGGCACATCACAATTTCTTATGTGTATATTTGTTTGGCTGTCATAGTTGCGGCTTTTCATATTTTATCATTCATATGACTTATGTGTAGATTTAAATTTTTGTCAAAGTTTACTACAAGTGTAGTGCTGATTTTCTTAGCCACACTTTACATAAGCTTAGTTATGGCAATGTTAGCCTTGAATGAAACATGCTCTCGTTCTCCTTGTGTTTTAGCTCACGTTTTCTCTACATGTACCACTTGCATTGGTGATGAATTAAAATTTTATGATAGAGGCAAGAAGAGCTGTGATGGGAAGTGTCGATGTATAGTATATGGAGGGTACCGATAAGCGTACTCGTAAGCACGGATTTATACAGAAGTGGGGGGATAACTCAGATCAACTTGATTCTGCAACACCGATATACCCAGGTTCAGACCCCCAAGTTGGGTAATAGTCATACGTCCTGCTATGACTGGATTGATATGCACTACAGAGTACTAGTGGTTACACGGGGAACTCGACGAGTAGAGAACTCAGCGAGATCGACTTACAAGGGGGAACTCGACGGGTTGGGAACCCAGCGAGATTGATTCTGAGGCTAAGGGATCTCGAAGGTGGCTAGTCGACTAGAACTTTCCAATCTAATCTAACCTCCCCCCCTCCTCGAGGGGTTTATGCTCCTTATATAGGTGAAATAAGGCGGTAACCTCGTCGCGAGTCCTCGTAGTACACGAGTCGGACTTCTTCCCAAGGCATGTTGAGAGTTGTTCTCCGATCCTAATCAGGACTCATCGACTTGAGGCCTACGCCTCCTCCTAATCGGGCCTTTGGGTCACATCTTCTTACTAGAGGCCCAGTAGAAAACTTCACGGGCCTTACTGTGGATATACGGTAGTAGCACTACCCATTTCAAGCCCCCCATCATTATGCGTGATGAAGCCGAGACTTGGATAAAATAAGCCCAAGTGGAGGAGATGCTCCTTCGCTACAAAGCTTGGTGGGTTTTAGCTCCTTATGGTAATCTGAACCCGTCCAGCGGAATTCACGGATGGTGATGTCATGACCCCACTTCGTTGCGTAATACGCCGGTTTGCCCGCGGGGACGGTTGCGATTTCCCAGGCGTGGTGCGCAGAAGCGTTAGAGCGGTTGCGATCGCCCCGAGGATAGTGCGCTTTCTGCGCCTCGGTCCGGGTGATTAAATAAAGTTCCATTTCTCCTCTCCGTCTTCCATTCGCTTTTTGCTTCGAACTTTTCCACGTACATACATGTTTGTGTTTTCTTGCTAAACTACAGAATATTAAAGCTCTAACATGCTTGGGATTTTAGAATGGTTTGCAAGTTAAAAAGGAAACTCAAAAAGGTGTTTAAATTCAAAAGGGATATTTGAATTACCCTCTGTACAGCAAGAAAAAAATTTGAGTTTTTGAAAATCTATTTGAACCAAAAGTTGCTAAATATTTTTAGGAGCAATTTTCATTTTGGAACTTTCTTGAGAACCGATCGTTTTGGTGCTGAACCGGCCGAACCAGAGAATTACCGGTTCTGAACCAACAGACCGGAGGGTACTTACCCGCTATGGGCCTGGCGGGAGAGCAGGCCCACCTGGCAGCGACGCTAACCGCTTACCGTTTTGGCACACGCGTTTTTCCCCGGTGGCCCACGAGTCAGTCGGACAGAGGGAAGTTCCGACCGGCGAGGGGAGGTCGACACGGCTCCGGCGAGCAATCGCCGACGAGCTTTGGGCTTATTCCATTCCTGAGGCCTTTAGAAAAATTGGAGGGTGTATTCGGTAGAGAGAAAGGAGGGTAGGAGGATGGTGAGGTCTAATTCGTTTGCAGTGCTCGATTTGGGTCGAATTGGTGCGGAACCGAGAGACAGAGTTCAAGCTCGGGATTGGGGAAGAGAGAGTTTGAGTGCAATTGGGAGTTAGCTGAGCTCGAGGAGGGAGAAAGGAATGGGATGGAAGGAAAAAGAGAGCTCGGGGAGCATTCTTATGGTTGCGGCCGAGGAGATGGAGTGGGATGCCGCTGGGGGTAGCCGTGCATGGCATCGGGGCATTGTGGAGACAAGTCAATGACACGCAGAGCTCTGTCGGTGGCCGTGGTAGAGTGGTGGCGTGCAGGTTTGGCTCGCCGGCGTCTGGACAGAAGTTGGCGTGTGGTTGATGCCGGCTGTTGGCACGGCAGTGCACTGGTGCGCGTCCAAGGCAATGCCAGGGCGCGCCCAGACATGCATACACGCGCACAAGTAAGCCCTGGCGTGCTGGGGAGGTGTCCGGGTAAGTCAGTGGCGCTGAAGTGACCAGAGGGGAGGAAAATAAGGGGGAGTTGGCTTGGATACTGAGTGGAGTAAGGTTGCCCTAGGGATTGCCATTGTCGGCCCGAATGGACACCAAGGTTGAACCCTGTGGATTAGGACCCTTCACTGGAAGAAAAGGGGTAGGGGAGGGCCCTTGGCTGGGGTAGGGACTCTGGTAAAATTTTGAAGTAAAAAGGATGAGGCTTAGACTTGATTTCATGGAAAGAAGGAAAATAGAGCAAGGTGTTTGATAGCTGGCATTCAAAACTTTTGAATTGGAGGTAGAATTGTTTTTACACATTTGGGTTCCTGGACCAATGGTGAATGTTGTGTGAATTTTAGAGATTTTTCTGATCAGGACTTGGAAGGGATGTAGTTCAAAGTGGAATTTGGATCAGAATTTGAATTTGCATGAAATTAAAGATTTTTGTGTTGGACCTTCAAATGTTATTTCATAATTTGGTGACAAATAGTTTCAAGAAATTTCTTAAAAAATTTCAGAATTTTTGGGTGGAAGAAAACACATGTGATATAGCTTTTAGGGTTTCTGCCCGATAAAAGATTTATTAAGAAATAGGGTGGCAGGCTAGGTTTTAGGGTTTTCGGGCGACGGCACGATGGGTGTAGGGTATGGGGGAGATTAGGGTTTATGCTTGGAGGGTCGGGAGCAAAGATGGGTGAGTTGCCGCTTAGGGTTTGGGTTTAAGGAGGTGCCGTGCATATATGGTGCGTGTGTTCCAATTAGGGTTTAGGGTTTCATGCACATGCGATGATGGGGTTGCGACTTGGGTTCGTTGCATGACGGTGCAACCTAACTCAAGTGCTCCCATGAAATGACAAGCTTCGAGAAGAACTAAAATCCGGTTGAACATGCAATATGATTGAAACACATACGCATATACGCGTCTTAGGGTTTAGGTTTTCAGAAATCGGGAGGCTGAAAATCAGGGTGTGACAGGTTGGCCATTGACGTGGTATCTCCTCCTGTTGTTAGGATATCCTGTGTGAATCTGATCAAGAACTCTTTTGGGTCTCCTTTTCCATTGTATTCTAGGTTCTTGCTGGAACGTACATGCTTTGAAATCCGCGCTCCTCTTAGTCTAGGTGAGAGCGCGGGACAACCGGCGATAATACCGGGGAGGAATCCTTCGTCATCTGATGAATATCATGGTGACGGCTGCGGTGGTGATGGCGATCTGGATAGTCGTGGGAGTAGTGCCTGCCGTTGTGGAAATGGTCCTCCCGGTTGTGATCGTACAGTCGAGCCTTGCCTCGATCACGACGATGGCCGTGGTTATCCCGTTCTCCGCGGGTATGGTCGTAGCGACTGTCGGGTGACCTCAGTCGGGTCTGATTCCTTTTCGAGGAACGTTGTGGGATATGTTGTGTTCGAGGTGACTCTCTATCAGGTTGATACCTGGAGTCGATGTGCTGGTCGTGATTGCGCGCCCGGTCCTCTCTGGAGCGTCCTCGTGGTTCCCTGTTCAGATCCGTATTGTTGGCATCGAGACCCGAGTTGATCAAAACTCTGGCTTCATTATGCGCGGTCTCGGCCACGTATTGGACGTCGGTGAGTGCCCGCTCGTGTTTCTCATAGAGTTGTCGAGTTGCGTCATCAAAGCGATCGGATAGTGCTTACTTTATCTGGACGGCAAGGGCCCGCGAATGAGCGGCCTTCTTCCCGGCTTCGGAAACCGGGGTGGCAGATGAAGAGGCGTTGACATCGGTTGGAGGTCGTGTCGCACGTGGCGTAGTGTCTGTTCCCGCCATGTAAACATGTGGGAAGTTGTAGTCGAATCTCTCTGGAGTTGGGATTGAGCGAATGCTTGAGCCGCTTTCGGGGAAGACATCCTCGAGAATATTTGATCCTTGACTGCTGCGCGGAGAATTGTCCCGGTGGAAGCTTCCTCGAACCCTGCGGCGTTGACGTCGCATAGTGGAGCGGAGACGCTTCCTGTTCAGATGGTGCCTGAGGTCGGCCGGATGCAACTTGATCCGATGGCGACCGAGTTCGGTAACATCTCGTCAGAGCGCGATCTGGCGCTGAGTGTGCCTCGAGGCAATTGTGCTTCATAGATCGCGCGGATCAGAAGCGTACGGATTGAAACTTGTGCGGCCGTGTGGAGTAGCGGTGACTTGGCCCATCAGGTTTCTTCTCTACCTCCATGAATTGGCGTTGAGGCCGCAGAGCCCTCGCAGGATAAGGGGTGTTGATGTAGCTATTGCGAGATCCGAGCGACACATCGGCGTCGTCGAAACCTGTGTACACCATCTTGTTGGAGAGTACTGCTGAAGCAGAATCGGGCTGACGTAAGGGCCCCACGGTGGGTGCCAGCTGTCGATGTATAGTATATGAGGGTACCAATAAGCATACTCGTACAGCACAGATTTATACGGTAGTAGGGGCGATAACTCAGGTCAACTTGATTCTGCAACATTGATATACCCCAGGTTCAGGCCCCCGAGTTGGGTAATAGCCCTACGTCATGCTATGACTGGATTGATATGCGGTACGGAGTACTAGTGGTTACACGGGGGACTCAGCGAGTAGAGAACTTGGCGAGATCGACTTACAAGGGGGAACTCGACAGGTTGGGAACCCGGCGAGATTGATTCTGAGGCTAAGGGATCTCGAAGGTGGCTAGTCGACTAGGGCTTTCCGATCTAATCTAACCTCCCCCCTCCTCGAGGGGTTTATGCTCCTTATATAGGCGGAATAAGGCGATAACCTCGTCGCGAGTCCTCGTAGTACACGAGTTGGACTTCTTCCCGAAGACATGTCGAGAGTTGTTCTCCGATTCTAATCAGAACTCATCGACTTGGGGCATACGCCTCCTCCTAATCAGACCTTTGGGTCACATCTTCTTATTAGAGACCCAGTAGGAAACTTCACTGGCCTTACTGTGGATATACGGTAGTAGCACTACCCATCATCAGGAAGGTTTTCGGTGCGGAGATGAAGGCACTGCCCGTGTCGCAAAAGAGTCTCTGTGTCTTCTTTCATCTGCCTTCCTCCCCTCCCCATCCACTCATGTACCAATACCTTCAATAGCAAGCTTCGGGTCTCCGTGGCCCCCTAGATCCGTAGGCTCCGGTGAACCGTCCACGCCCAAGCTAATCCTAACCGATCGTCCAGGTGAAGGAGACGATCTCCGTGGCCTTGTGGGCCTTATACGACGTGGTACGACGGATCGGACGCGCGCGGTATACGATGTCGCCGGGACGGGGGAGTGGCATGCACAACCATCAACAGCCCGTTCCCTGCTCGAGTTCAAAATTCAGATCAGTGTTGTAGTAATTTTTCAGATGCGGTTGGTTAACTTGAGGCGCTACTGGTACTTACTACTATACAAAAAGAATGAGAAGCCTACAGCATATCGGCGTGGAACAACAAGACGGCCATATAAACAGACAAACGGCCTCGATCATTGCTACACTTGGCCATCTGATTTGGTATTGCTGCGTCGTATGCATTTCAGCGAAGAATTCTGTGACCCCGGCTCTCGTGACTCAGAGCTTTTGAGCACTCATGGGCTCATGGCAAGGCAGTTACATCCTCCATTTCTTCTGTCGCTCTCATCCTTGAGGAGCCTAATTAACATTGCGCAGTAACTGTTTCTTAGCTGCAGAACCGAATATGTTGTCACTGTTCCAAAGTGACACACGAGGTACGGCGTCGATAACAAGAGACACCAAAACTGGTACGTCAGATCAATCCAGTGAAATATAGTACTGCAACCGAAGGATCAAACAAACGACACTCACGTGCCTGTCTGATCCTGAAGCACAACCTACAACTGTAGCACAACTATTAATTGTCCATGCAGTTGGAGTGTTGGGCTCATTCAGTGCTAATGTAAGAATGACTAGCACAGAACTTCAGTGCGTTGGTTTCACCTTTTATTTGGAATCTGTTAAATTGAAAAGATGGGCTCAACCAGCTGATAGATTAATTCATTAAGATCCTGCAAAACATATAATAACACGTCACAAGACTCAATAGTATTCAATCAAGTTTGTCAATCACGAAGCAGCACTCAACAAATGTACAATGCTGATGGGCATATGCCCCAATCGATGCAATGTGCCAAGCCTCTATAGTAAATTAGTAATTCATTCACTCAAGATCCTATTCGGGACCCGACATGTGCAACAAAAAGGTTAATTTATCTGTCCATAAATCTGGTCATACTTTTGCATTGTGCGGTGGAACCCAAATTCACGCACGCCTTCGCTGTGCACTCACATGCCTCTCGTAGACCAATTTATGGACCCCAAGAACACCACAAGGAACAAACAACCACATAGCGGTGGGCAGCTGTAGTGTGGCCACAATGCAATGCAACACGCCAACTTTGTTACAACTCACTAGTCACAAAGAGCAATATATGGATCACGTACAGTAGAACTGTAGAAGAAGGGATCAGTCACATTTTGACATCCAAAAGCGAAACCAAAACCTGGAAAAATTATCAGTACGTACAACTGGGACCTTGATTTTCACTCGGGAACACGTGACATGACAAGAAGCAGCTAGAGAGCATCAATGCACGTAGTACTTGCGGATCTATGCAATGCATGGTATGGTACGTATGTCCGTCTGCATGCCAATTAATGGATCTCCCCTGCAGTTGCACTGCAGGTCGTCGTCGTGAGCTCAGCTCAGCAGATAGCTCACATGAATGTCAGAAATCTTCCATTCTGCTGCCCGCCAATGGGGCCTTGATGACCTGCAGTATCTGGACCACCTCCGCCATGGACGGTCGGTTCGACGGAATCTGCGACGTGCACACCATCCCCAGCTTCAGCACCGGCAGCACCTCCTCCTCCGGGGAACTCGCCGCCGAGCGCCGGGTCCACACACTCCAGCGCGTTGCCGCCGTGCTCCAGGAGCAAGCGCACCTGGTCCATCAGTATGGCCACGTCGTTGTCGCCGTATTCCACGGCCTTGCGCCCCGTCACCAGCTCCAGGATCAGCACGCCGAACCCGTAGATGTCGCACTTCTCGTTGATCCGAAGGCTCTTGCACGCCAGCTCCGGCGCCATGTACCCCATGGCGCCCTGGAACCGGCTGCTGATGCTGTGCCTGTCGTCCGGCTTCGGGAGGAGACGGGCCAGCCCGAAGTCGGCGACGAGCGGGTTGCAGTGCGAGTCCAGGAGGATGTTGCTCGGCTTCACGTTGTAGTGGATCATCGGCGGCCGGAACGACTGGTGCAGGTGCGCCAGGCCCCTGGCCGTGCCGGCCACCACCCTGAATCGCTCGGCCCACGTCAGCGGCGGGAGCGCGCCGCCGCCGTGGAGGCGCTCCTCGAGGCTGCCGTGCGGCGCGTAGTCCGTGATGAGGAGCTGCAGCTGCGGCGTCCAGTAGTAGCCCTTGAGAGGCATCAGGTTGGGGTGCCTCGCCTTTCCGAGGACGCGCACCTCGTGGTCGAACTCGTCGCGGGACTCCACGATGTTCGCCGTCGCGAGCTTCTTGACAGCGACGACCCGGCCCTCGCCGACGGACGCGCGGTACACCGTCCCGAACGCGCCGCGGCCGATCTCCGTCGCCTTGCTTAGCAGCGCGTCGGCTCCGCCGACGAAGTCCTCGGTGCGAAGGTTGTTCCCTGGCCCGAACGTCACCATCTTGCCGGTCGCGAGCTTGCTCGACTTGGTCGAGCTGGAGACGATGCTCTCCAGCTCTTTATTCTCCAGGAGCCCAGCGCCGACCCTCCGCCGTGCCGACACGTTAAACAGGGTGATGACGATGACTCCGAGGATGATGACCAGCGCCGCGCAGATGGCCACCATGGCAGACACGCTCAGGAACCGCCGTTTCCTTGGCACTGCCTCGCCGCCGCCGTTCGTCACGAGGTTGTTGTCGCCGTTGTTGCCGTGCGTGTACTCGTTGGGGTCGAGCACGAGCGGCTTTGGGCACGTTCATCCTGCATGGCTCCGTGACCAGCGGGCTGCACACACCGAGGTTGCCCTCGAGCGCGCTCGCGTCCAGGCTCTGGAACACACCCGACGCCGGCAGCCGCCCGACGAGGCGGTTGTGCGAGATGTTCACCGCCAGGAGGTTCTCCAGCCCGCCCAGCTGCTGCGGGTATCTCGCCGGTGAGGTTGTTGTACTCCAGCCGCAAAATCTCCAGCTTCTTGAGCTCCGCAATGCCCGCCGGTATCGGCCCGGTGAAGCCGTTGTGCCCCAAGCTCCTGCCATTGCAGAAACATGCATCGAACGACACAACTCATCAAAATTGTAAAATGTAATCTAGGAATTAAGTGTACCAAAAAGTGTAAATTTTGGACTTACAGTAGGTACAGAGAAGAGCAATTTCCGATATTGTCAGGGATGGGGCCAGCGAGGGAGTTGCCGTCGAGCTGGAGCACGGCTAGGCTTCCGGACTCGCACAGGTCGCCGGGCATCGGCCCGTACAACCCGCTGCTGCGGAGGTCGAGCACCGTCAAATTGCGGAGCAGGCCGAGCTCCGGCGGCAGCTGCGTGCGGAGGTCGTTTCGGGAGAGGTTGAGGTACCGGAGGTTGAAGAAGAGCGCCATCTCGGCCGGGATGCCGCCAGTCAGATGGTTGCCGGAGAGGTCGAGCCACTGCAAGGTCTCCGCCAGCCTCGTCGAGCCTGACGGCAGGACGCCCGAGAGCGCGTTCGACGAAATATCGAGCGCCTCGAGACCGACGTCGAACAGGGCTTCCGGGATGCTGCCGCTAAGCTTGTTGCCCATCAGGTGCAGCTCGGCGAGCTTGGTGCAGCCGGACATTGTGTCCGGGATGGAGCCGGAGAGCTGGTTCTTGGACAGGCTCAGGTAGTTGAGGTCCTTGAGCTCGCCGAGCGATTCCGGCAAGCTGCCGGTGAACGCGTTGTCGGAGAAATCCAGGTGCTGCAGCGCGGTCAGGCCGCCAAGCCAAGCAGGGACGTCGCCGGAGAGCCGGTTGCCGGACGCGGAGAGGTGCACCAGCGAGCCGAGACGCCCGATGGAGTCGGGGAGTTCGCCGTCGAACGCGTTGGAGCTGACATCAACGCTGCTCAGGTGCGGGCACAGGCCGATGTCCTTCGGGACGGCGCCGAAGAACCTGTTGCCGCTGAGGTTGACGGTCTTCAGGTTGTGGAGGTTGCCGATGCCGGCAGCGATGGGGCCGGAGAACTGGTTGCGAGACAGGTCGAGCGCGCGCAGTCGCGAGAGCGGCCACAGCGCGGCCGCGAAGTCCGGCGAGCCTGAGAGCTGGTTCCCGGACAGGTTCAAGTGAAGCATGACCGCGCTCTTGGCCAGCCCCTGCGGTATCGGGCCGGAGAACTGGTTGCCGGAGAGCATCAAGAAGCGGAGGGTCGGAGGGAACGAGCCCGGGAGCGGGCCGGAGAAGGCATTGCCGGTGAGGTCAAGGTAGCGGAGCGCGCCGAGCAGGGCCACGTCGTCGGGCAGCGGACCGGAGAAGGCGTTGTACGAGAGGTCGAGGGAGCGGAGCGAGCCGAGCAGGGAGAGCCCTGGCGGGAGCGGGCCTGAGAGGTTGTTGCGTGCGAGCGAGAGAGACTGGAGCGCGGGGAGGCGGTCGAGGCCGCGGGGCATGCCGCGGCCGGCGGCGGAGGAGAGCGCGAGGCCGTCGAGCGCGAGGCGGAGGACGCGGGACGTGGCGGGGTCGCACTGGACGTGCGCCCAGCCGCAGGGCGTGGCGTCGGACTCCGCCCATGTGGCGAGCGCCCCCGTCGGGTCCGACAGCGCGGACCGGAACACCACCAGCCCCAGCACCTCCTCGTTGACCGGCATCGGCATGTCGGCAGCGCGCACCCCGACGAACAGTAGCAGCAGGAGCAGGAGCACGGGGACAGGAGCCGCCATTTCTGCCGCGGCGCGCACAGTGGTAGTGGTGAGGAGGTGGTAGATGTAGCGGTGAGGTGCTGTGGAGTGGTGGTGGTACAGGGGACGAGCTAGCTGGGGGTTTTGGTTCGTGCATGGTGGAGGTGCGCGCTTGGAGTGGGAGTGGGAAGGAGGGAGTTGGATGGGCGTGGCGAGGCCCGTGAGGGTGTGGGGGTAGGCTTGGACAGATAGAAAGCAACAAAAGACTTCACGTTCTCGGGTTGGATGGAGCCGGGGGATCCACCATGGCGTTGGGGATCCAGCTCCAGGGAACACGGCTACGAGGACGTTTGGTTAGACTTTTTACTAGTTTTTTTACTGAAAAAGGTTGTAGCTCAATTAAATAATTATTTTTACTGAAAAAAATCTGTCTTCTGCCTGTATTTTACGATGTACTGAAATTTTGGTGCTCATTTTCTAAAATGACGTAGATGGTTTGGATCAATCAAAAGCCATATATTCACTTTCACACAGTCACTATAGTTTTTTTAAACAGCCAGTCAACAATAGTTTTTGTCAACAACCACAATCCAACCAAACAGATCCTACACCGTGCGGCCATTGAGGCGGCGCCGCACTGTTACTTCTGGTAGGCAGCAGTGGAATAATAACGGAATCCTGGGCCTACCCATTTTGTACTGCTTCACTTCTCAGAATGCCACCCAGGGTGCTTCATCAGGTGTGTTTCGTTGGTTAGTACCAGACTGGACTGCACTTAGGTCCTGTGAACGCACCGGATTCGTAGAAATTATTTTTTCCCGTAACAACAGAACGCAACTCGCCGTGTTCCAAACGGACCTCTCCATTGGATCGATAGTTTGATTGAGGTCATTGTACTGGAGAATACAGGTGTATTTGTGTTTGATTGTCGTATGGTTTCAAGCTTTCAACCCCTTACTTGGGTTAATAATATTCTCTATTATAGATTGGTTCAAGAAATCCTATGTGATATTTATGTGGCATAAAAGCAAGTCAATAAATCCATAAAACAATTAGTGAAGTGAAAGCATGGCCTTGGCTCCCTCCCCAACGTCCTTACCCCTTACCCTAGCTTGGAGACGGATATATGCAAGGAGGGTGCCACCACTAGCTCGAGACCGTGGTGCAGGAGACGGCAGCGCCTCTCGTTGGCGTCCTCACACATACTGCATGATGGTTGGAGATCAATTTCTTGTGCGATCTTCACCAAATATGATTTCTGCAATCATAATTAAGTTTTTACATAACTATGTGAAATTAAAGGGAGCGAGCTGAGCCCAATGGTCCAATTTCACAATGGGAGCTCGGATTCGGTGGTTTGGAAGCTTGATACATCAGTTTACATTTTTGAGCTGCTTCACAGTCGATTGTAATAAGATCATGGTTTAATCAATACTCCCTCTGTCTAAAAATGTAAGGCGTATTTTGATTCGTTAAGACAAGCCTTTGACTAATAATTACTATATTAATATACATTTTATGTGATATAAAATTGTAATCATAAGAAAGAACTTTTGAAGAGGAATATAATGATATCAATTTTATGTCACATAAATCGCATATAAATAGATTAATTATTGATCAAAATCTTGTCTTAATCAATTGAAATACAACTTACATTCTTGGACGGAGGGAGTAAAACTCTCTCTTTCTCGCGAAGGGAGAACAAATCTCTTGTCAACGGCGCTCAACGTCATACTCCGCAAGCCATTTCTCTACTACTTCGCATTTCTCTGCTACTTCGCCGCACTTCCTCAACGATTTGGCCCTAATTGTCCCGGCAAGCCGCTGATCGGTGATCTGATCAAGTTCCCCTCTCTTCTGCCACTTGGTTGCCCATTCTGCAAGGCTAATCGTGTCTTCGTCTTGGAGTGTCGGGTCAACGGCCGGCCTCGCGCAGATCACCTCCAGCAAGACTACACCGACACGTCCGACTTGTCGATCAGCCCCTGCCTCCGGTAGTTCACCACCGTGCTAACATGTGTTCGATCGAGTTCGGGAGCATTGGAGCGCTTGACGGAGTATGACAAGGCGTGGCACGTCAGAAGGGCATTGCTATGCGGGTAGCCAACGCTGGAGGCATGCACCGGGTTTGGCCACGTACTGTTGGTGCAGTGCAAACCTTTGCATGGATCGTTTGACTACACGGCCAGGTAGGGTATCCATCTTCCATCACTATTTTCCATTTTTCGACGTCGTGTTTTTTTGGGTTTGTTTTTATTTGGAGGGGGTGGGGCCTAGGGGTAGGGGTTATGTCTCCTCTGATTAAAAGGATGGCATAACATGAAGGTCTAAAGAGTGGAAGTTAAATATGAATTTATCCATCATCATTACACTAGTCGATGCATCAAACTTACAAGCAAGAGGTCTTGCTTGCCAGGGTTTAGATTCGAGGAAAAATGTTGAAGTACAATATTTGCTTCTCTTCTAAAACCTCGAGTTTTATTCAAGAAAAATTGAAATACTCGAGAGTCAATAGCATATCACTTGTGAATCTTTCGATACAGAAAGTGAAAAGCACGAAGCTTCCACGCCAACTGCCTAATAGCATGACTGCAAACTGTAACAAAAAAGACAATGAAATATCCATTTCTTGACCATGGAATTATTTCATTTAGATCATGGGGGTACGACTATACATACCGTATTCTCTACATTTTGAGTTGTTGCCAGTTTCCCACCCATATCTACTATCTCATACTATTTCCTGATCAGCATATCGCTTGCCACTTGTGCTGTTATACATTGCATCAAGTTCAAGAACCTGTACACACCTATGTATAGTTGGATTCTGCACTAACTCCCAACTCCTAAGCACAAACTTCTATACGTATGGAACAGTAAAGGAGATACGTATCAAGGACAAACTCGCATAGGTACACTTATCCGCTCGGTGTTAGTTGGGCTTGGAGGAAACGATTTTTGAGAGACCAAATCCATGGGTGCCTTGCCCAGCTCAAGTTCTGGCACTGGACACTGGGCAAAGCTGCATCAATCACGCGGACCGTCAAGTGATTGGGTCTTCCTCAGGTTCCAGTGGAGACCCTCGTGGATGCTGCGGAGGAAATCAGTCGTTGAATCCATAAGGCAAGCTGTAGGCACAGGCCAAGGAGAGATACTACAGATGAGAGCATCGCCAGGGGCCAGCTGCTTTCGGTCTTTTCCATCGAAAGACGCCCATGCGTGCCCCCTGCTGTTGTATGGTACTTGTACGCGCAGAGTGGCGTATTCCGGCAATATCAGTGGCCTGAATGATAAGGAATGGGGACAGATCGGTGTGAAAAGGATTCCGGGGACCTGCATATACCAGCAAACATTAGACACCAAAATAGCATTGGACAAGTTGTGTGCTGAGAAGCTGCACAAAGAAAATGACAAAACTTCTTTCGATTGACATGAACTTGGTGGACAAGTTAAAGTGAATAATAGGTGGGGAACAAGAAACTAGCAGCACTTCTTGCTTATCACAGAGCCTCAAGGTCACATGGAAGAGATTTAAGAGAGGTTAGAGTGCTAACTACAGGTGACAAGAACGTTGCAAGCCTCTTTACTGTGCTGACTAACATAAACTTGAAGGAAAACATCTCTTTAACTACTATTGATTAAAATTTGGTTGCATGGTTGTAGGCTACACATGAAATTGCTACTTTGATACTCAAATAGATAGTGGAACATCAATTTTTTCAACAGATTAGTAGGGGGCCTCGCCTACTGTTCACGGTTAAAAAAAAGAGGAACAAATGCAACACAAAAATAAATGTATCTATTTGCCATAAATTTAATTACAAGCTACAGTTTTATAGACAGTACAGGTGGAATTACAGGTATTATCTTAAGTTTGTTAAGAGATCCATCAATATGGAGAAGATTCTCAACTCTACTGCAACTCAGCTGAACTTTTAATAATATCACATGATTTTAATCCCAAGTAGGAAAAATAAACTCAAGACTTACTGCAATAATCCAAACAAGATCACAAACAAGGATGTGTAATACAAAGTAGGGCACACCTGTGGATGAACCATGGATCCTCCAGCTGCTAATGAATATGCTGTGCTTCCAGATGTTGTCGATATGATAAGTCCATCCCCTTGTACACATGTAACAAAAGAACTGTCACAGTAGCATTCCAGGTAGGTAAGGTAAGATGATATTCCACGGTCAATTGTAACTTCGTTTAACACTAGGATTGGCTCCTCAGTCTCGAGTTCATCCTTCGCTGCATCACGGATTACATGACACTGGAGACGGTTTTCTCAGCGTTATGCTAAAAGGTCCATTCAGCACATTGTCCAAACAATCACGATATTGCTCGCTTGCTGAAAACAAGTTAAGGACGACGAGACAGATAATATGTGACTGCCAACAGGAGAGTAGAAAGCTTCATGTGTGATTATCTGTTAGCAGGCATGAGATATTTAGACCAATTAAAATCCAGCCTTACTGAAAATGTAGGTTGGAATAGCAAAAGATCAACAACTAACCACTGTATGAACATAAAGCTTCTATTTTTTTTTAATATAGCATAACAAGTCAAAAACAATGCTCATAAATAATTAGATAACACAGATAGAAAATAGTACTAAGGAATAAGTTAAAGTAAAAATGCAATGGAGGTCATATAACCATTAATATTTTGCAGCATATCTGGCAAACACTCAGCATTGACGATAAAGGATACGGAAAGGTGTCATGAAACCCAGTGATCCCATGGAGAATGCAATAACTGGAGGAACTGGTCCTTTGAACAATGATGCAGCCTGTTACGAGAGGTTGAATCAATAGCTAGTTCAGTAGCTAGCAGAAATTGAACCAAATTAAGTCTTAAGTGAAGTTACAAATCAAAATCAGAATATGAAAAGCAATTAGTTTTTTATAAGCAGAATAAATAAGCATTGTTGGGCCAGAAGATGCCAGTAGTTGAAGTAGCACGCAAAATATATACCCAAACATCTAAAACATGGACCAGCAAAGCAACACCTATCAGGTAAGTCGGTTCTTACAGCGTATTGTATTAGAACTTTCCACTTTGATACGGACAGTTCAGCATCGGAACAAAAATTATGTTATAATTCTAGTTCTGAAGCAGTAACTCCCATAAAAACTAATGTTGGAGAGACCAATAGACCTTCTATTTCAGCTGTTGGCAAATGTTACTAAATAAACCATACATATTAATTATTGATCAAATATGTGAACTTCATAAAAAGGTAATCAACCAACTGCTAAGTCCACACAACCCACTTAAGGCTTTGCATATTCAAAAAATCACGACAGGAGGCTAAAGCTCTGCAATGCCTGACCAGGGAAGCAAATAACAGACTCAAAGAACAAAGTGTCATTTGCTCGTATCACCTAAAATGAAGTGGTTAAATTACTTGCCCCCAACATCAGTTTATAATTGGATGCACTACTCTCTAATCTCTTGCACTGAGCTACCCTCTAAAGCTCCGACTCCTGGTTTGAATCTAATTTTATGGGTTCTGCAGATAAAGTTCTTTTAGCCATTCTGGACCAAAGTATAACCACATAACTAAAGGTGACCACTATATGAAAAAAATACACAAAAGCTTTAGAGTCCGTACAAGATTCTGCAAGGATGCTTTACAACGATGGATCAAAGAATTGGATTTGCTTACCCATAAAACAGTTCCATCACCGCCAAGAGTTACAATGAGATCAACCTTCTTGTGCAATATCTTTGTCTCCTCATCTATCAGAATTTTGTAATTAGTTGGGCAGAAAAAGGGGATTGCTAGGTGAATAAACTAAGTAATAGAAAGATCTAATACAACTGAAAAGATGGATATAATAAAGCACAAAACAAATAACGTTGGTCAATCTAATCCTGCAATGGAAAGGTGGGCCAGTCCTAAATCTACCACTAAAATTAAGGTATTAAGGGTCACAACTTACAGCTATTCTGCAGCCCATGTGGTTGCACATCACTCAAACATGATATTCTAAATTTAATACAAAAACACAGCTTTAATAATGTGTTCAGTTCAGCCAATAATGATTTGCACCAATATCTAGTGTAAGGTACTTTATTCGGATATGGCTAGGCTGGCTATGAGCAATTCTAGCCATACAGGTAATAAGCATTGCGAATTCAAGTAATATCAGGGGATGTTAGAACCTGCCCCATGAAAAGCAAGAGAAGAGGCAGAAACTTAATATCATCTGAGCACCAGTAGAAAATTCAGCAAAAGTATGTTTTTTCCAACCGTACTAATTCTGCATTTTTTTAATAACCAATTGATTCAATTCCAGGACCATTTAAACAATAGAAAGAACAAAGGTCCATAGCTGAAATAATAAATTATTTCGTAACTATATCTGAAATGACAACGCTGGGGCAGCATGAAAGAAGTGCATTACATAAAATAAATTATCTTACCATTATCCCATGTTTGGACGAAGTTGTGGTTGGAATCTTCTGTCACGAGTTCGCTGCGAACCCACGGCTCCACAAATACATTTATATTTTTGTGCTCCTTAAGCCATCTGCAGTAAAATAAATGGCACTTTTAGAGTTTTAGAGGTTCAAGTGCAATATATATTTTACCATGATGGCATATAATCTACGTAAGCAGTGCTTGCATAAATCATCACAAGATAATTAGGGTAACTAGATGTATAGCTGAAGACAAGTGCTTCTTATAGTGGTAAATGCATAGCAACATAACCTCGAAGTCCAGAAAGATAGAAAATATATTCTTCCTGAATACATTCACAGGTAAGGTCCACGCAAACATGGAAGTAAGACTCTAGCAACCAGTGATGCAAGACAGAGAAGAGAACACACCTGACCATTTCAGCACAAAGAACACGGACCGAGTTGGAATTAGGTTTGGTTATGAAAAGCACTGTTTGTGGCCGGGATTCCCATTTCAGTAAGATCTGAAACCAATGTATTAGTTGCCGTGCAAAGAGAGACATGCATAAGAATGACGATTTTTTGGTCAAATGATTCTAGGTACTCGAATTAAATAGGCACAACATTCTTGATTATTTCAAAATGAAACAAACAGAAGG
This sequence comes from Stipa capillata, assembly GCA_019208055.1. Taxonomy (NCBI): domain Eukaryota; kingdom Viridiplantae; phylum Streptophyta; class Magnoliopsida; order Poales; family Poaceae; genus Stipa; species Stipa capillata. The sequence continues at coordinate 77,878 of JAGXJF010005666.1, read as the reverse complement.
AGAAGCTCAACCTGCTTATTGCTGCGCTCTGCTGTTGTTATATCTCCTCTTTCAAAGGAAACAAAGTCATGCTTGTGCTGGCCGTTTTTATCCCCATTGCATCCCCATGAAAGTCTAAATGATGCCTTTCTTCCCATCATCTTGTGACTAGATCTTGGGTTAGGTCCAGGAACTTCGTCCTGGAGAACCTCGTGTGAACAGATCCCATGGTTTCCACAACATCCTGTTTGATCAGATGCAGGCGTCTCAAGTGTTAGTTGGCTGGCCAGTTTTCCTTGGTTATTACCGGTAAAACTGCCGCAATCTGCACAAGGTACCAATAGCATTCCAGTAAGATTTTTCTTAGGGGTTATGCTCCAATGTACTGGAGCATAGCATAATGAATTACACAGTCCAAGATATGGATTAAACATTTCGGATCCATCCAATGATACTATGATACTCCCTCCAGTCACAAAAAAAAAGTGTCACCAAGGAACCCTGCCCCTCATGTGAAGTGGGACTATACAAGCACAGAACTATGCTTAGGATTTCATCCTTGCTTCGCCTCAAAGGGTTGTCTCAGAGTTGCTACACATTGTATGATACTTTTCTATGCTTCAAACTCCCAATGTGAGATTAAACCCACCACTACTGCATATGGACACACAAGCCACATCAACTTGTGCCGGGGTGTTACAGCTTGCCATGTATTTCGAATTCTAGCAACTTTGGCCATCAATATGTGTGTAAACATCTAGATTTGCCTACTTTCATAAGCAAAACTTCCTTCTATAAACATATAATGATAAAGACTAATGGTGACTTTGATTCACAATGAATTTTTGGAAAGATAAACGGCACTTGTTTTCTGACCTGAAGTATTACTATACTTCAATCAACAACTAACAGCTCAACTGAAGATATTGTCTGTTAAAAGTAAAAGCAGCAGTTGCAAATGTATAAATCTAACCTTTGATTTTACTTTGTTGTTTGTGCGCCATCTCTAACTCATATTTACGCTTCCATTCCGCCGCCTCTGCTTGAGCAGCAGCTTTCCCTTCGGCAACTCGTCGCAATGCTTTTGCAAGAGCTTCAAGTTCACAGAATTGTACCAGTCACTATTTGGAGTGCAGATAGAAAGCACAACATATGTATATATAACTATTATATATTAGGCTTCAGGTAGGGTCATCTAAAGTTTGTGTCTCCTTACTTCTCATAGCTTCTGAAAACTCCACAAGGTGTGCATCAGTTGAGTTGATAGGAGTTTGAGCAAAGAATTCATAAGCTGCTTTCTCTGATTCTACTGAACTAACTGTAGAGTTAACTGTAGAGATGGATCCATTCTCACTTTGATGTGAGGCTGTGACATCTAGGTTTACTCTTTGATCAGAAACCTGCAATGCAAGGATTACCTGTCAATAAGAAAATGGGAAATCTTATGGGGGTAACAAAGTAAATTTCTTCCCATTTTGGTTGTTCACATTATTTTCAGTTGAAAACCAACAAACTGAAAAAAGTGAACATTTCCAGGGTTGCTGTCTAACATTATAAGAGCATGTTCGCCTTAGCTTAGCCTTGTTATGTTACCTCATTGTGCTTATAGTAGCTAATCCCAACAAGTTAAGTTACAAGCGCTGAAAGATTTTCAGATCAACTCAACTTAGAAGTGCATATGGACTTCTAAGGTGTAAGCTCTATAACTGAAGAAATAAGCCACTCATTTTATACTAATTAATAACTCAAAGCATAAATATTAGCCCTTACATGCAAGCGCTTTACTAACATGAGAATATTGTAAATTGAAACAAAATACAAGATAATCGACCAAGTACATAATCAAGCCACTGGTTAGCTAACAGAAATTTCGCGTTTAGTAGGCAAATATATGACTGCACAATTGTACTTCCCAAAATCATCCAACGTTAACTTTGGAAATGCATGTAAGTTTAGATGTTTGCTTGTCAAGACATGAGCCCGATTGGGATTGGTACTCTGTACTCCATGCGGAGAGCAACACACATACAATGATCCAAGTCCGAAATGGTGCCCTTGTATGCAAATGTGAATGGCGCATATTTAAAATTCTCCCCCACAAAATTAGGAAAAACGAGCTAATGTCCACTGGCACCTTTGTTTTTCGAAGTCAAATAATGTCCATTGGAATTCAAACCTTCTCCGAATTGTAAGATAAGGAAGTTACTAGACGAAAAAACTTGCGAAGGTTACTTCCTTAACAATTACGCAGGCGCTAGGACGAACATGCCTACGAGACGAGTTGGAAACGGACACGCATTTTCAGCAATCTATCATCACGTACCGACTCGACCAATGATCTGGAGCTCGGATCAGTTGGAATGGGTATCGGCCCAGGGTTGAGGCTCCGGAACCTGGAATCCGACTGAGCGAACTGAATTGCCTCGGGGGATGGCAGCGCCTGGCACAGAGAAACGAAGCATTCATTAGCACCAGGTAACCACAACACTTGGCAAAACCGAATCAGAATTTCGAACACCAGCCGAGCAGAATGCTCGAATCCGAAGCAACCGCGAGGCATGCAGCGAACAAATTACGGCCGAGCTGGGCAGAATTCGGGCGTCCGCCGAAACCCCAGTCCCCCCAAACTTGTGCGGTCGGATCGGAGGCGCGCTCGTGTACATACCTCCTTGGCGGGCTCGTCGAGCGGCATGGCGGCGGCGCGATTCAGTTTGCTCCGCTCCGCTCTGCCCGCCCTCGTCGTCGAATTCCGTTTGGCTTTTGCTTCGTGATTGGTTTTCGCGTGTCGGGTTGGGTAGTGTAGTGTACGTAGTCTCGAATTTGCGAGGAGGCGAGAGCGAGGTTGATGCTGCTCCCTCGATTCGGTTATATTTATGGGTGCCAGGCGCCCCAGGGTTTGACGCCGACGGGTGCTGACAGGTTTGGTTAGGGACTAACTGATACAAGAGTCAGATTAATAGTAGAGTTAGGTATTGACTCTTCTATCGGGAAAGTCAGGGGTGCATAGGGAGGCATGTGTACCCTTTATTTTAAAATTTTAAAAAGTATATATTTAAGTTTTAAAAAAATCTGAAAAAAATTCATACATGTATATTATGGAGTGAGGTATGCACAGTTAAATTTTCGTAAAATAATATACTCATTTGTGACCTGTGCAAAAAAAACAAGGAAACACATTGGGGGGTTGTAAACAGTAGTGAACAGTAGATATGCGTGAACTGTGCACATATTTGTTTTTTTATCCAGGTCACAAATGGGCATATTATTTTACAAAAATTTACCTGTGTGTACTTCATTCCATCATAAACCGATATGAATTTTTCTAGATTTTTTTGAAACTTATACTAAATTTAAAAAAATCGAGAAAACCCTAATGGGTGCATGTGCCGCCGTGCGCTGAAAATCCGCACTCCTCTTCTATCTCTCTATATACTAAATAATTTATATAATAATATTGTCTTTTAAACTGACTCTTTACAAAGAGTCAGCAAATACGACAGCGTACAAAGACAATTTGATTGACTCTAAAGGCTAACTCTTCAAAAGTCATGTTAGTTATCTCTCTTTCACATTAACAACTATCCTATGTGGTATATGACGAAAAGTCAGCTGATGTCACACCATTGTATATGTTCTTAAAGAGTTGGTGGGGTCTGATCAGCTGGTGTGGTGGGCTTGGAGTTGGATGAACGAATTTTCTGTTTCGCTTGGGTTGTCATCTTCCGGAAGAAATCAATCGAAAACGTTATCCAAGTTTTCAACCTCCAGCATCAGCCTCGTGATCCGTGCTCCGGCGAGCAACGGCCACCGTGTTGACGGGTTCAAGCTCCGTCCCACCTCGATGTAGAGGGTAGGTGTCGCTGGGAGGTGTTGGTCACTCGCACTATACTCTTATATATGCACGTGCTAGAAATTCGTAGAGCTTCATCGAGGCATGGAATGCCGGTAAAAATGGTGACACGTGAATTAAAAACCACTAGCAAGCCATGAGAACTGCACGCTATAGCCATCTTCGCTTATACGGCTGCAGCTCGCGCGGCACGAATCAGGATGACTAAAGGATACAATTAAGCAAGGGGTCTAGGTGCGTGATATATCAAGAGCCCTGAAGGTGCAGAGGATCATGGAGTATCTTTACTTTGTCCGAGGATCATGGAGCAAGGTAGCCTGGCACTTGAGGAAGAGGACATGTTGCTCTGGGGCTGAACAGAAACATGGGAGGACACTGCAAAATTGCCTTACTTGCCTTCTTCTCGGATCAGGTTGAGGCTCCGCTGCGGCGACGGTGTTGGGACTGCGGATCGACTGGCTAGGCGGGGGCTAGATCATCCGGATGCGTGCCCACTTTGTGATCAAGTGAATGAATCCATGTCGCATCCCCTCGCAGTTTGTGTCTTTGCTCGTCAGGTGTGGGATCGTGTGCTACGACACTATGTCTGCAGCCGATCGCGCCTTCACAGGATGATGATTTCAACTCGTGGTTGCATTCAGCGCCTGAGCGTACAGGCAACAAGGTGAAGGGCATCAGGTCGTTCATCACCCTTACCATGTGGAGAATTTGGACTATGCGAAATGCATTATCTTTGATGATGCGAGGCCGTATTGCCTGGAGGTGGTCGAGGCAAACCTCAATGAAGCTTGCAGGTGCCAAGGAGCTTCGCAAGCTGCCGTTGCTGCGGATATGTACCTTGCACCTTAGCTTAGCTTAGGATAGTTGTGTTTTTGGTGCTAATTAGTTTGTTTCTTTTCGGTTTCTATTTTGTTTGGCCTTTTTGGGCACTTTTGCTGGACCTTTTTTTAGGCGCTTCTTCTAATGCAAAATGACACTTGCTTTAGCAGGTGTTCGAGAAAAAAAAATCTTCATTTGTACGGTTCTGTTCCATGCTTCGTATTGTGTCTGCACAAGCACGCCCCCAAGACTTAAAATCCTGAATTCTTTTTACTTATTACTTTTAAATTTAAAACATATTTTTGATATTTTCTCAAGTAGTTTAAACATTTTATTGTTTGCAGACCAAAATTCCAGGATCGGGCTCAAATAAACTAGGCAGGTCTGCACCCAACCTTTAGAGGACTGAGCGTGGTTCAGATCGACAATGTCGACTTCCGGAACCTTCCTGGGAACTGCCGCGGAGCTGTAGGTTTATCGCCTTGCTTTGGAGATTTAATAGTCAATAAATTAGTCTGACATTCTATCTGCGAGAAAATAGTCCTACTGTTTGAGAAAAAATAAAGAGGTCTGTGAATTTTGGTTGATGATAATCTGAACCAGAGTATAAGAGATAAAAGAAGGCACAAGTCAACTGGGTACGATTCCAACATGCTCGTGGATGACAGTCCCAAGCAGCTTATTTCTAAGAAATCTTTTTTGTGCTTATTTGCAAAACTTGACTGACTAATTCTAGTCCTTTTACAAATACTTATCCCTACTCCGATAATGAGTATCCCTCCATAGAAATCAGAAATATTACCCAGTTTTACCCGCTACCACCAACAACCGAAACCCATTCTTTGCGACGAGACGAAATAATCAAAGCGATTCCGAAGGCCTTGGTCGTCGGCTACGAAAGATCGACGCGGACAAAATCTTTTGTGATCGCCTTATTACAATATAGCGGGAGAGTGGTTGGGAACGACATGCAGTTAAGCAAAGGCCTATGACCCCGATCGAGTTAGAAAGAAAGAGGAATGACGCTTGCTGCTACCAGCTTAGACTTGATGAAACCCCGAATTCGTTAGAGCAGAACAAAAGCGTTCCAGGTCGGATGGACTTTCATCAGGTCCCCGGAGCTGGAGCGGGGGCGCCGGCGCTGTGAGAAACGGGGCGGAGATCGTGCAGCCACGGCTGCTCTGACTTTGCCGCGGCACCGGGAGAAAAAAAGACATCTTTTTTCGAAGCGGAGACGCGTTAAAGCTTGGCGCTCTCACCCGACGGATGTCAAACCCAGTGGCAGTGGCAGGATGCGGCGTGTGGAAGGTGAGGTCGAACATGATCGCATGGGGGACCGGAGACCGGAGATGGCCGGATCAGACGACTCGTGGACGCTTCAATTCAACCGGGCAGACCGTCACTGCGGCGCTCGCGGAGGGCGACGACCCGCGCCCCGCGAGCGGTGGTGGTTGGCTGCCTCCAGTCCCCATCGCATCCTCGCGAGTTCCCAATCCTCCAGTCGGGGGCTCATGGAAAAATTACAGCTGAATTTAGTCCATGTGCCACCTGCACATGGAAACGAAGGATTCCTCTGTATTAGAAGTCTACAACTATGCCAATTGATTTCTCTGACCAGTACGTGCTTAGAGTTTGCTACGCATGCTTAGTTAGTCCAAGATCAGATTATACTGAATTATCCTACTTATTTTTTAGCAGCTTGCTGCTGCGTTAGCTACCTTGTATTTGTAGGCAATCACTAGACTAAGGAAGACAGAGAACACATAATGTGTGTCCATTCTATTGCTGACATCGGAGACGTTCTTCCATTATCTAAAAGAAAAATCTGTTGGTGACACACAAAAAAAACTCATTTTGTTCTTCGTCACCATTTGATGAATAATACGACCTGTTCGCTTCTAGCATAAACGAGAGCTCCAGGGAACAAGTACAAGTAGTTTCAGACACCTACCAATATTTTAAAGGGATGAAGACCGAGAATGCAACAAGATCAAACACACCTAACTTGGTGAGAGAGAGAGAGAGAGAGAGAGAGAGAGAGAGAGAGAGATCTTTTGGATGAAAAATGCAGCACCTAGTGGTAAGCTTTACTCAAAATGTGCATCTTGCATTTAGCAACTATCGTATAAATTGTTGCACAGAAGGAACAATAGTGAATAATAGTGTACTGAAGTAACATGTACAAATGAATCAACATGGAAGTGAAGTATAAAAAAAACATAGCTTGGGCCCTTGAGCACCTCATGAAATTCAAGATTTTCTTCATAAATATTGATAACCGATATTGGTGACACTATTCCATCTTCTAAATGGCTGTCGAATTCCTCTGTTTCAAATTTTGATTGTGGATAAGATGTGAACCGAACTGATGAATTCAATATGGGCTGCCGCTTAGTGAAGAAAGCTTTTGGAGAGGGGGCTGTGACAGTAGAAATTTCTTTTAAAAAAGGAAACAGTGACAAGGAACTGCTTTCGTCATCCCACTCAGGATTATCCCACCGTGTTTTCTCCCCTCTGATCCCCTCTTTAATTACCCATTTGCCCAAAAGGCAGCTTCTTCAGCTTCGAGCAAGCAAAACACATCAATGTATTCCAACAAAGGAAAATCCAATTTAGAATTACAAGACCTATCCAAGCTTCGCAATGAATTTAATTGCAAAATCCTCAGTTGTCGAAATCCCTGGAGCAGTATTTCATCTCTTCCATATTAATAGCATTCTGTATGTCAGCTAGCTGCTTCATTTTATCGCAGCAAGACATATTCAAATGCTCCAGATATGGTAGTATTAAGATGCAGGATAGGTCTACCAGTTGATAAGGTCCCTTCTGTTTATTCAAATCCTGGCATCTGAATCAATTACTTCTTCTGTTGCTTTTTCTTTGAACAATTTCCAAGCTTTGTCCTGGTCCAAGCTTTCCAGAAAGATCATTTTGTGAGCTTTCATATGTCCACAAACACTCTCATAATGTGTTGCCAGAACTATCTTCTGTTTATTCAGGCCATTAGGATATGGAATACCAGCTTCTGCTAGATCCAAATAATTCATAAATCATCTAGCAGGAGCAAGAATTTCTTCTCCTTAAAAAACCTAACATGAATAAAGCCCTTTCAGTGCTAGAACCTGGTTTCAGGAACAGTCCAATCTTTTCAGAAATGTCTGCTTGAAGCTACCCTATTCCACAGGCCTTAGATGCCACAACATAGATAACAAGGTCATGTCCATAATTTTCTTGGATACACCTAAGAAGTGACTGTTGATCTTCCTGAGCGAAGTGGTCTTACCAACTCCTCCCATTCCCCATATCCCTACAAATCCAACTTTGTCATTTTGAGGTACTGGAGAACTTTGCTTAAACTACAGTCTGCTCCTCGTGTTGAAGGCACAGTGGGCACTTCTTGCACGAAATATGGTGGAATCCCAATCAGCACCTGTTAAATGCTCCCTTTTCAAGCAACATCTCAGCCCGCATACCAGTTTCATAGTCTGACCAATAACTGAAAGATTGCATTCTCTTCCTCTGCCCATTTTTTTTATCTCATTTATTTCACTTTCGATTGATGCCGCCTTTTCTAGCCATTCTATAACTTCAGGTTACATGTTTCTTGCTCCTTTCAGAGTTCTTGATCTGAATTTGGATTTCATGTTTCCTGGCTTCCAGTTTTTTTTATATAGTGCTCTCCAACTTCCAATATTTTCTTCCTTTTCTATTAAATATCTCATACGTGTAATCACAGAATTCCATAAGAGGGATGCCACAGTACTAGTTGTGAAACATACATGTATAAGAATAAAAGATGGTGGTGACCAAGGTGATGGTTTCACTAGCTTCTACTTCTTCAATTGGCAACAAGATCAACCATTTGAGAACACATGTATCACAAAGGCCTTCAGAATGGGACCTACAGGTGAGAAACACAAGATACCTAAACTATATGTATTCTGTAGAAAAGATGAACATCAAGTATCAATCAACTGAATCCTTGCAATGCACATTGCTCTTGTCTTTCTACCATGTAGAAATGAAATGAACAGAAAGCACAAACTACTTTGTGTTTTCCAAATTTTCTCCTTGTAATACACTTCATATAGTATATCCGATTTGGTAATCTATTCTGAGAACTATTAAAAAATTCTGAATTGAAGCGGTTTAGTTCAGACGACAAATCGACATGTGAAGTTAAAAGTTTCTGAATTGGCTTGGTACAGAACACAACCTGACACATGAAGTTAAAAGATTGCTATGACAAAAACACTGTCTAGTTTTACAAATCAGTCCCAGGCCGAAGTTTTCCAAGAAGCTGATGATATTGGTTTCTGTTAAGTTACTGGTGGTAACAACTTAGTAAACTGACTAAATTTGGATTTAAGTGAGCCTGGAATCCAGATTGTTCCAAAACCACTCTAAACATTCGCCGTTGACTAAGTCGACTTATTAGGGAAAACTTAGTTTACGTGTTTTCATATGTTACTCTCCCACCCAATAATCTGAACCCATTTTGTGGTGCCAGCAGCATAGCACCTATAAACGAGGACCATCAGGAATCCTTGACATAGTTGCAAAAACACAAGGCCATTATAATCGGCATGGATTAGTGTCCTTAGCTAAATAAAGTTCAGTGGTAGCCCATGGGTTCAAAACAACGAGATATCCTCCGATTCCATGGGCATTAGTCCACTTAAAATTGACTTAGAACACCTATAAGGAAAAGGAGCAATAGAAACTCCATAAGCAAGAGGAGGAGTCATGCCTTTCAAAAAAGAAAAATCACGACAAACTAGTATTTGCAGTCTTACAGATACAGGATCGCGACACCACAGCGCGCTAGAAGTAAAAAGAGGTTTTTTCAGTTTGCTCATGAAGTTCCACAACTAACTACTATATTCACAGATGAGTGAGTGAGCCACTGAAGAAGATCCCAATACCTTGCAATCACCGAAGCGGAATCCCTGGGCTCGTCGGTTGCGTGAGAGAACGGCAGTGGAAGAGGGGAGGTGGGGGAAAAGGCCGGCTCTGGTTGGATGCTTGTGTGGCGTGAGGGGTTTCGCTGGAAATTCCAGAGGTGGCCGCAGATTGTTGAGGCGAAATTCCTCGCGCGGGCTTCGAAGGAGCACAGCCGCTGCCTGCGCTGACCTGCTTCAGTGCACCGCGCTGCACCCCCTCTCTCTCTCTCCCTCTCTCTCTCTCTCGTGTGGGCAAAAAAGCAAAGCAAAATGGAAAGTCGCACGGCGACCTGCGGGGCGTCTGGACTGGGAGCGACGGCAACCGCAGATCTCATCCGGCGCGGCGCCTGCAACGACGGCAGAACTAGAACGAGGCCGTCGTGGAACGTGAAAGCGTCTCGTTCGGCGGTGGCCCATGGTCACGTACGCCCATCTCTATCCTTTCTTGGGCTTTAACCCCGCATCGACACATAACTGGGCCTGGTTGTATTTTCGGCCCGTATTATGCTAGCTCGATTCATCTTCCTTACCATCATGGGTCAGCCCATTATTTTCTCTTCTCTTTTTTTTTCCTCATACCATTAATTAAAGGAAAATGTCCACTTTTATCTTTAACTATTGAGTCGGTCTAATTTGCACCCTCAATTTAAAAACCATCTAATTTGCACCCGAAACTACTAATACCAGAGCACTTAACCCATCGCGACCATTTGGAAGGGGTTTTGTCCACCGTGACACGACACCTAGCAGTCCAACATGGCAAAGTGCCCATTCAGTGACATATAAGTGCTTTAAACACATTTTCATGTCCTGTCAAGTGGGACCCACGTGTAAGAGAAGAGAAAATAGAGGAGAGGAAAGAGATGGCTCGGGAGAGCTTGCTGGCGGTGAGCATGGTGCGCCAAGGTCGGGCAATGTCAGGGACAAGAAGAGGGGACCAAGGCAGCCCTAGGGGACGGTGTCGTCTGCAGCTGGCTGTCGCCAGAGCAGTGGCAGCGGTAGCGGATAGAAGTGACGGTGGTTTTCGATTGGGGCTTTTGCCGATGACCACTTCGGGCCGCACTTGTGGAGGGGGATGGATCAGAGAGAAGATGGAAGGCCTTGGGTGCGAAAAGGTAGGAGGGAGCTCATCGGAATTGGTCATAATCAAGCTAGTAAAAGGCCTCACCGGAGTTGAAGGAGGAGGGCCTTGTAGTCGGGAGAGATGAGGGAGTCAAGGTTGCTTTTTTACATGGGATTCTCAGACCGGTGTCCATTGTAGCGTGGAACGCAAGGAGCTCCTCCGCGGCGAGAGAGAGAGTGAGGGAAGGAGAGGGAGAGAAGTGCGGTGGATGTCTTCCAACGTAAGCAAAGGCAGTGGCAAGGCAGAAGAGGCAGACGTGGCTGGGGCATGAGTGCGACAGGCCGATGGCCATTTGCATGCTGCCCGCTATACTGTGTCGGGACAGAAAAGCAGAGAGAAGGGAGCTACATAGCGGGGAGTCAACGGAAGCGGGGCCCTTGGTGCAGTGCGAAACACAGCGATGCACTACACGGTCGCCCGTGGCCATTTGCAGCTGGGGTGGCACTAGCAGGCGTAGTACGCACGTTTTGCTCACTCCAACCTTGTTGCACCAAAAGCCATCTGCTTATGCCTCGAGGATTATCGTTGTAGTAAGAACCACTTACAACTAGTTCGAAAAGAATCTTTCGTGAACGACCGCCGAGACGATCTGTTCACCCTATTAATTCGTGGCTTTCATTATTTTCCCCTTTCCTATTCTTTCTCTGCATTCTTCAGCCTTCTCGAGACTACTCTTCTCATGTCCATCTCCACGAGAATTGTACCACAGGTTTCTCTTCCCAACTCTATAGTATTCTCCACCACAACTAAGCATGCTGCCGCTGGGAGTCTCGCGCCATCACCTGGGCATAGCCGCGCCGCCGCAGTTGAGTCACCGTGTCGCAGACTAGGTAGTTTCTCCGTGGCCAAGAGGCTAGGAAGCACGATGTGACATCACAGACGCCATTGACCACCACCAAGACCTCGGCCATAGCTGGTTGCAGCCACAGGAGGAGGTAGGGGATGGAGATAGCTTTTTTCACACGGATCCAGATCCGGTTCTCTTGGCTTTTTCAAGATTTTCTATAAAGTTGAAAGCTCTAACACCATGGGTAGAAAGCTGTGATTTTGTGGTTGAAAACCTGTCGTGTTTGTGATTTTTTAGTGGAAACCTCCTGTCTTTGTGAGTTGAAAGTTGTTGGAAGTCAGTTGGAAGCTCGAGTTTTCGTAGTTGTAAACTGTTCAAATCATGGCGAAAGTTCATGTACTCAAAATTGAAAGTTGTGATTTTTTTAGTAGAAAGCTTGTGATTTATAAGCTGAAAGTTGTTTTTTTTTATATTTGTGAAAGTATTGAAAAAAATCAAATCTCCGTCATCGCCAATCAAGGAAGATGAAAGCCACTGGACGTAGAGGACAGTTATGGTAGGAAAAGAAAACGCGATGAGACGAGAAGGAGGGGAGGCTTATCCCCTTCGGACAACTTATCTTTTACTATTTAAAATCGACTGCGAGGGGGCTCCTCTCACGGACAACCATAAATTATAGATGCCCCAACTAGTTAATACATACAACTATAAAAAATTAGTCAGTTTCTTTAAAAAAATGCCATTTTTACGAAATTAGATCGACCAACTGTTTTTATGGTGTGGAGAAACATCTTCTTAGAACGGAGAACTAGGCTATGACTAAAAGGTACTTGGTGTGACAAGAACTTTCCCATGATAGCCACCGCTTTGCCATACACTGTATTCATCTTTAAGCAGCTTGATTACACTTGAGACACAAGCTTTGCACAACTGATTTTTCTTAAGAAATCCCCCGCACGCCACGGAATCCTTCCAACCTGAAAAGGCCTAAGCAATCGTGCGATTTCAGATCATTCAGGGGTGATTTTGGACCAATCGCAGTGCGATACCTGTCCAGTACCTCTAGTAACTACATAATTTGTTACTCAAAGACTGATATAGTGGGGTTGGTCCCACATGTAAGTGAGACATCACATAAGAAACACAACGAGTTACTTAGTGGCGTATAAGGAGCTGCCCTTTAATTCCTTACTTGTTCTCTTCCACAAACTAGCTAGCGTCTGCTTCTTTGTTGCTTCTGCCCAAGCATTGATCGTTCTAAATTGTCACCATTGTGTGTTTGGTATAATGTGATGCTCTACTAAAACAAGATGATCGGCACATGCACCAATCTGTTTCCCCATCACAAATTAATCAGCTTCCTAATGCAGAATCGAAAGTACTTTACATAACTTGGAAGCTTATAAATTGTGTGGTTTGCTGTTTTTAGCTAGAGCCGTGCTCGATGTTGGTGCAATAATCGTGTAGAGGCCGGTGGTTTAAGTGCAACGTGTGGGCCCTCTGTGCTGGTGCAACGTCTCCAGCAGCGGATGGATTTTTCTTCAGGGCGTACAAAACTGTCACCCATAGTATCAGTGCCGGTGACAGGGACTGCATGCACTTGGTGGTTTTACATAAATCTCTCAATATTTGTATCTATCCTAGCGATTAGCGTTGTCGCTATATATGTAATGTGTGTACGTAGGCCTTGTGCAATGTCTTTTTCTCTCTACCGTCTCAGATTCTTCTCTCCCGTGTGATTGCACTTTGCGGTCAATGTATATATGATCAACACCAGCCGGTATATGTAGTTGGAAGTTCAGGCACTAATATCCTCGGTCAGAGTGTCACATTGTTGAGAAACTTCAAGGATCCGCACTCGTGAATATCATCAGAAAGTTTTGCTTACTTGGTTAGCCCGGTCATGTATAGTGGACTCCATGTTGGTTTCATGTCGTTACAAAGACAGCTTGATGGGAGTTGGGTTCTTTTTGTGTGTGGGAGAGGAGATCAATGCATGGTCGTGTTCAAAGGCTACTAGCTAGCTAGCCAACTTGTTGAACGTGCGAAACACCTTCCAGACGTGACGCAACCAAAAACGTTTACGGGATTCGCCCCATCGATCAGCCACCGACTATGATCTTCACTAATCGCGAGGCCCCATCGAACGGTCGCAGGACAACCACGTGGGGTCGTACCGCATAGTAATTGTTCTCTCCGTATATATAGTGGCAGTAGTGGACGACACAGAATGTATGTACGCTACAGTAAAGTATGCTAGTCTACACAGCTAGTACGTAGACCCAAAGGCCTAACAACCGGACGAATCGAATCAGATCGGCCGGCGTTGGCATGGCAGCATCCACCACCCAATTGAGATGATCAGATGCTAATTGGCAAAGCAGAAGCTGCACACTCGTCCATGTCTCGCCGGCCGGCCGGCAACAACGACCTACCTATCCACTATTCAGCCGAGGTAACAGACCGTGAGGTGCTGCCGTCCAGCCGGCCGTAATAGCGGCGGGTGCAACCGGTTTTCAGAGTTGGGGGGGGCGACCGTGACCTGGTTGATCGGCCGTTCGCTAGGATCATCTGGAGATCAAGCTAGGTGCATCGAATGCAATTTCCGGTGCAGCTATCCGCGACCGAGCTATATATATATCCTACTGTATGAGATGAACGGAGCAATGCTGATGTGTATGAGATGGACCGCTTGACTAAGGCCTGTTTGAACTCTGGAATGCAGTAATTTTCGCAGGAAATGATCGATATGTTCAGGTGTTTGGATGCATTGGACTATTTGCGCTCCAATTTTCCATTGACAATTGTGGAGATCTGTAGGTATTGCAAATTGCCATTTGTCGATGAAGGCAATGCAGTTAAGAGGAATAAATGAAAGGAGCAGGTAGCATTTTTTCTAGGCGACTATGGCGCTGACTCCCACCTGGACTATTTCCATATAAACCGTGTAGAGGCGGGCGAAGTACAACGACAACATATAGCATAAGAAGAGGGGCAACCGAGAAAAACAGAGGTTACAACATGATAACAAAACAATTGGCGCGTTTTCTAGGATGGATTTGCCTAGGGACTTCGACCATCGCCACCTGCAGAGGAAACATTAGCGGCGATGTTTCAGACGACCAACTCAACGGGAAGGGATCCGTTACCATAGCCTTTGGCATTTCAGCTCTTTAGTTAATTCCATGCACGTACCATTTGAGGAAGAGCATGCATAAACCTACTTATTAACTGATACAGTTAGGTAAGGCATGTCTAGTTAGCCGTGCCTATAGACACATATGTGGTGGATGCGGTGGTGATGGCGCACATTGGTACGGCCACGGAGGGGCACATATGCTTTGGATTACAGCTGCTCACATAGCTTCGCTGATACATTGAGAGTATCTCGCAGCAGAAGTCGCTGATGAAGTCCTTGTTGCCGGTAACGAGCACCCGGATAAACTCCTTCGCGCATTGCCGCGGCACCGTCGCCACGGACCTATAGCAGTCGGAGCCGGGGCTACGGGGTCCGGGGATGGGTCCTTAGGGCCAAAGAGACGAGGAGAGGAGGAATAGGCACAGGCAGAGGTAGAGAAGCCAGAGCTGGAGCCGGAGCCCCATTGTTGATGTGTTTGTGTCCATCGATCCATGAATACTACTAGTACGACTACTCCCTCGTTTCGTGTATACCTCTAATAAATATATAAAATAATTATTTAATTATATCTAAGATATTTTAATAAGAGCATATAGCAGAAACAATATATAAATATACCATTTATATCCTTCATATACATATATTCTAAAATAAAGTATCAAGATTGAGAATAAATATAGTGAATCACGGCATAAAACTCAAAGATATTATTGTACATATAGTCCCTCATTGTGCGTTTTGTTTCAATATATAGTAGGAGGAGATGTAATGCTAGCCGGCTGCCAATGACGGTAGAGTTTACTGGCTTTTTTTGACGAAACAGCCGCAGCGTGCTATTTATTGCCAAAGGTTAGGGACGGTGGGAAGCCGACCGGGGGCACAAAATAATAGCAGAAAAGGAAAAGGAGGGAAGGGAGGAAAACACGGAAAAGCAAAAGAGCAAAACAAAAACACCCTATTATGGGACATTGTCTGCGCCAGAGGTAAGTTCGGCAAGGCCTGGGCTGTCCGCTCTTGCCCACATAGCTGTTTCGTGTTGAATTAGTAGTAGTACGCTTTCCCCCGATAGCTTTTTTTGTCGAAGACTCGATGATTGCATTTTTTCCAGATCTTCCAGAGTGTCAGGATGAGGAGAGTCTTGGCGGTCTTTGCATGTGTCCCGATTGGCCAGCGCGCTGCTTTCGTCATCGCGGTGTGACCACCAGTGGGAGATGCTGGTGCCTCTCTTTCAGTCCATTGGCTTGAGATGGTTTAGACTCGACCAAGCTGCTATGCGTCGCCAGATGTATCAAGCGTATAGGCATTGAAGTAGCAGATGGTGCGCCGTCTCTTGAGAATGCCTGCAGAACACACAATATCCTTCGTTTGGAATGTTTCTGCTTGGAGAAGGTCAGCCATGGGTATGCGTTCTTGTGCAGCGAGCCAGCCAACGAAACGGCACTTCTCTGGTACCTAAACTTCCCAAATCTGCTTCATAAGAGGGCGGCGCAGGAGACCTTCAAATTGATGGCTTAATTTTCTGTGGGATCGTGCGAGACTTAGAATTTAATTCCGAGATACACAGGTTCTCAATTTATGCTGCATAGACCATGCTTATTAATTGATACTTGTTTTAAAACTCGATTGGACACATTAGATTGATACACACTAATTACTGCTATCTGGACATTAATACGAATACGGAAACTGATTAAGCTAAATCTGTATGGACAGCACATATACAAGAGGAAAGACAACGAAGCACAAATAAGTATAAAACAATTTATCATATACGTTGGCCGGTGAAAGACAACGAAGCACATCTATCCATTCCACAACAAGCTTGCAATCTTGTCTTGCTACACACATCACCTACCCGTGGTTCAATTCCAGGTGTTGTGCGCCTATGCGTGGAGGTGGACTGGTCCGAGCCACGCGTGCATGTGCCTGAGTCGGGTGTGTGCCGTGTACTCTCTCGAAAAGAAAAAGCTATACTTTTCTTCTCAAAACCATTAGTTTGGTTCACTTATTTTTTAAAATTTTTTTATACTTATTTAACCCTCTAATCTATTAAATTTAAAGTACTTTAGTCTTTAATCATTTTTCAAAAAAATAAAATCATACCTAAAAGTTTTTTAAAATCTAAAAAAATCTATACATATGGTTCAATAACAAATTTTCATAGGTCACAGATAGTCATTTTTTTATACCAAAATTTGTATGTATCTACTTCACCTATAATCTACATGTACGTATCATTTTTAAAATTATATATGCAATTTTGTGCTTCTAAAAATAACTAAGGATAAAGTACTCTCAATTTAAATAGTTTAGAGGTTACGTGAGACAAAAGTGATTTAGGTGGAAAAATAAGCGAAGTCAATAATGTAGAAAGGGAAATGAACTTTCTCCGACTGAAAAAAGTCCTTGGAAGGTAGATAAATAGCTGCAGATCGATGCCGAACGAGCGACGTCTGTGAACCGGGACAAGAGAAACTGACGCAAGCGAGATGGAATCGGTCAGTCACCTGGTTTGGAATTTCCGCACGCACATACATGAGACCGCGCGCGCCGGCGTGTGCGACTCGTCGCGCTCCAGGCCTTTATAAACCCGACGCGACCCAAGCTGCTTTGCTCCGATCCCATTTCCTCCACAGACCACCGCGTGCGCGACAGACATGGCCTCAAAACTCCCCGACCTCAAGAGCCTCGGCGCCATGGAAGACGGTGGCGGCAGCAAGAAGGTCAGTGGCCGGGGTTCGTCCACTTCTTCTTCCTCCTCTCCGTCGTCCTGTGCGCGCTCGTCTACGCCCCGCGGTTCTTCGTGCTCACGTCGTCGTCGTCTGGCCTCGACTTCTTCGCGCCGCAGGCCCCGCGGCAATCATCTCAAGGGAACTTGAGTAGTAGAGTGGTGGGAGGACAAGACGGTGGCGGCAATGAAGGCGACGTGCCGATTCTTGACAACCAGGTGCGCTCCCCGTGCTCGTCGATGAACAACCATACTATCTGCTGCGACCGCTCGGATTTCAACACCGACGTCTGCTTCATGGCCGGCGACGTACGCACGGACGCCGCATCCCTGTCGTTCTTGCTCTTCCCGCCGCAAGCGCCGGCGCCCAGCGCCACCTTGGAGGAGCGGATACGGCCCTACACGCGCAAGTGGGAGCGGCATCTCATGGAAAGGATCCAGGAGGTGCGGCTCCGGGTGGCCCGGCCGGAGGAGGCGTCCGAGCACCGGTGCGACGTCCGCCACGACGCGCCGGCCCTCGTGATGACGGCGGGGGGTTACACCGGGAACTTGTTCCACGCGTTCAACGACGGGTTCTTGCCGGCGTGGTTGACGGTGCAGCACCTCCGCCGCCGAGTCGTGCTCGCCGTCCTGTCGTACAACCCGTGGTGGGCAGGCACGTTCCGCGAGATCATCTCCGGCCTCTCGGACGACCACCACGTGATCGACCTTCTCCACGACAAGAGGACGCACTGCTTCCCCGGCGTCATCGTCGGGACCCGCTTCCACGGCATCCTCGCCGTCGACCCCAGCAGAACCCGGGACAACAAGACCATCGTAGACTTCCACCAGTTTTCTCGCCGACGTGTACGAGACCGGGCAGCAGCAACCGGCGCGGCGCCGGCGGCCGAGGCTTGGGATCTTCTCGCGCAAGGGTACAAGGGTGCTCGAGAACCAGGCCGCGGTGGCGCGGCTCGCGACGTCGGTCGGGTTCGACGTGGACATCCTCGAGACGGCCAACGGGGCGCCGCTTTCGGCGGAGTACGCGTCCGTGAGCGCGTGCGACGTGCTGGTGGGCGTGCACGGCGCGGACCTGACCAAGCTACTGTTCCTCCACCCGGGTGCGGCGCTCCTCCAGATCGCGCCGCTCGGCGTCGCCCCGATCGCGCGCGACTGCTTCGGCGCGGCGTCCGTGAGGATGGGGCAGTGGTACGAGCAGTACGACGTGCTCGGCCACGAGAGCTCGCTGCGCCGCAGGTACGCGCCCGGCGACGTCGTGGTGGCCGACCCGGAGAAGGCCAAGCGCGGGAAGGGGTGGGACCTTGTGGGGCGCGTCTACCTCGGCGGCCAGAATGTCAGCCTCGACCTCGGCAGGTTCAGGGAGACGCTGACCAGGTTGCACTCGCGCGCGCTGCTGTCGCCGACGGCGTAGACTGCTTGACCGAGGGGAGCTGGCCGTTGATTCTCGTAGGGTTCCGGCGTGCGGTAGCCGGGGAGGTTGGCACTCGCGGCCATCAGTGATCAGTTCCTCGGATGTACGTACGTGACAGGGTGTTGGATTGCAACCATTTTGGATTCTTGTTCGTCAAACGTAACGCCATACGCTGGCGTGGTGTGGCCGGGCGGCACTGTCGATGGTGGTTTCCTGGAGCGTGCAGCTGGCGGCATACATTTCGGCTACAAAAACATATGGAATGATGCATGCGTTCTGCTGCTATCTTTCGAAGGCCAAATGGCCAACCAAACCGGCCGCAGCAGCAGTCCTATGGAAACGAATCTTTCGAAGGCCAAAACGGCAACTTGGTGTTTTTTTTTCTTCCGAAACACAAACTAATGATTTTTTGATATTAGTATTTGTGAGTTTGTGGGCATTCATTACAGTGTATCTTCATATGAAATTGAATTAATGTTTTTATATATGAGGTGTGGAATTGAAGTTTTTGCTCGATTTGCATCCATCTGTTCGGGGAAGTTTATGCCATCTTCCGTGTGTATGTAATAAAAGTCTGAAGCATGCATATTGTAACACGCAGGGGCAGACCTAAAAATCCATATTGGATTATTTACCATAGCCTAAAAAAAATAAAATATTATATTACTGGGTCCACTATAAGAAAAAAAATTATGTCAAATTAACATACTTTTACTCAAAATTCTAGATCCGCCACTAGTAACACGTATCTTCTACACCAAACAAATGAAAAAAATGGTACTAGCCCACGAGCTCAGATCAAAGCAGTATATACAACCAACCAGGACTTGCATATGCATGCATGCGCCAAATGGAAAACGATGAAGGGGAGTATATTTCCCATATATTGTTCGCTTGGATTTGCCTGTGTCACATGCAAGTTGCCCTGGAATGTCACGATGAATCATGCATGGTCGTCATGCCTCTTGCTAAGACGTTGTAACGACGAACGGTGGAGGGGCTACGAGAGCGTAGAATTAAGTCTCTCTTTTTTTGACATGAGAGTAGAATTAAGTTTAGGATCTATTTGGTTCAAGTACTTTTAAAGAAATTTTATAAGATTTGATCTAGCGAAATTTTTTCAATGAATGCTCTTTGGATTGCAGAAATGAGATCACAAGAATTCTACGAAATTCCTATGGAATAACTTAATTCATAGAAATTTTGAAAGAATTCTAATGTGAGCGTGGAGCTCATGAAAAAATTTCTTTGTGTTTTATATGAATCTTCTCTCTTCAATTTTCAATGAAGTTTCTCTAAAGCATCGAAAAAGCTAGTTTTATATATTTCTATATATTTTTTTTGTAAACTTTCACAAATCATGACATCTTATTTATTCTCAAGTTTTGATGCTTGCGTCCTCAACAGGACGGCATGGAATCGTTTAGTTCAGGGCCTGCAGGCCCAATCAAGTAGCGCCCGCAGCAGCCCATCTAGTCCGTAACCCGTATGTAGATTAGGCCCAAGCCCCAAGAATAGAGTACCACTAATTAGACCCATCCAGCTACTTGCTTTGCTACAAGGATATTCAAATTTCAAACTCTTCAGAAATTCCCTAAGGTAAGCACTCTCCGGGAGAAAGAAATCAAATCAAGCAAAGTCCTAAATATAGGATGGAAAACATAGAATGGAGCAGTCAGCCTCACCTTGATGTACGATAGTACGTGTTTCTCTTCGAGTATAAAGGAGTAACTCTTTTCAAGATAAAAGGAGGTAGCATCCTGGTCTCTATATCAATCAATGTAGACAGAGAAGTAGCATGAGTCATGAGGCAACGTCCTGAGACGATCAAAATTTGCTAATGGCCTAATGGGGATCAAAACAACTGCCGTGCAAGCAAGCAACAAGGGAGATAGATAGAGAAGTACTACTCTGCTCGTCCCAAAATGTAAGGCATATTTTGTTTGGTTAAGATAAGATTTTGATCGATAATTATTCTATTAATACGTGGTTTATGTGATAGAAAGTTACAATTATAAGTAAGTATTTTTAGATACGAATCTATTGATATTAATTTTTTGTCATATGAACTATATACTAATGAAGTAATTATTGATTAAATTTTTATTTTAATTAAATAAAATATATTTTATATTTTAAAATGAAGGAAGTACTTGATAAACTTCACATCAAAATTAGTCACAAACGTGAAAGTCGGTCCGCGGAAAGCTTGGACACGGCCATCAAGCTTGAGCTGCCTTGCAAGTTTCAACGCTGAACCTCGCGACACTGTTCAATTGTTCACCTCCGTCTCTCTTGTCATTTCAACGCAGACAGGACGGAAACTGCAAATTGATAATAATAATCATAATTATCGTCGTCGTCGTCCGCAAGCAGCAAACAACCGAAGCAAAATTCATCAAATTATTGTGGACTCGATCCACGTTGCGATATCGAGTAACAGGTTGCGATCTAAAACTACAGTGTGCATATGCCGGAGCACTTGTCAAAAGCTCGCAGTCGTTTACCTTTAATCATAGCAATTTGGACTATGTTGATGTATATGTGTATGTAACTGTATATGCAAGAAATTATCCGTCACAATGTTTTGGGGCAAACTTGGCTCAGACGTGACTTATGACGATTTTTCTACAGAAAGGTCACAGAAAAATATTTATTTGCGACGAAAATTGGAATAGGAGATTTGTTGTAGTGAATTTTGGTCCCAGAAGATCGTTTAGAATCTATCATCCAAGTATCAAAATTCAAGGGTGGAGATTAAAACTTACAACAGTCAGCTCAAATAATTTAACCTTCTTCTCCAATCTCTTCTAACAGTTAGCAGCCTTGCGTCATGGATTCTGTAACACATACAACATCATGTAGCTGTTGTACGGTGGTGCATCAGGTCTCCATCCACGGCCAAAAACTTCCCGTGTGGTTGCTCATATCCAGACATGATTTCCTGCAGAGTTAGCATTCGAATTGCGCCAAGGAGCATCTCCATTTGGGGGCCTCTCCTCTCTGAGCTAAGCAATCATTGATAACTACACATAATTCATAATGTATGTCTCCACTTGTTTCCAAAAAAGATGCAGGTCTCCATATCATGCCTTATTCTTTCAGTGAAGACAGAGATAATACACATCATGATAACAGTATAACAGTAAATGAGACTTACAGCGACAAATTAACCATTTATAATACCATTATGAGCTTTTCTACTATCCTTGGGAGGAACTAGGAGGTACCGGTACCTTCTCATGTAAAATAAGTACTTCTTTAAAATCCACCGTTGATTAAAATAAGGACAAAATGGTAACTTCATCCTGAATTTATCCTGAAGATGCATAGACATATGAGCACGGCCGTCACTGTTGCGCGCCGCGGTCTAGCTCCAGGAGCTGAAGGCCCGCCCGGGACGCTGGCGAGCGGTTCTTCGGGGGTCCTCTGGTGATGGTATTCCAGCTGCCGCCTCAGCCCCGCCGCGGTCTCCTCGTGCTTGACCTCACGAGCGCAGGCCGCGGCGACGACAGCGTGGACCTGCTGCCGCGGCTCAAGGACGAGGCGGTGGAGCAGGAGACCAAGAGGCGCGAGGAGGACTAGGAAAGTTGAGAGCGTTAGAGCAGGTAGTGGAGGAGCTGCGGGAGCGCGCCAGGAAGGACCCGCAGGAGCACGCCGTCGACCTGCCGAAGCATAGGGCGGCGTTCGCGGAGCTCGCGTGAGCGCAAAGGCAGCTCGAAGCGGAGCTGGCCGACTCAGTGGAGGCAGAGCTCAGGGCCGCACTGGAGTGCCGCGAGGAGGCCGCGCGGCTGCAGCGGGATGCGGAGCACAAGGACAAGATCCTCTCGGCGGTACTGCGCAAGTCCAAGATGGACATGGAGGACAGGGAGATGCTGGTGCGGGGGGTGAAGGTGTGCAAGCCCAGGCGGAAGCAGGCGGAGCTGGAGGTGGTGCGGTGGCGAAAGATGTAGATTAAAAGATGCCTTTTCAACCTTCAATCCGCCGATCGATTGGTTTCCTACATGCACTAACTAGTTTCGTCCCGTCCGTCTCAATGCAATGCGATTCCTGCTCAGCGATCCATGGCTGATACGATTAAGCAGTTATACACACTCGTGTAAGTAAGGTCCTGAATTCTCAGGATTTTCATGCAAAGCTCCTGCTGTTTTTTCTTTCTTTCACGGGCGATTGCGAGCACACAACAACGTACAAATCGTCTTGTGCAGTCGTCGTCCGTCCGTGGAGCATTCATTCATTCGGTAGAAGAACTGAAAAAGCAGAGCAACCGAATTCGAGGTCGCGGCGGAGGCCGATGGATCGATTGAGCTGGCCGCCGAAAAGAAAAGGCGCGCGGCCTTCAACTGCACGCGACCGTCCTTCATGTGCATGCGACTGAATTCACCGGAGAAAAGGATGCCATTTTGCTAGCCAATTTTGGTTGCGACCACTGTTCCTTCCATCTGTTCTTAACCCCATCTGTTCTCATAATAAACCAGCTAGTATAACAGGCTCCTTTCTTGTAGCTTCATAAGGTCAAGCTGATCCCCAATGTACTGAAGAGTACTAGGTAATTGGCAGGACAATTTAAATCCAACCAATGTAATTTGGGGTACTAGCTAGCTAGTATCCTCGTCTCAAGCTAATGATAGCAGCAAGTAGCATTTTGCACTTCTCCATTTCAAGAATCTGAATCTGCTGCCGCGAGTAGGAGTTGTCAGAGATGCAAATGAACTCCTTGACCTTCAACAGCAACGGGCAACCAACATACCACTTTAGAGCTGTTCAGGACCCAAGCAAGATCCGGCTTGCTCACCTCCGTTCGCCGCCGGCTGCGGACGAAGCAGTAGCTGCGTGCTGGTGCCTCCGGTACTTCCCCTTCCATCTCCTCCTTTGCTTCGGGTCCCAAGAACGCCGAGGCCCCTACTCCGGCGAACTGTCGAACAAGCGCAGCAGCGAGAACCACGCGGACCACTTCTCATCCGTTTCCTCTCTCTATTCTTGCTCGATGGAGAGGCTTCTGCTTGGGAACTCGACAACGAGAGAGGCGAGGTGGTGGTGAGAGCCATCCCCGTCCCCTACCCGCCCCCCGCCGGCGACTTCACCCTCCTCGTCAGCGACTGGTACCGCGCCAGGCACACGCAGCTCTGACAGACCCTTGACTCCGACGCAACCCTCCCGTTCCCGGACGCGCTCCTCATCAACAGCATGCCCTCTGCCTCCTTCGTCAGCGACCGAGGTACACATGGATGACCATTTTGCCCTGGCTTGTTGGTTCCTTCTACACTCATGCTCGGACGGGGCGCGGCGGTACCGGGAGGTACCACGGAACTTGAGCCGTCAGATCAGAGTAATGTGAACGGCTTAAGTTATTTGCAAGGACCGTAGAACGGCTCTACCATTATTATTCAGAGAGCGCTTTCTCTTGACAACTCTAGCTTGCAGCTCTCGAATCTCACAAGTATAGATGTAGCAATGGTAAGGCGGTATGCGAGACTTCCATGCAAGGACCTTAAATGTCCCATGAGGCCTAATGCTTCCAAACATCACATCTTGGATTGTTATCTTAGGAACTTCCTCTTGAGAAGAGTATGTCTGATACTGATCAAGAACAAGAAAACTTTCAGTAGCTCTACGCATTCGTTGCAGATGCGTAGGTCTATTGTTCTTGAGAAGGTCAGTTGGATGGTCACCAAATTTAGAGAGATGATTCTGTACGTACCCTCTCAGGAACATTAGAAGCTTGCACCAGAAATTGATGTTAAAATTGGCTCTCAATAAACGAGCAATGATGTTTGCAGCAACCAAAGATCCATTCAGCGTCCTCGCTATCTCCATTGCCAAATGCAGAAGTCTCGGGTGCATCTCGGGATCTGTGCTACCAAATGTAATCACCTTGAAGAAATACCAGTATGCCTCATGAGACAGATGCTTCAGTGTCATAGCCTGTGTTGTTCCAAGCTTCGTGATCTTGTCAGATCGGCTTGTGATTATGATCTTACTACCACTTTTGGTGCGCTGTCTAGAGAGAGAGCACAGCCTTTCCCACACATCTTCGTCGAGATCCCCAACTACCTCAACAACAATCAGCAATTTCCCATCATTCTCATGTTTCATTGCACATCCGTCTCTCAACATGGCTATATCTTCATCTCTGAAATTAGCTTGTTTGAAGAACACAATCTGTGAGAAATGATTACGGACTCTTTCGTCATCACAGAAATGAGCGACAAGGGTGCTCTTTCCAGCTCTCCCTGGACCAACGATTGGGAGGACATCAAACCTGTCAAGACTACTATTACAAGGTTGTGTGTGCAACAGGAAGTTGATAACCAGTTCCATCTCCATCTGGCGGCCAAACATGCACTTGTCCAGCAAGAGATGCATGCTGTAGGGCTGGCGGTTCAAGCGAGGATATGTTCTCAAGAACAGTACCATCTCACTGACATCACGAATCATGGTTCTCAAACCGTCGAGGACCTCTTCAAGCTCTTGTAGTGTTTTTCTGCTGTTGCTGCTGGAGAGCCAGAGGCGTTGCACATAACTAAATTTTAACAGAGCCCGAGAGTGAGTCGCAACCTGATGATCTTTTGCCTCGTCTTCTTGGTCAGCTCGGTATCTGAAGGTGTCGAGCATGTAGTAGCCTCGGTACATGGCATCTCTCAGCATGCTCAGCTGCCGGAGCATCCCTAGGTTTGTGATTTGCCGCCCCGCAGCCTCGTCGACGATGACCTGCGCGCGGAGTAGAATCCTCTCTAGGCTAACCTCGACGGCCACCGCCGGCGCCTTGGAGTATCTGTTGATGAAGAAACTCATGGATCTTGTGGCGAGTTCACCCATCATCGCAGAAATGAAAAACTCCATTCTGGTCTCGGGGGACTGTCCTCAGGAATGAGCAGTGAGCTTGGAATTTGATGTCTCTGAAAACTCTGTTAATACTCTGCTCCTGGTCATTGCTGGTGAGCAAAGTCATGCATCCTGGCAAAACTCAAGATAACTTTCTCCGGTCTTTGGAAAGGTACCAAGAGGTACTAGTACCTCCTAATTTTAAAAGGTACCAAGTTGAAATCCACCGTTGGATTAGAAGGGTACGATTGGTATGGCTAAATTATCGCTCCCGCACCCGATTTTCCTCCCGAACGTCCAATCCCCAGATTAGGCTAATCCTATCCTCCCTCCTCCCTCAGTCCTGATGGCGGCGACCTGCCTGCCTCCCGCTGCCCTGCACCACCAAGAGTATACTTTCTCAAACACCTATAGCATGGTTTCTGGATGCTCAATATTTGTCTGTATTTGGCAAAATTGTTTGCTCTGATGATGCCATAGTAGAAATCCTAATTACTGAAGGATATCACACACAGAGTTTTATTGAATTGCAGCTCCACTTGGAGAAGTGAACACTCATCAATACAACAGTGAGTTCACAACATTTAGAAAGTTGAACATGCTCGGATCCATACCAATGCACAAGTCAAGCTGACAACAATCCTACAATCCTTTTTCTGAATGTTACAATCAGACAAGTACAAATATACGTGGCCAAATACAATCTGAACATTCAAAAAAACAAAATTGCTTAGACTCTGTTTCTCTGAAGTAACAAGCTATGAAGAGGAGTCCGACGTTCATCTGGTGACTGCCTTTTGCACCTTTCTATTACTAAAAGTCTTCAGCTTGTTTGACTAAGGCTGTGTCCTCACTAGTGGCATGCTGCAGAGAAACACCTTTCGATTACAACATTGAAACCGCTCTAAAAATAAAGAGAGAAAACTTTTATTAGAAATGGGTACGAAAAAGCCTGTACATTCTACAGTCAACCTGCAGTAAGATTGCTTCATATATTCCTGATATACTGTCGAGAAACATGAAGCTTAACCATTAGGCCTGGCCATCACGAAGCAATGCGTCACATCTAGAATGCTCCTTCTACAAAAGCTGGCTTGCGTAGAGTTAGCAGTTCATTGCATTTTCTGTGAAAATCAAGGAAAGAGAGCACAATAATCATGTCATACATGTGAAAGGAAATCATGATTAGTGCTATAACATGCATCAGACAGAACTCTGAATATACATATCAAAATCAAGCAAATCGAGATAATTAAACAGCGGCAATCTCACTGGAGGCCAAAGAGACGAAGGTCAGGGTGCCGCAAGACGAACACGATTGGGGCAGGAAACCCTACGTGCGTTCCAATTTGGGCGGCGCTGCCGGCATTTGGGGGCTATTAGGAGTTGTCGTGCCACCGCCGCGAGCGAGGAGGGGCGTAGGAAGGAGGCGAGGCAGGAGGATGCAGCGGCCTCTCTCTCCTCCTCTCTAGCCGGAACCATGGCCAGATAGGGCGGCGGCGGCGGAGATGAAATCCGGGGTCTTGGTCGCTATTAGTTGAGGGCGTGGCGCTGTGGAACGATAGGTGCGTACGTCGACACGTTGCTCGAAATCAGGATCAACGACGACGGTGGCAGCAGGCTTTCCGAAGTGGAGATGGTGACACTCTGCTCTGAGTTCCTCACCGCTGGGGTGAACCCTACGGCCTATGGCCAGATCCCTTCTGGCGCCGCCAGCAACCACGCGCGCTCGCTCGACTCGCTCCCGCTGCCGCCGTACGCCGATCTGGGAACCAGCCTCGAGCGGATCTGGACTGGGACGTGGGCGTCGGCGTAAGAAAATTGACTAGGAGGGGGGAGTGGCGGGGGCAGAGAGACCACGGCGCGGAAGCATGCGGGGGCAGAGATACGGCGTCGTGGAAGCCTACGGGAGCAGAGAGGCCGCGGGGCGGGAGCCTACGGGGGTCGGGGCAGGGAGGGCTTCTTCGAGAACTCCTCCGGTCGAGCATCGAACGCACCGGGGATGGAGAGCATTTTTTCCTAAGCGCACCGGTTGGGGGAAATTACTACTTTGCCCTTTACCACGTGGTACTTCTTTCAGATGACGCGGTAGTACCAAAAGGAATTAGGAGGTACCATCTATCCTCAGCCATCGAATGAAGCTCGAATGGACGGCTGCTGTGATTTCCAAGGACCGGAGAAAGGCTCAATGTTTTACCGTAGAAAACGCCAGTGCTCTAAGCGCCAGAAGACCAATCCAATCCATTACGTGCACGCAGTCTTTGACATTTGATTGCATTTCTCTTGCTTTATCACATAGACGTGACTGATTCTTAAACGACAGGTACAGAACTTGACCTCTAGGGTCTTTGCTTGCTGAAACATTTGATTGCATTTCTCTTGCTTTATCACATAGACGTGACTGATTCTTAAACAACAGGTACAGATCTTGACCTCTAGGGTCTTTGCTTGCTGAAACATTTGATTGCATTTCTCTTGCTTTATCACATAGACGTGATTGATTCTTAAACAACAGGTACAGAACTTGACCTGTACAGCTTGTTTGGTTGGAGGGAATTAGAGCTAGGGAACGGGAGTTAAGGGGACTTGGGACTAAATGTCATCTATTTGGTTAGAGGGAATGAGAGTTTAAAGGAGAAGGAAAAAGAAAATTGGTGAATAAAATTCACATCGATCTCTTCCCTGGTTAGGACCTGGTAATTCATGGGAGGGAGAGAGAATTGATATTAATCTCTACTTACCGTCAAATGGAGGATTGGAAATAAATAGCTATTTCTCTTGCTTCATCTCTACGTCTACTCCCACCTCTAAACTCCCACTCCCCGTACATTCGGTTGCCAAACACGCTGCTAGGGTCTTTGCTTGCTGAACCATCACCATCTGTTGGGTCTTCTGCTGTTCGTCGAGCCCAAGCTCGAACAGTATACTATCTCAAGGAGAGGGACTTGGCATAAACTGGTGATACTTCAGTATTCACTATTCAGTCTGGGAGAATTCTAAATCCCTTCACACTCAGGTTCGATCAGATAAAATCCAAGGTGGCTTTGAAAACGCTCACCTCGGATTTGACCTCCTCCACCCCCCCCCCAGAGCACGAGATCGGAGGGTACGGCGACCCCGGTGGAGCTCGACGACAACATACACGGTGGCGGAGCCAGCTGCCGGCGGCGGGCGCGTCGGTTCTCGGTTGACGTCGTGTCCAACATTGTGTTGCGTGGATCGCAATTCGTGAGGTAGGAGGAGAAACACAGAGCCCATGAGCCTAGCTCCTCAATTTTACATAGTCCAGCAACCCTACAATGACCTGTCCGGTTGGCCTTTTCATGGGTTCATTGTTGCAGTGTAAGAGAATTTGCTGATTTAAGGTCAACACTATCACATGATATAAGAGGCATTTTTGTTGATCACTCGCCCTCTCAAAAGAAATGAAAAGAAAATAAAAATATAGCTACTTGTTGGGGCAGTCTGACAGGGCCACCTTATTGTGCATTGCATTTTTGTTTATTTTATAGGATAAAAGGGGGGGGGGAGGGAGGCAATGGGCCAGATGGCGATTGTTTCTTGTGTATCAGACTAAGGTGGAGCTTAAGTATGTATAGTGGTAGAGTTATTTATTGACTCTTGTACCTCACCACGTCATCTAGAGTCGACTATCAAATAATTCATACAATGGTGTTGTTTCTTAAACTGACTCTACGAAGAGTCAGTATTAAATGTAATAGCGTACAAAGGTAATTTGCTTGACTCTAGAGGCTCTATTCTATTTAAGAGTCAGTTTGGTTTTCTGTCCTCCTCCTTTCTCCTCCACATCAATAATTATCCTACGTGATATGACGAAGAGTCAGTTGATGTCACAGCATTGTACATGCCTAGTTAGCATGCATAGTTAGGATAAAGGTGAGGTTTGGCCCCTCCTTTTAAATAGAAATTTGACTACTAAATACCAGGACAACTACACCATGTGTCACTAGAGTTTTCACGCGAGAATGGACTACAGAACCCCCATGCCACCGGCGACAGCTTCCTCGCCGCCGGTCCACATGTTTGGCTTCGGCACCGACCATGACTTGGCGGCGATGTACACCATCATGGAGGCGACTTGCGGCATATTCTCCTTTGTTGAGAATGAGGCCGTCATCCAGGACTCATTTGCACACTGCATCGGCGGGCTCCTCTCGATCACCGTGCAAGAGGCACGCGTCGCGGTCTCGTGCCTGTCCCCGGGCATGTGCGTGCGGTCCGTCAAGTCCGGGAGGTACGTCAGCCGTGTTGACGCGGACAGGCACATCGCCTCGGTGGACGTCATCATGCTTTATGCTGATAAGGAGAGGCAGTTCCTGGTGATGGTGGACGTGCCAAGAGCCGGTGACGCGGACGACATGATGCCTCTGATGAAGGTGAGCTGCACCTACCACGACACTGTGACCGGGCAGCCGGTCGACATGGATGGCAAGGGCGCGGCGGTGGGGAGGCCGGTCGAGGTGATAGTCCATGTGGAGACGAGGAGGACATCGCGGCGGCGTGGGCGGCGGCAAAGCGCGGTGAGCACGCCGAGGCTGCACCGATACTTGGCGGCCAGGGGGAAGGCGATGAATCGATCGGCGCTAGGCGCACGCAGTGGCGCTAGATGCGCGGAGTTGGGGTCGAGATGAGCTGCCGCGAGGCGAACCAGCCGGTGTACGAGCTGTCGAGGCGCACGTGCTTGCTGTTCGACGTGAGCTTGCACATGCAGAAGAGCGCGTCGGCGGCAAAGCTGTTTGGCGGCGCGGTGCTCGGGGGCTTGGTGATGTACACGACTTAGGCGATGCACAACATGGTGGACTCGTCGGAGAAGACACGTGAATAGAAAGAATGACACTAGCACACGTGCAACACACATTTTCACAATATATATCGTGTCGAAGGAGACGACGGCAGTGGCACACGTGCATAGCAGAGCATGGCGTGGGTGCGACGGCCATGCGTGGTGCAAATTCGGGAGAGGGGGGTGTTGGAGGATATAACAGTGACAATGGTGAAAAATTATATATTAACTTTAAATAAGGGCAATAATAGGTAATTATATATCAACTCTAAATGAATTGCATGGTGGGTAATTATCCGTCAACTTTAAGTGAATGCTATGGTGGGTAATTACTTATCAATTAAGAATAGCCGTCGGATTGGCAGATCATCAAATGAATATTAGCCATTAGATGTATTCGATCCGACAGATCTATAAGATTTTGGATACATTTTGTGAGATAGATTTAGAAGAGAAAACTGAGATTTTTAATAGGTACGGACAGGATATAGGGAAAGTCCAGGGTGCACACGGAGTCATATGCACCTATTATTTCAAAATTTTGAAAATACATATTTAAGTTTCAAAAAAATCTGAAAAAATTCATACATGTATATTCTAGAGTGAGGTATCCATGGTTAAATTTTCGTAAAATAATATACCAATTTGTGGCCTGTGCAGAAAAAAGAAGAAAACACCCTGGGGTGTGAACAGTAGTGAACAGTATATAGTCGTGAACAATACACATGTTTATTTTTTACACAGGTCACAAATGGGCATATTATTTTACAAAAATTTATCTGTGTATACTTCAACCCATAATAAACCGGTATGAATTTTTTTAGATTTTTTTGAAACTTATATGTGATTTAAAAAAATCAAAAAAACCTAATAGATGACCCCGGGTGCACAAAAGCTGTACTCCAGGATACAGCTCTGCCTTCGCTGAAGTCGGCAGCAAGAGGAGGCGAGGAGCCCACGACGTGATCACAGTACACAATTGAATGAGAAGCTTGCGCAGTTTTCCTATGAAGTGTCAAACGCCTAGCAAAACGAGAGCAAGAACCTTCTCTCTTACAGCTCTTAACATTAAACATCGTTCGTCTCCGATAGCAGCGCGCGTTGACAGTTCGGAGGCCGCACATGCCCATCCTACTCTTTACTCGCTGAAATCACCGAAATTCAAAAGCAAATATCCAGTATCCTTCAAAATAACCATGATAACAAATTATCTTCGTTTTCTTTTTACAGTTCTTAGCAAAAAAGTGATGACAGAAGACAATCTGGCAAAATGCAATTGGTAAAGAGAAAAGTGATGCAGTTTTTCCAATTAAAATGAGATGATTTAACAATTTTTTATCCCTTAGCACGTGTCGCCTGTCATTTCGTCCACCTAACCTTTTCGATCCCTCGTCCACATAACGTTGCTCGTATATTTGAGAATTGGCTAGGCAGTTTGCATAAGTCTCTATGTTCGCTTATTTATGTGTGAGTTGCCGTATTTTTGTTGGTCGATTTGGCTATGTCGAAATGACTTGATTTTTGACAAAATAAAACTCTCTAATTCTCTAAATATTGTTTTCTTATGTATCAACTAGCTACGATCTCGGTCTTCTCTATAGCGTTTACATGATAGGGGAGTCAATAAAAGTTATAACCAAGAGACAAGAGTTGCTTATTAGGGAGTTCATATCTCTATTTAGGTGGCGAGCATATAATAGGTTGTGTGACGGTAGTTGATTTTAAAAATCGTGGCATGTCATAACTTTTCCTTTTGCTATTTGTTTGTAATGATTTTGTAACAAATTTAAGGACACGTGCATCTCATGATGTAGAGACCATGGAATCTTGATTTTTCTATTAACTTAAAAAAATACTTCATTGTTTTTTTATTAAGTCCAGTTTTCTTGCAACAGTTTGGTTAGAATGTTAACAAATGTCTTTTTCTTTTTTGAAAACTTTAACAAATGTCATTTTGGAGAAGGAGCAAAAGGAAGTTTGAAACCGCGCCGGAGAAAGGTAAAAGGAGGTAGAAGCATTCAACACCGGCGCGACAAGCTCAGGAAGCTTCGAAGATACGTGCGGGGACGCAGCAGAAATGACGTCAAATCACCACCATCCCCCACTGGTCCTTTTCCCGATCCGTCAACCAACCAACCAACAAAACAGACACGAGCTGCATCACAAAGCTCCAAAACGGGATCTTCCACTCGCGCACCCGCACCGCGTCCTCCGAGGTTCCCAACTCCCAAGCAAGCTACGTGCTTGCCCACAGCGATGGAACTCAAGCTGCCCACGGCGCGGACCCTCGTCGGCCGCCTGCGAGGCGCCGCGGCCGTGCGCGACGCGGCCGCCACCGCCACGGCCGTCGCCGCCATCCGCCGCGCCTCCAAGGACGACCCGGCCATCCGCGCGCCGCTGGCCGACGCGGGCGCCGCCCCCTTCCTCGCCGCGCAGCTCACGTCGCCTTTGTCGACGTCCGCCTCCGCCGAGGACGCCGCGGCCGCGCTCCTCAACATCTCCATCTCGGCGCGGGAGCAGCTCATGTCCACGCCAGGGATCCTCGACTCCCTGGCGGCGGTGCTCCGTGCAGAGGATTACTCCGCGGCGCACCACGCCGCGGCCACCGTCCACAGCCTCCTCTGCGTCGATGCCTACCGCCCGATCATCGGCGCCAAGCGGCCCCTCCTCGCGGCGCTCGTCTCCCTCCTCCGCGCCCGAGCCGCGGGGAGCGGCACCCGCGCGACCAAGGACGCGCTCAAGGCGCTCTTCGGCGTCGCGCTCTACCCGCTCAACCGCGCGGCGCTCGTCGAGCTCGGCGCCGTGCGGGCGCTCTTCGCGCTCGTCATGACGGACGGCAGGACCGGCATCGTCGAGGACGCCACCGCCGTGGTCGCGCAGGTCGCCGGGTGCGCGGAGAGCCTGGACGCGTTCGTGGCGATGACCGGGGTGCGGATCCTCGTCGACCTCGTCGAGCCGGGGGGCGCGGTGACGGCGAGGGCCAGGGAGAACGCGGCTGCCGCGCTGCTCAACCTGGTCATGGCCGGCGGCGAGCGGGCGGTGGCGGAGGTGTTGGCGGTGGGCGGCGCGGAGGAGGCGGTGAGGGAGCTCGCGGAGGACTGCGCGGCGAGCGCGAGGGGGAAAGCCAAGGCGGAGGCGCTGCTGAGGGCGCTGGAGGAGGGTGCCGGCGCGAAGAGGCGAGATCACCGGTTCTCGGATTTCCTTGACGGTCTGGTGCAGTCGGATCCCTACATCTCGTCGCCGGCGTCGGCAACGATGCCTGGCTAGAAGGCTGACGTGTAACGTTTGACCCTGCACATGTCAAAGTATCGTGCCGTATTTAGCTTGGACAAGGATTTTGCTTATTGGTCGATGTAAATTACTCAGTAATTGAGGAGATGCTTGTATAGTTTTGCAAGATAATTTAGGAAACTTTGTTTAACCAATATGTTTGTTCCGTTCAAACTTGAAAAAGGTTGGGCTGATGCATATGCATGTTCCGGATATGCAGTTCACCTTTTCTTTTCTTTTGGTAGAAGAGGAGCAGCTCTCATATTGACTAGTTTCTTTCGTAGTTCTATACTAGCATTGTGTTTACCCGTAGGTGTAGGTGACGGGAGATTAGAAATTCGGATTCTGGAGACGATACAAGCTACACGGATCCTAGGATTGACCATGCCAAAGCATCAAGACCTTGGGGCTTGGGAGCCGTAGGATTGACGTTTCACACGAGCTGCTAACGGCATGCCATCGTGGCATTCGGCGGTCAAGTCATTTGCACAAACAATTTTTCTAGATTCTTTTTGAGATTAAGACTTCATTAAAGATAGTAGAGTTAATTACACTGGAAGTCCTTAAACTTAGGAGGTGGGTGCAGTTTAGTACAATTTTGCAAAACACGCTCGATCGGCCCCTTAAACTTGGTTGCGTGGCCTGGATTGGACCATATTTGCACCCGCAAACCAAGTTTAAGGGGGAAACGGGAAAATGGGCCAGGCCCGAGAGAGAGGAAGAGAGAGGGTAGAATGGGCCAAAGCTTTTGGCCCAATGATTAAATTAGTTTTTGATTTATTCAAAAACTAATTTAAAAAGAAAATACAAAAATAAAACAAATACAGTCCAATAATTATGAGAAAATTCACATAGGCCCAACTAAATATAAGGAATCCACTATAATAATTCCAGGGGTAAACTTCAAAAGAATAAAAGCTGAAAATAGAGTAAGAGCAACAACTGATAATTAGCAACAGTACCGTAAAAAATAAATAATTAAGTGAGAAACAAATATTTTTTTGTTAAAAGCAGATGATGTCACGACATGTTATCTTTAGTTAAATATTTTATCTGGATATTTTCTAAATTATTCAAAGATTTTCAACAAATTTTGGTTATAATAAAGAGGATGCTGGCGCTAAGGGAGGCCGGTGGCTCGGGAGGCGGCGCTGCCGGCGGCGGCAACGCCGGGTGCGAGACGGCGGTGGTGGCGGATTAGAAACCGTAGGGCGATAGGAGAGCACATGCGCAGGGGTGGGGCGGGGGAGTTCGGGTGCGTGCGGGTGGGTTCAGGGGAGGCAACAACTGATTTTGTTCCAGTGACAAATGCGGGTAATTACCCACCAACTTTAGGGACAAGTTCAAATAGCACCCCACAAAAACCAATAAGCACCTCAAAACATGCTTTCAACAGATATACTAGCGTAGACTTTGACTTATCTAAAAACATATTTAGACATTTTAGTGTTTGGTTAGACTTTTAATTTATAAGCTAAAAAAATTATAGCTAAAACCCAATCAAATACCCCTATGCCTGAACATCCGGTCGATCGTTCAGGTGAGGTGAATCTGGCTTATGCTCGTCTCCTCATTTCTACGTGCATTTATGTTTCACTTTCTGAAATTCCTAGCTTCGTCATACTACGTCACCAAGGAAACTATTAGGAGTCAGTGGCAATACTAGTATGCAAAAGTGAGCTTCAAATTTCATCCTTTTCTGCTACGTGTCATTAGTTGGATAAGCATTCTCTGACCACTTAATTGGTTTAGGCTATCATAATGCTAACGCTTTCTGAAAACATTTTCTATATATGCTTTTGGAGAAACATTGTACCAAACTGCAAACATTATAGAAAGTTAGCTGGGTTCTCTCAGCTAGGTGCATTGAACATTCCTGCAGCCTGCAGGCACGGTATACGCAGGCAGGACGGGACGGGGTTGTGCATGATTGGGTAATCTCATTCGTTCGAGCATGCGTGTCATCTGCTGTAAGTATCGATCTATACGTTCCGAAGAAGCATCTATTTTTATTACAGATGTCAAAACACATCGACTGACACGCTTTACCTTAACCTGAAAAACCCTGTTTTTCTCATACCTACCGTGCGGTCTAGTGATGTCTCTCCCTGCTGTGTGTGCGGCCGGTTTCCCGCTTAATTACCTGACACGTGAGTTTTCTTATAGATATACATGCCAGGATACAGCAGGTGATCGAGCAAGCGAGCGAGAGTATGGAAAGGAGCATGGTGATGCTGCTCGTCGCGACGGCGGCGGCGACGCTTCTGCTGCTCCCGCTGCTGCTGCCTCCTGATCTGCCGCCGCCTCCGTCGCTGCTGCTCCTTGTCCCCGTGGTGCTGCTGCTCGCGCTGCTGTCTCTCGCCTTCTTTCCCGGCCGCTGCGCCTGCGGTACGCCGTCCGATCGATGATCGTTTTTTCCTACGGTGATGCGTGCGTCTGCACTAGTGTGGTTCCTGCGCGTTCGTCGATCCATTCATGCATGCATGCAGCCAGGGGCGGCGTGATGATATTGAGATGCATGAGTGCCTCGGCTAAGGTGCATGTACATGTAAGCTCTCCCGATTTTAACCAAGCTTGCGTATTATTTGTGCCTTGGACAGAATTGCAGAACTCGATCACAGAAATGAACAATCTCACCGATCAATGGACAAGTCCTTAATGTAGGTAATGCCTAACCGGATGATGAACTCGCATGTCGCGGGGGATGTCTGAACGGTCGATCAGTGCAGTTGTATGAAATGAAAGAGTTGTTTTTGACATGCAAGAACTATCAAGGAAGACTACTCGTTTGACCGGTGGCCAGAAGTGAACTACCCTACCTGTCCCTAGAAATATCTATCCTGCTAGTCAGTGATGTTGTTCTCGGTCTAGTATAGGATGGCCCATCCATTTTGTAATATATCCATGTTACCATCCTTTTTATAGATTACGATATATAAAATGTCTGCTTAATGTTTTTGAACAGATTTTTGATTTGAAGATAAATTTCTATAAGAGCGAGTTATATTATTTTGGCAGGGCCAAGGACTATGAAGCAACACCTCGAAAGGGGCAGGGAGCTCCTGTGATTTCTATTAAGAAGAAGAGAATTGGCTCCGTTTATGAGGAAAACCGGGCCGAAAACCGTACATAACACAGTTTATTAAAGGAAAACCGTGAGAAAACCCCGGCAAATGCCTTCCCTGCAACAAGACGTCGGGAAGCTACCTAGCTAAACTAGGTCCACAGCTAGAACCGACGAGACAGCAACACTGATAAACCGACCAACCCAAATAAACACAGACGAAAACCGGGCTCAAAGACTGCCTGCAATGTTATCGTCCATCACTCATCGCTCCATCGCGCCGCGCGCTCACGATCCAGCGACTTTGACTTCATCTCAACAATCAAAGAGCCCATCCATCTGTCGCGCTGGGACAAGCTTGTCACGGCCGCGCTTGCCGGAGCAGTCGACGCCCGAAAGGGAGGTCCTGCACCAGAAAGAAGAGAGACGAGGACCAGAGACGCCTTTCCAACATCGATAGGACTGACGAAACGCACCGCCCAGTGTCATCCGCACATCAGCCCTGCCGGTGCAACCCGAAGCCTCAACACCTGTCAACCTCCGGTTCACATGCCGACCTCGAGCCCGCCAACTTCAGGACTCCAAGGCGACGCCCCCAAGGGGGGAGCGACGTTGAGACGCCACCGTCGCCCGAACCAGCGAGCCGGTTCTTCGGATTTCTCCGGGAGATACTTCGGATGGTGAGGACCAAACGACAAAGCCTTCAAGAAGGAACATGACGCACTCGAGCGCCACCATTGCCAGCATCAGCCAAGGACTGAGGAGAGCTTTCGCTCGAAGATCCTAGCACCATCGAGCCTGTCGTTAGAACACGTCGGAGAATCGACCTGAGAGACCACTACCCTGTACCCTGTGCCCTGTGCCTGCAACGGCCATCCTCCGCAAGATGCCCGAGTTCAGCGCCTCAAGGCACCCCGCCGACCCCCGAATCCCCGCAGCCGAGCTTCACGCCCCGAGGCATCACACCGGCCGCCCAAAATCCTCCAAGCCGCACACCTGCCTCCACCGGACGTACGCCTTCACCTGCACGCCGCCGAGCACCGGGGCGTGCAAATCTCCCATGGCCGGAGCGCACGGATCTGGCCAGGGCGCGTAGATCTGGTGAGGGGAAAGGGGGACCGAAGGGCGGCGGAGGCCGCTGCCCTGCCTCCGATGGCACCACCACGGCGACACGAGCTGCCGCCGCTGCTGAAAATCCCGACGAAACCGCCGCCACGACTCCGAGACGGGGCGAGCTCGTCGGCTCTAATCCGCCCGCCAAGCCCGGAAAGAGAGGCCCCGCCGCCACCGTCCGCTACGCGGGCTTTGCCCGGCGGCTTCCTCCGGTGGCGGCGAGGAGGGAGGAAGGGGATGGAGGAGGTTCGGCGCGGCTAGGGTTTCCGCCCGAGCCGCTCGGGAGAGCGACGCGGGCGTCGTTTTGTAAAGTCAGTAGTATGTTCAGGGCCAAGGACTATGAGACCCATTACACCTAGGTTTTTAGTTGTGAGCTAGATTTGTTCCCGTTCTGCTACTTTGGCATTCCTATTTATTACAGGAAACTGCTGAATAAACACTGGAAATGCGTTAACGATTGCTTTGAAGAAAGGCTTAATAGCTGGAAGTGTTGCCACCTTTCTGGCGGTGGCCGCTTTGTTCTCATGAATTTGGTTCTAAGTAGCCTGCCTATGTTTATGCTATCTATTTTTGAGATCCTTATCGAGGTGCGCAAACAACTTGATTTTTACAGATCTAGGTTCTTTTGACAAAGTGATAATCATGAATGTAAGTATAGGCTTGTGAAGTGGGGTATTCTTTGTAGACCTAAGGAGAGGGGGGCCTTGAGATTCAGGATTTCAAGCTTAAGAATAAATGTCTCCTTAGTAAATTATCGTTTAA
The DNA here is from genome assembly GCA_019208055.1 of Stipa capillata. NCBI lineage: Eukaryota > Viridiplantae > Streptophyta > Magnoliopsida > Poales > Poaceae > Stipa > Stipa capillata. The sequence goes on along the minus strand of JAGXJF010005666.1, from coordinate 39,261 downwards.
GCTTCTTAATGAGGATGAGGTTTGGCAGACTCTAATTCAAAATAAATATCTCAAAGTGAAATCTTTATCCTCAGTTCAGCCTCGACCTAGTGACTCTCACTTTTGGAGCGGGTTGATGAAAGTTAAGGAGTTATTTCTACGGTTTGGCACATTTTCAGTCAACTGTAGAATTGAACTTAGATTCTGAAATGACAAATGGCTTGATGGACGATATCTGAAGGAGCAATTCCCCACCTTATATCATATCACTAAAGCAAGACACGCCGCAATTGCAGAGGTGATAAGTTCTAGCGCTCTCAATTTCTCATTTAGGAGGGCCATTGTTGGACCGAAGTTAATGGTATGGAATGCACTGGTTGGTAAAGTTGCCTTTCTCAATCTTGTACCAGACAGAGATTTATTTCGTTGGGACCTTCATGCTCATGGCCAGTTTTCAGTCCAGTCAATGTATACAGCCCTGAGTGATGACAACGTTCGGTTCCCATTGGAGCATATATGGAAATTAAAGATACTCCTAAAGATCATAGAAATGAACAATCTGACCGATCGATGGACAAATCCTTAAATGTAGTTAATGCCCAACCGGACGATGAACTTGCATTTCGCGGTGGATGTCTGACTAGAACGATCGATCAGTGCAGTTGTATGAAATGAAAGAGTTGTTTTTGACATGCAAGAACTATCAAGGAAGACTACTCGTTTGACCGGTGGCCAGATTCATGAAGTTGAGCTATCCTACCCGTCTTTTTTTCCCCGAGAAATATCTATCCTGGCCGTCAGTTTCCGACTCTATTGTCTCTTGTTGGTCGTGCTTTAGGGCTAGTTTTAATAGATTGTGAGCATTTTATAGTTATGATTTTCTCTTGGTTTTTTCTTATTAATTAGTATGACGAGTCAAATTTTTTGCCTCCAGTTCGAGAACAAAAGAAGGTGCGCCATACACATGCAACGAACCTGGCAGTGAACAATCAGAGTTTCTGCATGAAGGACAGCACACTGGCATCCACGTACATGGTAACCAAGACAACACGAACACAAATGCTTCCGAACGAACAGAGCACACAAATTAACTACACATCATCCTGGCGACCGTGTTAAGCCTTAATATGTCGTCGCAGAGAGCTAACCAGGTTAGACCGTCTGTAACCGTTCTGCGCGGTGGTGCCCGTAGCAGAGGAGGGCAACACCCAACGGCCGGCGAGGACGGGGCGCGCGGATCTAAAGCTGGCCTGCCGCTGCCACCTCACGCACAGCCAGCTACATGGGCCGGTAGTGAGGAAACGAACCAAAGCTAAAAGTTTCAGACTGCATGCGCGGGGCAGATTAGAGCAAGTCTATCAGGCCCCCTAAAATTTCTCCTCTAAATCTCTATATAGGAGATTTTTCTAAAAAATTTGTCCCCTAAAATTTTTTGAACTCTAGCAACTCCCCTAAAACATCTCCCCTATATTTCACTCACCTATATTTTAACAATATCTTATAACTACCATTTGTAACCATTAAAATTCAAACGACTGTAGTTACAACGGTTAGTTTTCCAACGGCTAGTTTTCCAACGGCTATTTTTCTAACGGCTATTATTCGAACGGCTAGTTTTCCAACGGCTATTTTTTCTAACTGCTATTATTCGAACGGCTAGTTTTCGAACGGCTAGTTTTGTAACGGCTAGTTTTCCAACGGCTAGTTTTCCAACGGCTAGTTTTCAGGTCTATATATACGATATCATCTCTCATATCTCTCTCTCACAATCCTGGTTCTATCTTCTCTTCTACATCTATTTCTCCATCTCTCTTTCATCTCTCCACAACGATATGAGTCACCGCCGCAGCTTGGCCCGACGATTGTGCTTGGATTCCTCTTCTGATGAAGAGGAACTCTATATGGCTGCAGTCGTAGCAGAGGAAGAACAAGAGCGGTTCGACGCTCCATGCCATGGCGGTTCAGTGCCGGGACGTCAATTTATTGATCGCGAGAGCGCCGAAGGTTATCTCAGACTCTACAAAGACTACTTTGCAGAGAATAGTACCTACCCCGAAAGGATGTTTCGCCGCAGGTTTGCAATTGTTGCTTTTGTTTCTTTTCCACCGTACTGGTCAATCTTCGTGTCTCATTCATTATATTCGCGCAGGTTTAGAATGCATCGTCCTCTTTTCTTACGCATAGCGAGTGCTATACATCAACATGATAGGTATTTTGTGCAGAAAAGAAATAATGCTGGCACTCTTGGGTTACATCCTTTGCAAAAAATCACCGCAGCATTCCAAATGCTAGCTTATGGACTACCAGCTGATGCTACCGATGATTATTGTCGGCTAGCAAAGGCCACCGCTTTGGAGAATCTTAGAAGATTTGTGCGAGCTGTGATTGAGGTCTTGGGTGATGAGTACCTGAGATCTCCAGATGCTGAAGATACTGCTAGATTACTTGCAATTGGAGAGCAAAGGGGGTTTCCAGGTATGCTAGAGAGCATAGATTGCATGCATTGAGAGTGGAAAAATTGCCCTACAGCATACCAAGGTTTTTTTGTTGGCCATGTCCGTGAACCCACAATCATTCTTGAAGCTGTTGCTTCACAAGATCTTTGGATTTGACATTCCTTCTTTGGTTTACCAGGATCTCACAATGATATAATGTCCTTCACCGTTCGCCTGTGTTTGCAAGGATAGCCGAAGGGCAAGCTCCTGAAGTGAATTATGATATCAATGGTCACAACTACAAAATGGGGTATTACCTTGCAGATGGCATATATCCGCAATGGGCCACATTCGTGAAGACAATATCAAATCCAATTGGGCAAAAGAACAAAAATTTCTCTCAATTTCAAGAAGGAGCTAGGAAGGATGTCGAGCGAGCCTTTGGGGTTCTACAATCTCGTTTTGCCATCGTTCGTGGACCAGCAATGCATTGGAATCAAGAGACACTCGGAGATATCATGACAGCTTGTATTATCATGCATAACATGATAATTGAAAATGAGCGTGAAAACCCTGAAGACTACAACTACGATTTTATGGGAGAAAGGGTGACAATTTCTCGCCAACATGCAGTTCCATTTTCTCATTTTCTTCAAGTTCATAGTGATATTCTTAACAAACAAGTTCACTGTCAACGTCAACTTGATTTAGTTGAGCACCTATGGCAGATTCGAGGAGATATGTAGCTTTTTAAATTATGTAAGCGGTAGTAATAAGCTAGTATGTGTCGTCATTTTAAATTATGGAGGGGTGTAAGCGGTACTATTTCATTTTCTACATAATGTAAGCAACTATGTTTTTAATATAGTCGACCAACTATTTCATACAACAGATAGTTTATAATCCAAAGGGTTCATGGTCATACGACATACTAAAGATTACAACAAAATAATAAATAGTTCATACAATAAAATGTCCGAATTACAACAAAAAGTGAAGCTTAACCCGATGAGTTGCGATGCTTACTGATGATCTGACTCCGAATCATCTTATAGTATTCTTGTTGTTGCTCGTCCATGCCACTAAGGTCCATGTTCATTATTTGACGTTCTTCCATCATTCTCTTGAGTTGTATCTTTTCTTCTTCTAATGCCACCCTTTTTTCTTCTATTGCATTCTTTCTCCTTTCTTCTACCAACCTTTTTTCTTCTATCTCTTTGTCCATTGCCATAGCAAGATCAAATCGCTCTTGTCTCTTCTCCTCCCTAGCCGATAACATACCACCAAATGTCTCCATAACATTACTACTACCTGTAGAGGTACAAACTTTACCTCGTCGTAATAGTTCTTTCGCCTTCTTTTTACCAATTGGTCTTGCTGGGGGAACATCTGTAGGGGGAGATGTAGCTTCATCCTCTAACATATTAGCATTTGGAGTACTAGGTGAAGATGAACTCGGAGTAGACATGAATGACGTCTTCTGTTTTTTGTTACTGATCCGAGTTGTCCATTTCTCGCTATTTTGCAATTTTTCATAGCAATGCATCAATAAAAATGATTTCTTTCCCTTCTCTTCTTGCCGGTACATAATGCATGCCTGAGTTATCTGCATTAGTACATATGTATTAGTATAACAACGCATAACATATTAACATAAACCATGTAAAACATAGATTTCTACCTTATCTTTTTGTGTCATCCCACTTTGGTTTCGTTTCACAATCTGGGCATAACATGCAGTAAACTTGGACACTTCAGTTCGAATAACAGCCCAATGGTGTTGGAGAGAATTTTGATTTCGATCCGATTCTTCTTTCTTGTTGGCATGGAAGTGATCATGGACTCTTTTCCAATAACAAGCACGAGATTGGTCGACTCCTATGATTGGATCTTGAGTTACCTCGAGGTATGCATCCACCAAAGCCTCGTCTTCAAAAACGCTGAATTTTTTTTGCCTCTTTGAGCTTGCTTTCACAATTGGGGTAGGTTGTTCGGATCCATCGAGATCGACGTATTGTGATTCACTCCAACTCACATCATTCAATCCGTCACTTTGCAAAAGGTCAAAATATTGTTGATTATCCATCACAACAATCTGCATCAACACAAAATATGTTATGAATTAATCAATCAACACAGGTGAGCATACAATCCGGATTACATCCTAACACGGCATCGCAACCATAACATGATCTAATACATACTAGTAGCAAATAGTTTGTTACAGTATTCGACGCGTCGACTCATCGACTATACGCCCCTAACATCCAGTCTTCGGACTAATCAGACGCGCTTGTACTTCCCCCGCTCTTCGTCGAAGTCTCCTGTGCTTTCATGTACGTCTTCAAACCTCGGTATGTACTTCCCCTCGGAAGACGATGGTGCATTGCATCACGATGTTCTCGAGTTAACTCTAACGTGTTAAAAGCGCTGACGAGTGTGCGCTCTCGAGATGTGTAATCTTCAATCCATGACATAGCAAAGTCAACCTCTCCATCGATGTTGTACCCCAATTCCAACCTCTCCCTATGTACTTCCATGAACTCCGACATACTATTCGGATTACGGCGTTTGTCTGGGAAGAATTGCCACCACAACGCAATAGGAGAAGCAAGACGTTCCTTGCGGTACGCAACGCGCTTCATTATCCTTTCCCGTGGATCCCAACTGAAATCCAATTTTGCGAGCTTCTCACAACAAGTGTTGTCGCTTGCGTATGGATCCATATCTAAATCGAATTTGGAAAGTAACGTTAGACACCCAAATGAATTAGTTCCAGCAATGAACGGTACTGAAAGAACAGTATCATGCTAAGCTGAAATACTTCATAGGGAATGATGTAAAACATTGGAACGATCTCTGTTTTTGCTGCCATTTTCATATCTAATCTGACTTACAGTTGCAGGCCTACAATAATTCAGACAACAAAGTAATTACACAGCCGATTATCATTATAGTCCACTGATGTGTGTCTTCCAGAAGATATCATAGCCTTATACGTATCCTGATTCCTATCCAGCTCAAATCCATGGCAAAAGTGTGTTGTGTAAAAAGAAACCATAACAAGATTCTCTTCAAAGAAACAAGGAAAGCATAGCAAGCTAGCGAATTGCCAAATTGTCATGCCAGGCATCAAGGGGCGACTCAAGTGGTAAAACAATCTTCGATTACTTAACAATAGAGTGCTAAACATGGAATGGTAGAAATACAACGAAAAGATAATTTGACCTTGTGTGCTTTTCTTTTATGCTTGTATGGCTGGCCTTGTCTAAGGCATGTACAGTTTTTCTACCTAATTAATACAAGGAAGCACAATGCTCATTCAGTTTTCTCGAAAAAATAAGTGTGTTGCTGTTTTGAGAAGAGCACACGGCAGGAGAACAAAATGGTACTTCCTCCATTCAAAAATATATGACATTTTGGATACCTCACTGACATATAATTTGACCCTCAGTGTTTTTACATTGATAATATTTTTTGACAACAATATGGTGAATCTAAATAAGTTGTGGTTGTAAGAGTTAGGAAAATTCGAGTGGCTTGCCGGTAAGATGGAGACCAAAGGGGTGGCATCCCGGGGCGGAGGAGGGGAGAGGCGAGGCCGGGGATCTAATTCCCGACCTCGGCTAGGTCTGGGGCGGCCCGCGGCGTGTCGGCTACGAGTCAGGGAAGGTGGCGGCAAGAGCGGCCGTGGCGAGGGGAGCTCGAGCTCATGGCGATGGCTCCTCCATCTCTCTCCCCGAGGTCATCCTCTCTCGCTCGCTTTCGATCTATGAAAAAAATGGGGGAACGGGACCAACCGGAGTGGAGGGTGCTCGTGGCCGGGGCAGGAGCGGCCGCCAGTGGAGGTGCGGCGGCGGGGGTAGGCGCTGCCGCTGCTGGAGGAGCGGCGGAGTTCGGTGTGGACGAACCGGAGTGGCGGCGTGGTCGCGGGAAGGAGATTTCCGGATGGAGTCGTTGGGGATTTCGGGGGAACGGGGATGAATCGGGGAGCCCCGAGAGATAGGGGAGGGGGAGCTCGAAACGGGGGCGACCCTAAAGTCGGGGAGGGGATGGGGGGTCTGTTGGACAGGGATTTTCCTCCTCTCTCCCCTAAACTAGTGATCGGGGAGGGGATGGGGGGTCTGTTAGACTTGCTCTTAGTGTGCTGTTGGGTGACAGACTGCTCTTGGCAGAGCATGTGCAGTCAGAAGAAAAAAAAACACTGCTTGCGCAGCTATATGGCTAATGGCTATAAGCTATAAACTAAATCTAAAGTAATTTTGAGATAAGATTTAATTCTTAAAGTTTCTAATAGGAAACCTCGAATTTAAGGCTTTTCGAGTTTTTTTATTACTTTCTCACTTACTCTTTTTAGGCTTTGCCCTTAAAATTCACAGTAATTTTTTCATTTACAACTTTGTATAAATATTGATAACCTCTCACTTTTTTCTTACTCTCTTCCCATCCCCATCCCATTCCTCTTGTTTCCCATCGTGACGGGAGGCAGGTCGCGCGCTAGGGTTTTGCCCACCGTCGCCCTACGCTGCTCTAGCCTACCAAATCTCTCTCTCGCCGTCTACCGCCCACTCCCCTCTTGCCGCCGCCCTGGCACCACCCTCCACCCAGATGACCCTGCGTCGTGCTGAGCCCCCTCCTGTGCCGCCGCCGAGCTCTTCCCGTCACAACCTCTGGTGCTCAGATCCGTCTTCCCTCCCTCTGGTGCTCAGATCCGCCGCTCGACAAACCCGCGGCCGCCCCCTTGTGGTGTCCTCCCCCACCGGAAATCAAAGGCAGTGCAAAGTTTTATTCTTATGATTTGTGGATCTATGTGCTTGTTTATAGCTTGTACTTGTGAACCGTTGTTCGATCCCCTTGTTTGGGAATTTGTAGAAATTGACAAGAAGTCACTTCTATGGTATGGATATTGTTATAGTTATATGCATTTGTGTCAGTATGAATTCTGCATGTCATATTTAAATCTTTTAATGCATATTTTTATTTACTGGATGAATTTTGCATGTCCAACTTCATACAATTTTATTTACTTGTGAATTGACGTAAGTAGATTATCGCTCAATGATCATGATTCATGGGCAGTATTATCGAGAATTTTATGATTCATACCATAGTTAGTAGTAGTAAAAATGAATTGGGTGTACTGTCAAACAAATGGTTCGCACGAGGGGTGCTATATTTGATCATGCCTGATTTTGATGGTCTATCTCATATGTGGTTAATTAATGCATAATGAAAATGTCGAATTTTGTTGGCCCATATTTCTCATATGCGCGGAGCATGAGTTGGTGTATGTAAGCAGAGAGCACTTTATTTTACTGTATGCATGCAAGAAAACTTGTAAACTTGTCTATAGTTAATATAGTGCTTGTAATTATCATATTATTGTTGTTTTTATCTTTTAAAATAATTTACCTGCCAACTTGTGTAAATAAACTCTCTAAGACAAGGATTCATCTACTAAACAACAAACGACTTTGTAATTTTCACTATATACAATAAGCTCAAATTCATAAGCATAGGTAGCAAAAATATGACAAATATATTCTCACTATAATTTATAGAGAGTTTACCTAGACAACAGATTTGTGCACAGGTCGAGCCATCCGTAAGAGAATATTCTTAGTTTGTGGTATTGATACTCGATGTAAAAAGTAACTGTTAGAATAAGATAGTTTTGTCTGAAAAGTCCAAAAATCTATATATAATTTCATAATTCTTATTTAAGGGCTGTAAATAAAGATTAGACTCTCGTACTAATCGTCTCCGCTGAGGCGCATACCTCGTCTTCCCCCGCGTGCGATGCCGATCCCCTCCCCCATGTTCCCCTCCGCACGCTGCTCCTCCCTCGCTCGCACAAGCATCCGCCTCGCATCATGACCTCCTCCCCTCCTCCCCTCCTCCCTCCGCCCTCCGCCGCTCCAGTGAACAATCGAGGCGTCGTCGCGCGTGTTCCCTCCTCTTCTCATTTACGCTGTCCCTGCACCATTCTCCCCGCCACGTCGAGTTCCTTCGTGCACAGCCGTCGTGGGTGCTGGTCCTCGCGGCCATCGGCTTGGGGTTTTTATCGCCGTCGCGGGAGGACTGGAGGAGGCCGGTGGCGACGCCCGGCAGAGTCGCGTGATGCAGCGGTAGGGGAAAGGTGGGCGAGCTGCCGCGGCGCTAAGAGAACCGGGCGCTGCTCGATGGGATCGAGGCAACCGAGCACCGCTTGCAGCGTGCCCGTGCTGCGCTCGCGGACGTCGATCGCCACCAGAAGATGTACGTGGTATCACTGCGTCATGCTGCTGCGCCTGTAACCTGTTCGATGTTTTTGCCTGCTCGGCTCAATGAATGATGCCCTCTGTTATCTAGTGATTTAAATCGTGCACATGTTTTTCTGCCTGTATCTCTTGCACGCCATCCTTGTTTGTTTTGCTTCTTCAATTCTCAACGATTCCAAGTTACCTTTCCACTTTGTAGGGACTTCAACACTGATTGGTGTCTATGGGAGGCACTTTGGGATCACAATCTCCTACCAAGCATCTTCCTTTTAGGAATTACATACCAAGGTAGTTTTTGTATTTCCAGATTAGTTTACAAGACATTGATCTTAGGTGCAATTACTTGTTGTTGTTAGGAATTAAATCCTTAGGCATTAGCTTGATCATCGGCACCTAGCCGTGCCCTAGAACACCTAGACGTGATCAATAGTGGGTATTGGTGGCACTTACGCCCGTTGGAGGAAGAGGCCATTGTCGGAGACGAGGAGGAAGTAGTTGTGGTCGTGTGACGGAGACGAGGAGGAAGTTGAGGTCGGTGTAGGCGTAGCAGCGGGAAGCGGTGGCCAGCGTCGTCGTCTTGGCGGTGTCGGCCTTCCCGATGCTCCAGCACTCCCCTGGATCGGTTCGGGCGTTAGAGGTACAGGGGTTAGGGTTTAGCTCAGGTGAACTTCGTTGTCACACGTAGAGCCCCGGGAACCCCCCTTTTATGTGGCGCTGTGCAAACAGGGGACCGAAACCATTGATCGGTTGGGCGCCCCCGATCAGGGCGCGGGTTGTTGGGGTTGCACGTTGGTGCATGGCCCCTTTCGTGCTTATCTCTCCGGTTTGACCGGGAGATCAATTCCAACATTCTCCCCCTTGATCTTAAGGTCAAACCTTCGTAAGTCCAGTCTTAATAGAAAATTACACCAAAGTAAAGTATTACAGTGACCAATGAAATGCCACTGAACCTCAGTGCTTATAGTATATCATCCTATCTCGAAATGAAAAAACATGTTACTTGATGGGAGATGGTTTCATTCGATGGTCCCTTTATTCCAGGATCAAAGGCTTTCCAGTAAACCCATGCCGGCTACATGATTGCAAAATACACTGGGTGGTAAGCCTTTTGTGAGCGAATCCGCAAGCATTTCTGTCGTACTTATATGCTTAACATTAATTGTATGATCTTGGATTCTATCTTTCACAACATGTTACTTAATGTCGATGTGTTTAGCAGCACCACTCGACTTGTTGTTACTCATATAGAAAACTGCGGGTTCATTGTCGCAGTACAATGTTAGTGATTTGGAAATACTATCCACCACTCTTAATCCGGGAATAAAATTCTTTAGCCATACAGCCTGCCCGGTGGCCTCATAACATGCTATAAACTCTGCCTGCATCGTGGAAGATGCAGTAATCATTTGTTTGGAGCTTTTCCAAGAAATGGCTCCTCCTGCCAGTGTGAAGATATATCCTGAAGTGGATTTCCTACTATCGACACACCCAGCAAAATCAGCATCTGAATAATCAACAACTTCCAGGTTATCAGATTTTCGATACGTTAGCATGTAATCTTTAGTGCCTTGCATATAGCGTAGGACTTTCTTAGCGGCCTTCCAGTGGTTCGGTCCTGGATTAGATTGATATCTGCCAAGCATCTCGGTGACAAAAGCCAAGTCAGGGCGCGTACAGACTTGAGCATACATGATGCTTCCGACAGCCGAAGCATAAGGAACCGACTTCATGTGGTCAGTTTCATATTGGTTCCTTGGACATTGAAATGTTCCAAACTTGTCGCCCTTGACTATAGGGGCAGGTGAGGCAGAGCACTTATGCATATTATATTTCTTTAGTACTCTCTCAAAGTATGCCTTCTGTGATAGTCCCAACATGCCTTTGGACCTATCCCGATGAATCTCAATGCCAAGAACATATGAGGCTTCACCAAGATCTTTCATGTCAAAATTGGAAGACAAGAATCTCTTGGTCTCATGCAACATATCCTTATCGCTGCATGCCAACAGAATGTCATCCACATAAAGGACTAAAATGGTGAACTTGTTGCCTTTAAACTTGATATATATGTAGTTGTCCACCTTATTCTCCTTAAAACCAAAAGTTCTGATGATTTGATCAAACTTAAGGTACCATTGTCTTGAAACTTGTTTTAAGCCATAAATTGACTTCTTTAAACGGCATGCCATGTGTTCTTTTCCTTCCACAGTAAAACCTTCTGGTTGTGTCATGTAAACGTCCTCATTCAAGTCGCCATTAAGGAATGCCGTCTTAACATCCATTTGATATAGCTCCAGATCATAATGAGCCACAAGTGCCATGACTATTCTGAAAGAATCTTTAGTTGAGACCGGTGAGAAGGTTTTATTATAATCAATTTCCTCTCTTTGTGTGAAGCCCTTTGTTACAAGTCTCGCTTTGAACCTTTCGATGTTTCCCTTGGAGTCATACTTAGTTTTGTAGACCCATTTACAGCCTACCCTTTTAGCTCCATCAGGAATTTCTACTAAGTCCCAAACATCGTTTGAGCTCATAGACTTTAATTCATCTTCCATGGCATCAAGCCACTTGGATGAATTTTCTCCTTTAATTGCTTCCTTATATGAGGTTGGGTCTTCCACTTTTCCTATATCATTTATATCTTCATTCATATAAAAAACATAATCATTTGGGATAGCAGATCTTCTTTCTCGCTGTGACCTTCTCACAGGCTCATTTGTGGCTTCATTATTTACCACCGTTTCATTCATGGCTTTATCATTTATCTTGGGGAAATGTTGAGGCTCAACATTAGGTGCTGCATTAGAATTTTCTTGATCCTCAACATTTACATTAGGTGTTGCATTGTTTGTTGGGATAAATCTTTCTTGGACAATCGGGAATGGAACACAGATCCGTTTCTCCTCAAGATCTACATTTCTTGGTTCAACAATTTCATTATCCTCAAAGAATATAGCTTGCCTCGTTTCCACAAACTTAGTTGTGTGATTTGGACAGTAGAAACGATATCCCTTTTCCCTATGAGGGTATCCTATAAAATGACAGTTGATGGTCTTCGGATCTAGTTTCTTAATTTGTGGATTGAAAACCTTAGCTTCAGCGGGGCACCCCCACACACGTAAATAATTCAAGCTCGGCTTCTTTCCCGTCCACATCTCATAAGGTGTGTTCGGTGCTGACTTAGTGGGAGTCAGATTAAGTACATGTGCGGCTGTCTTTAGTGCCCCCATCCATAAATTCACTGGTAAAGTTGAGTGACTAAGCATGCTACGCACCATGTCCATAAGTGTGCGATTGCGACGCTCAGCTACTCCATTTTGCTGAGGTTCACCAGGCATTGAATATTGGGCAATAATTCCATTTTCAGCGAGGAACTTTGCAAAAGGTCCAGGAATTTGCCCATAAGAAGCGTGTCTTCCATAGTATTCTCCACCACGATCAGACCTTACAACTTTAATCTTTAGGTTTAGCTGATTTTCAACTTCAGCTTTATATATCTTAAATTTGTCTAAAGCTTCAGATCGATCACGAATGGGATATATGTATCCATAACGTGAGTAGTCATCTGTGAATGTGATGAAATATTCAAAACCGTCCACAGACTTTACATTAAAGGGTCCGCATATGTCAGTATGTATAAGGTCAAGGATTCCTTCGGCTCTTATTGCTCCTTTTTTAATTATCTTAACATATTTTTCTTTTATGCAGTCAATGCAATTGTCTTATATCAGAGAAGTCTAAAGGGTGAAGACTTTCTTCTTTTATTAAACGTTCCATTCTCCCCCTCGAAATGTGGCCCAAACGACGATGCCACAATTTCGAAGAAGGGTTTTGACTTCTCTTTTTCTTATTGAAATTTTCATGATTACATTCAACATTCGCAACACATGCATTCTTGTTATTTTGAGATTCACAAAGAGATAACATATATGGTTTGCCTCGTCTGACACCGAGTCCAGCAATATCATTATTTAACTTAATCATACATCGTTTATTATGAAATGGACATTCAAAATCAACATCATCCAAACAAGATACATAAATTAAATTCGTACTTAAGGTAGGTACATAAAGAACATCATGAAGCTGGAGAAAAAAGCCCGCGTGCAACTCCAAGGTGAGAGATCCCATAGCTTCAATATCAGCTTCTTGATCATTTGTCACCTTAAGTTTTCTTGTTCCCCTTCTTAAAGTTCTCCTTGTATGGAATCCCTGTAAGGAATTTGCAACATGAATGGTTGCTCCTGAGTCAATCCACTAAGTACTTTGGGAATAATCAACATAAAGTGATTCATCAACAAACGTAATTTCATCAGTACCTTTCTTGTAGAGCCACTTTAGCTGACCTAGAACCCCACAATTCCCCTTTGTTCGAGCCAATTTTCTAACATGCCCCGCATTAAGCAAACAGAAGGAGGGGATCAAATGCAAATGCTTTGAAATTACATAGGTCCCCCAATCAAATTAATGATTTAAATGATGTCTTGGTTACATGGTCTGCCCGTCCTTTTCAATCTCTTGGTCACTACCGGAATAAAGATGTTTGCCGAGTGCTCAACAATTTACCGAGTGTTTTTCCTCGGACACTTGGCACAGAGACCAAGAAACCGAGTGTCTACCAAAAGCACTCGGCATAAAATCAACACTCGGCATACATGTATTTTGCCGAGTGCATGCAGTAAGACACTCGGCAAACGTCCTATTTGCCAAGTGCATGCAATCAGACACTCGGCAAACATGGAGACACGTGCCTTTTCCGCCCGCGGTTGACGGAGAGGCGACGGTGTGGTTTGTTTGCCGAGTGTATTGTACATGACACTCGGCAAACAGGAAGCCACCGTTAGCACTGTTCATCTTTGCCGTGTGTCCGTGGTCTGACACTCGGCAAAATAAGTTTATTTTTTATTTTCTCAGTTAGAATTATTTATTTGCTAAGTTGGTTATGAGTTGAGAAGCCACGTATAGAGGAGGCTAATGTTTTCTATATCAAGATTCCACTTATGCATGACTTCTCACATTGGCTAGGTCTATTCTATCAGTGACGAAGAGGAAAGCCACATGAAACTTTTCCGGGTACCCAACATGTTTGCATGCGAAGTGTCGGGTCGCTTCATCTGTTGCCCTTCAAACTTTTTATACACTCTACATACATCACTACATATAACATGTCAAAATTTGGCATTTTTCCGGATCTGTTTGCTATATTCTGGCCATTAAGTGTATTTCTAGACATTTAATGGATATAATTCAAATTTGAACTGCAGGTGCATGAAATAATCACAAGAAATGGATTTAAAAATCCTATTTGTGGTATTCAATATATGTTCAGGCCTTATACAACAAAATAAGAGGAGTGCCAAACACCAGGATGCCAAGACTCGGTCACCAACATGACGTTTGTTGGTATTTTAATTCTAAAAAATGCAAACAAAGTCAGAAAAATACGAAACTTAGCATGGTTTCATGATATGGCACCTAGAGGCTGTGGTAAAAATTTGAGAAGGTTTCATAAAAGTTGTCACGTAGACTATTTAGAAACGGAACAATCCCCGAGGAAGAAACTAGGTTTCGAGAAGGAACGGATCAGGTTTGCATGCGAAGCAACCCCTGCTTCATCCGTTGGACTTGAAACTTTTTTCACACTCAACATACACCACTACATGTATCATTTCAAAATTTGGCAATTTTTTGGTCCGTTTGCTATATTTAAGCCATTAAGGGTATAATGAGAATTTAAATGTTTGCCGAGTGTTTAAGACAGGACACTCGGCAAAGGCTAAAGTTTGGTGTTTGCCGAGTGCAGCACTCGGCAAAGGATAAAATCGCTTTCATACAACAAGCCACGAGCAGAGTCGCCCAATCGAAGAACAACAAATACCGGAGTTTTTACGCCAGGCTTAGATGGGGTTGAGTACTACAGAAGAATTGAAGAAATTTACGAACTCAATTTTGATGGTTGCAAACCTCTTAATCCTGTTATATTCAAATGCCATTGGTTTGATCCTGAAGTAGCGAGACGGACCCCTAATCTTGGGCTAGTCGAAATTTGACAATCGTCCGTCTTACCCAGAGACGATGTCTATATTATGGCTCAACAGGCCACGCAAGTTTATTACCTCTCTTACCCGTGCCAAACCGTCGACCGTCTTAAGGGTTGGGATGTTGTGTACAAGGTACCACCACACGGTAAACTACCTGTCCCAAACAATGAAGATTACAACATAGACCCCAACACATATGATGGAGAGTTCTTTCAAGAAGATGGGCTCGTAGGGAATTTCGAGATAGACTTAACCGAAGCTCAGGGCATGGAAGTAGACAATGAAATTGGTGCAGATGAGGACGCCGGAGACGAGGTTCACAATGTGAATGACTTAGAATTACTTCAGCAGTTACACCTAAGCTTTGATGGTCATGACGACGTTCCTCCTTCCGAACACCAGGATGATTATTTCGACATACGTGACAGTGATGATGAGACTTATGATCCAGCTAATCCCGATGATGATGATTATTTCTAATACATGTATGATCCGTATTAATTGATTTCTTATTTGTCATACCATGTTATTTTCTAAGTATGTTTCATTTATTGTCACTGATATTTAGCTGTATTATCTGTGCAGGTGATTGAACAATGGTGGGCGGTATGAGGAAGACGTTAGCGTCGCTTTACTCGAAGGCGAAGGGGAGAGAGTCTGATGCAGCTGAAGGGTCTAGGAAGAGACCTCGGGGTAGACCCAGGGGTGGAGGCAGGGGTCGAGGGAAGGGTGGAGGCGGGAGGAGGCCAGAGTCGCCTGTACCTTCGGCGCCGTCTGGGTCTGACTCTCTACCTTCCGCTCACTCTGCCTCTGAGGAGGAGGAGGTAGAGGTGGAGGAGGAGGTAGGGGTGGAGGAGGAGGCAGGGGGTACCTCTTCCTCTACTTCTTCTCGTGTGTGGTTGCGAGGTCCCTCGAGCCTCCCGAGGCGACCGGTACCTTTAGAAAGACGCCCGCTTATTCGACTCGATGGAGAGAGGTAATTAACTCTAGATGTTGTCACTATTTTTTCCTTTGGTATGTTTAAAATTACAATAGAAACTAATAATTTATCTTAATCACTTGGGCAGGGGTTGGAAGAAGGTTGGTGCGGGTGATCACGCACGCCATGTGAACGGCGTCCTTGGACTTTTGATCAAGGAGAAGTTCCCTGGCATGGTGTAGTTTAGCGGAGTTCTCGAGCCGGCGTACACATGGGCCCACTACTCCGCCGCGCCAGACGCCCGTGATCGGGATGGAAGGGAGTTCGCCAACAGAGCTGAGCGGGTGAAGGCCGAGTTGTGGGTAAGTCTTTTTCACACTACATTACTCAATACATCGCACTGCTTGGACATTCTTGAAATAATGACTGGATACATCGTGTCTATATGCATGATTTTTTTAGATGCGAGCCGGGATACGAGGCTAAGGCCGATGCTGTGGCTGACAAAGCCGCCAAGAAACTAGTCAAGGACATGTACTACGAGGCACGCGTCCAGGCCGTGATCCAATTCCACGCGGAACACCTTGGAGAGAGGGTCACTAAAAGAGACGCTAGGTCCATGAAGCTGACCCGAGATCAATACATACGGGTAAATGTAGTACATTAATACTTATTATTTCTGAAATTACTTACGCTTAATTTTATCTTCTTATATATCATGTACTTGATGCCGTAGGTGCCTCCGAGGTGGTGCGCCCTCGATCTGCAGTGCTGGGCGCAGATCGTGGACAAGTGGTGCGACCCCGCGTGGGAGGAGAATCACGACGCTTGTCGGGAACGGCGTTTGTTGATGAGAGGTGCACCACACCATCAAGGCAACCTCAACCTCGCTGGATACGCAGCTAGATGGGTACGCAAACGCATTTCTTTATTTTAATGCTCAATTCTGTTTAATTTCTTCACGGACGGTCCCTTAAAGAATCATATTGCTTTTCTTTGGCAGTCGGCGGCAAACGATGGTCAGCCTTGCTCCCAGTTCATGGCTTACGCTTTGGCCCACAAGTCGAAGGCGATGCACGGCGTCAATTATAATCCGGAAGACCCGCCCTCGGCGTACAGCAACAAGACCGTCCACAGTCGCCTCGATGGATACACATCGATGGCAAAGGTGGTCCACGGCCCAGAGTACGATCCGAGCGCACATGACCTTGATGGGGAGGTGGTTATGAGGGCGGGAGGAGGCAAGAAGCATGGCCGGTTCTGGATTGGCGATGGCACAATTGATACGGCCTGCACTCCCTCTCTCTCTCAGCTTCGAGCCCAGAGCACGACCTCCAGCCCGGCAATACGCCCTCGCCCAGAGCATACACGGCTCCAGATGAACGAACTCCTGGTAATTTCTATTTCATTCGTCATCCATGGTTTTTACATACTTTTGCATTGCATTGTAACATTCGGATGAAATACTGTAGGCCCAGCTGGAACAGGAAAGGAGGCGACGGGAGGAACTAGAGGCGTCCATCGAGCAGAGGATCGAGTAGAGGATGGCGGCAGAGCGCACACAAATGTATGAAATGATGAGGGGTGTCTATGCTGCAATCGGACAACCTCCGCCAGCGATGCCAGCCCCTCCTCCTCAACCTGCTCCAAATACTCCACCCGGCACTGTGAGTCACTTTATAACTTTCTAATCACTGATTCTAGTTTCTGAAATACCAAACTGATCTATATTCTCTCTTTTCTGCAGAATCAGTCAGCAGCATCGAATGAGCCCGGAGTTGGATATTCGCAGCACCAATGGGCGCCGTGGTCACATTGACTCCGGTAAGTTGAGTATGTGTTGATGAGAGACTTGCTTAGTGTTTGCTTCTGACTCGCTACCTTCTGTGAACTCTGTATGTTCGTGCTTCTGACTTTTCTGTTTACTTTCATATGCATACTTCTTACTTTTAACTACATGTTTCTGCTCCTTGATTGATGTAGATTAAGGTGCTAATCAAGTGTGGAGTATTCGGCCGTCTGAAGGTGCTTTGGTGTTGCTGCTCCACTTGATTGACTATGTCTTGTTGTTTTCGTACCTTGTCGCGACATTTGTGATATTTTGTTGATCAAACTGATATGTGATTATGTCTTAGTGTTTTGGTGTTCCTTATATGTTTATGTGATGTATGTGATGTATGTGATGTGTATGTGATATGGGGTGCTGGGGATATGGGGATATATAAATTGTTTTGAATTGCAGGAATTTTTGAAAACGAAAACAAAAAAAAATTGATACACACTTTGCCGAGTGTTACACTCGGCAAACCAGGCTTTGCCGAGTGCAGCACTCGGCAAAGGTGACACGTGGCGCAAGCCTGTACAAACTGGCATTTTTGTTGCCATTTGGTACGCCGTTTGCCGAGTGCCCTTCCAAGGCACTCGGCAAAGAGTAGGGGGTTTGCCGAGTGTCAGTACCATGCACTCGGCAAAGAGTAGGGGGTTTGCCGAGTGTCAGTACCATGCACTCGGCAAAGAGTAATGGTTTGCCGAGTGTCTGGATGCCGACACTCGGCAAACTGCCACCGCAGGCAGCGCTGTGGGAGCGCCACGTGTCTTATTTTTGCCGAGTGCATTCCGTCGACACTCGGCAAAGAGGCCGTTAGGGTGCTCCTGCCATTTAGTTGCTTTTTTTTGCCGAGTGTCGGATTTGACTCTCGGCAAATAGTTTGCCGAGTGCGCGATAGAAAACACTCGGCAAACAGGACTTTGTCGGTAGGTTGTACGCCGAGCGGTGTTTGCCGAGTGTTACACTCGGCAAACGCTTTGCCGAGAGCTTTTCCTTCTTCGCTGTGTGCCCTGGGCACATGGCAAAGTTCCAGAATCCGGTAGTGGGTGTGCCCCTCCATTTTTCTCTCCCACCTATCTCTGTGGTACAAAGAATGGTACATTTTGTATTTGTGTTCTGATTAGCACCATGATTGTTAGCTGTAGGTTGTGCTGCTTGTGTTTAGCTTGCAAGGCTAATTATTCGCAACAGGGAGAAAGCAAGCAGTCAAAGAGGCCCTGATGGCTGTTTGAGTTAATCCAAATGCAGAGGTTCAAGCAGGTCGGTGTTGTTCCTTCCCTTCTATTGTTGCCAATCTTATCACTCCAATTACAGGCTCTTGCCGTGGTCGTATCTTATTCTATCTATTCATCTATTGCAGGCAGCTTCTAAAAAATAATCTCTGCAGCATGCTTATAGACAGAAGTTACCATCCAGAGATGGCCATGATGATTGGGAAAAGATTGTAGATTTGGGATGAGAAAGATCAGTCTCATGTTCATGTTTTCCCTGCATATACTCCACACGATGCCCCACAAGCTGATGTATTTATTTGTATTTTGTTTCTTAGGTATTTTCAGTTGAACATATTCCCATTCCGGAGTCATGTGTATATTTGCTTGCATACCTTAGAGGGTAAATGTTGTTCCAGTATTAATATGGTTTCGTCTGGTTGAATGCTTATGTACTTCCTGTGGTTTCCATGAACATGTATGAGTTGCTGGCCACAATTATTAAAAGTAAGCCATTAATCTTTACTTCGATCCCCTCAGGTACTAGCCTTACAATCTTGTGGTTTTCCATTGCCTTGATCTTATAATGCCAAAATTGGGACGCGAGCTTTTGATTGGAGATGTTGCTATTAAATCAGTTATTTTGCCCTTCCGTCAGTTAAAAAGGCTAAACGTGATTACTTTGCCGTAATGAGCCCTCGGGCCTGCTCCTCTTTATATACTTGATCGACAACAGATAAAGGGTACAGGGTAGTTAGAGTTTACAACAACTTCGTTAACTAACACGCTATTGTTAGACTAGATCTAACTACAACTAGTTACGATTCTAATATGCCCCCTCAATCTGAACCGGATGAAACCAGGTTTAGATTGGTCTTGAAATGATCAAGCATCTGTGCGGTAGCCGGTTTCGTGAACACATCCGCCAGCTGATCACCTGATGCAATGAACCTGACATCCAAAGCTCCCATCGCCACCCTTTCTCTTACAAAATGAAAATCGATCTCAATGTGCTTCGTGCGAGCGTGAAACACAGGGTTGGCGGTCAGGTAGGTTGCCCCTAAGTTGTCGCACCATAGAATAGGAGGACGATCTTGCACTACGCCTAGTTCCTTGAGAACAGATTGAACCCAGATAGCTTCTGCCGTGCCGTTAGCGAGGGCTTTGTACTCAGCCTCAGTGCTGGACCTGGACACCGTTGGCTGCTTCTTCGCACTCCACGAGATCAAATTTGAGCCAACGAATACTGCAAAACCTCCAGTCGAGCGGCGATCATCGATACAGCCTGCCCAGTCAGCGTCTGTAAAGATGCTGATGCGAGTCGAAGGCGACTTCCGTATACGCAGACCAATGCTGACAGTGCCCTTGACATACCGCAGAATCCTCTTCACAGCCTCCCAATGAACATCAGTGGGTTGTGACAGGAATTGGCAGACCTTGTTGACTGCAAAGGAGATATCCGGTCTGGTCAGCGTTAAGTATTGGAGCCCGCCGACCATGCTGCGGTACGTGAAGGCGTCATCCGCACCAAGGGGCGTGCCGGAGTCACGAGACAGCGTCTCTGTGCGGAGAAGAGGCGTAGAAGTGGCCTTGCAATTCTCCATCCGCACACGATGTAAGAGATCCATCGCATACTTGCGTTGAGATAGTACCATGCCCCCTGAATTGTATGCCACTTCAATGCCGAGAAAGTAGTCCAGGCGCCCAAGGTCCTTGATGGGAAAAGTAGCAGACAAGGTCTGTACTAGACGCTCGACAGCATCAGGAGTGGACCCGGTGATCACGATGTCATCGACGTACACCAGCATGAAGATCTGAACACCAGACTGATTGAACATGAAGAGGGAGGTATCGGCTTTGGATGAGGAAAACCCAAGCTGGTGCAACCGGTCACTGAGGCGGGCATACCATGCCCACGGAGATTGCTTCAGACCATACAGGGCGCGCTGAAGTTTGCAGACGTGCGTCGGCTTGGATGAGTCTTCGAAACCCGGTGGTTGCTGCATATAGACGTCTTCGGCGAGGAACCCATGCAAGAAGGCATTGCTTACGTCGACCTGTCGAAGGCTCCAACCGCGCGAGACAGCGAGAGACAGGACGAGGCGCACGGTCGCAGGCTTGATGACAGGGCTGAAAGTATCCCCGTAGTCGATTCCGGACTGTGAGTGAAGCCGCGAGCAACCAGGCGGGCTTTGTGCTTGTCGACGGAGCCATCTGGGCGAAGCTTGGTCTTGAAAATCCACTTACTGCCGACGATATTTGTGCCAGGAGGCCGGGGCACCAGAGTCCACGTCTTGTTTCTGCAGAGAGCAGAGAACTCATCTTCCATAGCGGAACGCCACGCCGGTTCGTGCAGAGCGTCGCGGTGAGAGGTCGGGGCTGCAAGGAAGGCGCGGCGTCGGGGGTCATAGCGGATAGTGCCATCTGTGAGTTGTCGCTCCTTGCGTGTGTTAGCACGGAGCCTTGTAGTCATCGGGTGCACCGGAGGGGCCACAGGCGGCGCAGGCGCCGCTGGAGGCTGCACTGGGGACACGGGCGCCTCAGGAGTAACGGGCGCTGCCGAGGACGTGTCGGGTGAGGCATGGCCGAAACCATCGTGGGCCGGAGCGTCGGCCCATGGAGATGGGATGGCAGGAGCCTGGAGGGCCGGGGAAGGCAGCCCGTCCAAAACGTCCGATCCAGCCTACGGAGCGGGAACAGGACCATGCGCGCCATGTACGTCGATCGTTCCTGTGATTTCCTGTGTGCACACAACATCGGCTGGAGCAGCCGGATTAGTAGACAGATAGGTTAGGTCATAATTCCGCACATGGACATGAGTAGCCGGTTCGGTAGAGGGAAAAGAAACTGGATCAGTGAGCTTAGATACATCGACCATAACTCCCGGGGAAGCAAACGGAAAGAGGGATTCATCGAACACCACATCACGGGA
This sequence comes from Stipa capillata, assembly GCA_019208055.1. Lineage (NCBI taxonomy): Eukaryota > Viridiplantae > Streptophyta > Magnoliopsida > Poales > Poaceae > Stipa > Stipa capillata. The sequence goes on along the minus strand of JAGXJF010005666.1, from coordinate 17,656 downwards.
GATGTAAACGCGACCGGTAGACCTGTCCAGGCACTTGTAGCCCTTATGCATAGGGCTATAGCCGAGGAAGACGCACAGCTTGGACCGGAACATAAGCTTGTGGGTGTTATACTTTCGTAGGCTGGGCCAACATGCGCATCCAAAGATGCGAAGAAAAGAGTAGTCTGGGGTAATGTGGAATAGGTGATGAAGGGGAGTGTCGTTCTGGAGAACAGGAGTGGGCATCCGGTTGATAAGGAAACAGGCCGAGAGAAAAGCTTCATCCCAATAGCGCAAGGGAAGGGAAGAATGTGCTAGGAGAGCAAGGCCTGTCTCAACGAGATGACGGTGCTTCCGTTCAGCGATGCCATTTTGCTGCGAAGTATGGGGACAAGAGACGCGATGGGCGATGCCGACACGCTGGAAATACTTATGCAGCCGATGATATTCTCTGCCCCAATCCGACTGCACCGCCTTGATCTTAGCATTAAGCAGGCGTTCGGCATGTGCTTAGAAGGTGTAAAAAACCTGTTCAACATCAGACTTAAACTTAAGCAGGTAGATCCGGTAATAGCGGCTGTAGTCGTCAATGAAACTGACGTAATACTTATAACTACCGGAAGATGGCAACGCAGGACCCCAGACATCGGTGTGAATTAATTCAAGTGGCATAGATGAGACATGATGAGACATAGTATAAGGAAGCTGCCGACTTTTGGCACGCTGACAAGCATCACACACTGATGGTTCAGAACTAAAGGAAGAACACAAAAGACTTTTATTAGTGACAAGAGTTTTGACTATGGCGCTGGAGGGGTGACCGAGACGGTGGTGCCAATGCGATGGAGAGGTCTTGACACTGGACGAAGCTTGGCGAGAAACTGCCGATGCCCGAACGAAAGGGATGGGGTAAAGACCACCGCGACTTCTACCTTGTAGGACCGTTCTCTTCGTGGCTTTGTCCTTGACACAGAAAAAGTCAGGATGAAACTCAATGAAGACATTGTTATCGAAAACAAGGCGATGAACGGATAGCAGGTGTTTGCTAATTTTAGGGACATGCAAGATGTTCTTAAGATGTAAAGATGAACCAGCTAGATTCGAGTGTCCAATGTGAGAAATCCACAGACCTTGGCCATTTGCTACCTGCACCTGGTCCTTGCCACCGTAGCGTTCTTGAACGGACATGCGCTCGAGGTCATTTGTGAGGTGATCGGTGGCCCCGGTATCCATGTACCAGTGGCTATCCTCGTACTGGTGCGTGGTGACGGAGTTTCCTTGGCGCCGATCTTCGGCGTTGAAGCCTTGATTGAATCTGTTGCGGCAGTTGAGGGCGTCGTGCCCCCATAGCTTGCAGATTTGGCAGCGGGGTCGGTAACGGCCACCGCCATTACCGTTGCGACCGTTGCGGCCGCCATCACGGCGACCGTTACCCTGGCCGCCTCCTCCTTGCTGCTGCCTGCCGCCGCCATCTTGACGTCCGCCCCCATTGTGGTAGTTGCTGCCGTCTTGGGATCGCTGAGGGCGGTTGTTGGAGGAGCCTTGTCCTTGACGCGCGACGGTGTTTGCCGATGAAGACCACTCGCTAGCGCCAGCTTGCTGCTCCTGCATAGCCTCATAACGAAGCATGTATGCATAAAAGTTCGTCAGGGTGATCGGGGTGTTGAGGACGGTGAGCGAGGCCGCGAGCGCCTCGAACTGGGGGCCGAGCCCAGCGAGCATGTAGTCGATCACTTCATCGTCAGTGAGCGGATGACCAATGGTGGCCATCAGATCGGCGAGCACCTTCATCTTGTGGAAGTATTCTGCCGCCGTCATGTCCTTGCGCTTCAAAGTCTGGAGCTGGAGGCGCGTGTGCCGAAGAGTGGCACGATTCTGGGCTCCGAACATGTCACCCACCGCAGTCCAGACCTCGGCCGCCGTGGTCCGGTCGATCATGGCCGCAGCAATGTCCTCGGACATCGAGGAAAACAGCACGGATAACACGCCTGGTCTTGTTGCCACCACGTCTGATACGCGGGGTTGTCCACCTTCTTCGCGGCTTCGCCAGAGCCTGCGGTGACGGTCTTCGCCGGAGCAGCAGTCGAGCCATCGAGGTAGCCATGGAGATTGGCTCCCGAGAGGTTTGGGAGCATCAAGGTCTTCCACAGCAGGTAATTGGTGTGATCTAGGCGTATGGGAATGGGGTTGAGGTTGATGGTGGCGCTGGAGGTGGATGGGATGGCCGGAGGAGGGTTTGATCCTGTCATGGCTACGGTGGCTGAGGGACGGCGAGGCTTAGATTGGATCTAATGAGCGAAGCTCTGATACCAAGTTAAAAAGGCTAAACGTGATTACTTTGCCGTAATGAGCCCTCGGGCCTGCTCCTCTTTATATACTTGATCGACAACAGATAAAGGGTACAGGGTAGTTAGAGTTTACAACAACTTCGTTAACTAACACGCTATTGTTAGACTAGATCTAACTACAACTAGTTACGATTCTAATACCGTCATGTGTATGTTTTGTCAGGATTGGACCATCTATTAAATAAAGTATGAAATGAACACATTTTTTTTCTATATGCTTGAGATTAACATACTCTATACCTTCTTTGACAGGTAACATATCTGGGATCAGAACAGGATAATTACACGATTGACAATGTGCTAAATATAGTCACTGGATACAATTACTTGAAAGAAGGGAATCCATTTTCTTTTGGACGGAGTTGAAGTTTCCGTTGATTCCTTGTGGAATTTGTTGTACTGGATATCATGTTCGGTTGCCGAGGGAAGGCGACAAGGACACTCGAGTACCTGCAGGGAGATCACTACATTGCACCCCTCTTCCTCGTGAGCTTTTTCAGTTCATGTACATTTTTTCTGGTGTTGAGCCTGCTATTATGTTCGCTTGGGAACTAGAATCTGAAAGAGCAGGTCAAGACCACTTGAATTCTATATGTTCAGTTGCTCTATTTACTCTGTCATATTTTTCCAGATTGCTATCAAGGTGCCACTTTGACCTTTTCTGATCATATAAATCTTATTCCAATCTTTTACAAAGTTGCAGATCTTGTTTTCCTTTATAACAAATAAAAATTCGCTACAACGAAAAGGTAGAAATATTTGGCCACATAGGGATATAGCATTAGGATCCTTTCCAGGTCATAAAAGTTGTCATTGACTTAAATGTGCTACTCTGAACACCCAAAAGTTATCTTATATTTTTCTCGCAAAAAAAAGTTATCTTATATTTGCTTCAAGCCTTTGATTAATTGAAAGAGGTGTTCCAAATTGGTCCCCGAACTCCCCCATCCCTACACCGCCCCGAATCCGGCGAGCTATCCTCGACCTCTCCCGCCCCTTCTCTGCCCCAGATCTGGCGAGCTGAGCCGACCTCCCCCGTCCCTAAGCACCCCGGATCCGGCGAGCTTGGCTCAACCTCCCCCGGCCCTTCGCGTGCAGAGACATCTATGAGATCCATCTCGGTAGATGAGTCGCCGCCACAGGCTCACGTTGGCTCCCGTCTTTTCCCCATCGAGGATTGGCTCTCGCTTCCGCTGCCTCTCGGTGGAAGATGGCGCCGCTTTGGAGTCGGCTCCGTCGAAGGCGGATGAGATCGTGGACGCGTCACACTCTCAGACTGTGGCAGATGTGCTGCACGCGGGTTACGACGCGGGGGAGGCTGCTGCAGTAGCCGATGTTTTGGCCGCTCGCCACAGCCGGAAGTCCGACGAACAGCTCATCTCCGAGTTCTGGGAGGAGGTGGGATTTCCCACTCGGGCATCTCGTTTCTGGGAAAGGTCGAGCCTCGGCGTCGATGCGCCATCGCCAGTCTCTCCGCCGGTCGGTCCCTCTGCAGCCACGGTCCAGCCGATTGCGGATTCTTTTCCCTCCTTTGTGCAGGTGCGGTACAATGTCCCGATCTCTTTCAACGGCGATGTCGACGATGCCGGACAAAGCTCTTCGAACTCCACCCGGCAGAGGCCGTCCTCAAAACTCAAGGGACCTGGTCGGTCCTAGCCGATCCGGCCATGGCGTGGTCCCCTACCCAGGCCATGGCCTCCTCCTGTTGTTGTGCTGGCCGATTTCCTGTCTCCGGCAGTGACATCCTCGGCGCCGACGACAACTGCGCCGGTGTCTCTGGTTAAACGTGTTGATCACGCGGCAATTATGGGCGATAAGCTTTGGTCTCAAAGTTTGAACCAGGCCATTGTCGACCGTCCGCTGTCCTCAATTAACGTGCGCCGTCCATTCGGGCGATCCCTCTGTGACGTCTTTTGCCATAGATGGGAATCAACGCAGACCGGATTTAGCACTAAACCTAATCCTGCCGCGTTCTCGTTTCCGTCTCGTCATCGGTCCTACGCGCACGCCGTCATGGGCAGCCGCAGGACAGACAACCCAGCGAGTGGTGCTGGTCAAGGATCCGCTCGTGGCTTCGCTGTGCCTGCCGTGGACGGGCGTTTTCAGCGTGCAGCGGCACCGCGCGATCAATCGCCTTCGTTCACATCAGCGCCCTCGTTCACATCTCTATCAGCTGCAAGTCAGGCAGGGGCCTTTGCTGGCTTCCGGGTGCCGGCCGGACCTGGTACTGGGCATGGGACTTCGCCTTTTTCCTTTGGGACGGGTCCGGTTGTGCGCCAAGGTCGCGGCGGCTTCGGTAGGCAGTCAAACTCTGCTGAGCAGGGCAGTATTGGAGGTCATCGCTTTCCTGTTGCCAGCAAGGGTCGTCCGCCTCAGAAAACATCGGGGCCTCGTCCGTCATCCCATGGACCACAGACTGCTTCTACGCAACATGCCTGTCCTTCTCTCCAGCAGACCTAGACTGCTGCTCGGCTGGGGCAGCCTCTGTGTGATCCGCCAGCGGTGACGGCCGTATCCTCGAAGCCTTCTGCTCCAGCTACTGCTAAAGCTAAAATGCCGAGGCTACCACACTGCTTCCGGTGCAAATCAAACGGTCATCTCCAGGAAGTGTGTGTGGTGGATTTATACTGCGTCGTATGCGACAAGCGAGAGGCTCACCTCTCATCCAAGTGCCCAATTCTCAAATTGCCACGGCCGAATGCCAATATGTTCGGTTTCGGCACAAGCAAACTGGGCTTCTTTCAGATTCCAACAGCTGCTCTCTCTGGTCCATCAGCTACTCCAGTGCCCACCGCTCTTGTCTCCATCTCAGGGGGTCACCTCTTAGCTGAGATTGTACAAGCTGAACTGCGCCGCTTGGTTCGTCCAGACTGGAATTGGGAGGTAATCCCACAGGACGATGATGCCTTCTTGATGGTTTTCCCTTCAACTGAGGAGTTGTGTAAGATGAATGATGTTGAGTTCCGCCTTAAGTCCCATGGGGTCATGTTATCCATCGGTGAATGGCACTCCTCTGATGATGCTCAACCAACCTACCAGCTCGATACGGTATGGGTGCACGTTTCTGGCGTACCTCTCGCGTTTCGGCATTTTTTTGGGTCTTTGGGCCATTGGGACCATTGTGGGTGCACGGCAGGAGATTGATATGTCTTGTCTTTGCAAGCGCGGTATCATTCACATTAAGATTGCCATGTTGGATGCTTCCTTGCTGCCCTTGAAGACGGACATTGTGTTCGGATTGGCGGGTTACGACATTACTTTCTTTCTAGAGGATGAATCTTTTCAACCTGATGCTAGTCCTCAGCTCTTTCATTCAGATCGGGATGCAGATTTTGATGAGGGCCCTGAGTCGCATGATTCTCTACCTGACCAAGGTAATCAAAATAATAAGTGCGCAAAGAATAAGTCTCCTGCTAGTTCAAATGTTGCAGGCAATGCGTCGATAGTGGAAACCACACATATGCAAGTGTGTTCCATCGCTGTGACGCCTTTCGCCCCTTGGCCGCGGTTCTCTGCCGGTCATGCTATTGGGGCGTCTTCTTCAACAGGACCCAGCGCACTCTTGCATGAGGTTGGGCAGCCTGCTGTTCGAAGCTCGCCACCACCAGAGTCTTCAGTGGCTGCGCCGTTGTCTTCGTTGGGACATCGTGAGAGAGCTGCACCGCTCATGTCTCCTCCGCTGTCGGCTCTTCACGTGACCTCGCCGGGTGCCGCTTCAGCCCAGGATGTAATGCCCCAGCAGAAGCCGGACTTAAAGCTGGCTGGAGAGGTCCCCGTGTCCTGGGCGAGTGCGTCGGGGCAGGGCGGCCTTCGCCGCAGCGCGCGGCATAATGCGCCGCCGACCACTCTTGGTGTGGGGGCTGCGGACGAGGACACGATGACCCGGGCAATGCGGCGTGCAGCTTTCAAGAACCTTGATGCTCCCGCACGTGTAATGCCGATGTCTTCAGGGAACATTAGCTCCTTATGCCCACCATTGTCTTCTCTAGATTCTCCTCCAGGTACTCCTGCTGTTCCTATTTCTTGTGTTTTGTTTTCTGCTGATCGTATAGCTGCAAATGTTGGTAGTCTTGGGGTTAAGCTGGGCAATAGTTGCAAGGAGATTGATATTTCTATTAATGTTCTGAAATGCATAGTAGCAGATAGAAGCAAAGTTGTCCCTAAAGCGGCTAGGAAAACTAGTGGTAATGCTCTTAACAATTTTGTTGTCTCTCCTAAATCTCATACTTCAGACACTAGTGATAAGGATGAGGAGTTCCAACCTGATGGTTCTCTGCTCTCCCACTTGGTGCACGAGGTTTCTGAGGTCGACTTGGATGAGCGAGAGCTGGGTTACATGATTTGTGATCTCTCGGCTACTCCTCGGAAATCCAAGTCAAAATCAGCCAATAAGAAAGGCCGTGTCGTTCGTCACAACAAAAAGACTAAGCAAAGCACTAACAAGAATAACGGTTCACAATGAAAGGCATTTTTTGGAATAGTAGAGGTCTTCATGACTTGGCTAAATACCGTTACATTACGGACTGTGTTAGGGAGCATCAATTAGATTTCGTCGCCCTTATTGAGACCAGGAAACAGGATCTACATGCTATTACCTGTAATCGCTTGTCCGGTGGATCGACTTTTCTATGACATCACCTACCCCTGCGGGGTCGCTCGGGGGGTATCCTTCTGGGAATTAATATGATCATGCTTGATGTGTTAGATATTTCGGATGGCGACTTTTTTTATTAAGTTTCATCTTCAAAATAAGATCGATAAGTTCAAGTGGAGTCTCATGACAGTATATGGGGCTGCCCAAAACAATCTAAAGTCGTCTTTTCTAGCCGTGCTAGTGCGTGCTTGTCAAAGTAATCCCTATCCTATGTTGATTGGGGGCGATTTTAATATAATGCGTTATAAGGAGGATAAGAATAAACCAAATTTTGATAATCACTGGCCTTTCCTGTTCAATGCTGTCATTGATAGTCTTGATCTTCAGGAATTAGCTTTATCTGGGTGTTAGTTTACTTGGGCTAACAGCCTGCAAAATCCAACCTTTGAAAAACTGGATAGAGTTCTTATGACTTCTGAGTGGGAACTCCATTTTCCATTGGCAACGGTCCATGCTCTCGATAGAACGGTGTCTGATCATACCCCGCTTCTGTTGGACACCGGTTCAGCAGCCTCTCATGGTAACTGTCGACCGTTCAAGTTAGAATTGGGATGGCTTACTCGCGAAGGTTTCGCTAACCGTATAACAGAGATATGGAATCGACCATGTATAGGCCATTCTCTTACGCAAAAATGGAACAACAAGTTGAGTTCCTTGCGACAATATCTTAGAGGCTGGGCAAATCATACTAGCGGTACTTATAAAAAAGAAAAATCTGCTTTACAAGCCGTAGTCGATGCTTTAGATATCGCGGCTGAAACTCGAGGTCTCACTGACTCAGAAATAGACTTGAAGAGACACTCCAATGAACGCCTAGCTAAATTGCTCCGAGAGGAGGAGTTGAAGTGATACCAAAGAGCCAAAGTTAAAAATGTGCTCCAAGGGGATAATAATACAAAGTATTTTCACATGGTTGCTAACGGCAAACATAGAAAACAGTGCATCTTTTCTCTCGAACAAGACGAGGGCATAATAGAAGGCACGGGGCCGCTTAAAGCTTATATCACTAAATACTACAAACACCTCTTTGGCCCACCTGTGCCAAATTTCTTTTCGTTGATGCAGTCACGGACTAAAGAAATTGCATAGGTTATGGACATTGAAAATGATTTCCTGATGGCGCCTTTCACTGAAAAAGAGGTGAGGGCTGCTGTGTTTGACATGCCACACAATAAAGCTCCTGGCCCAGATGGCTTTCCTGCGGAATTCTACCAGGTTTTCTGGGATATCATTAAGGCTGACTTGATGAACTTATTCCGTGAATTACATTCGAGTAGATTGCCACTGCACAGTCTCAATTTTGGCATTATCACGCTTTTGCCAAAGATAAAGGAGGCTTCTCGCATACAACAATATAGGCCAATATGCCTTCTAAATGTCAGTTTCAAAATTTTCACAAAAGTGGCTACCAATCGTCTAAATAGCTTGGCGGATCATGTGATACGTCCCACGCAGACGGCTTTTATGCGAGGGTGTAATATCCTAGATGGTGTCGTCATTTTGCATGAAGCAATTCATGAACTGCACCATATAAGCACAAGTGCGGTTATTTTCAAAATAGATTTCGAAAAAGCGTATGATAAAGTTAATTGGCCTTTCTTATTACAGACTTTACGGATGAAGGGGTTCTCACCCAAGTGGATCTCCTGGGTGGAGTCCTTTGTTTCGGGCGGTAGTGTTGCCATTAAAATTAATGATTAAGTCGGTCCTTATTTTCAAACGAAAAAGGGACTTCGACAAGGGGACCCTTTATCACTTTTGTTGTTTAACATAGTGGCGGACATGTTAGCCGTCCTTATCGGTCGTGCCAAAGCGGATGGCCAAATTTGTGGTGTGGTGCCCCATCTAATTGATGGTGGTTTATCCATTCTACTGTATGTCGATGACACAATTCTTTTCATGGATGACAACCTGGAGCATGCTCAGAATATGAAGCTTTTGCTCTGTGTCTTTGAGCAGCTCTCGGGTCTCAAAATAAATTTCCATAAAAGTGAATTGTTTTGCTTTGGGGATGCTCAGATAGCTAGTAACACTTATGCTGAATTGTTCGGCTGTAAGATAGGTCAGCTACCACTGTGTTATCTTGGTATTCCAATTCACTATCGCAAGCTTCGGAATGCAGACTGGAAAGAGGTTGGAGATCGTTTTGAAAAACGGTTTAGTAGCTGGAAAGGTAAGCACCTTTCCACCGGAGGCCGGCTGGTGCTGATTAATTCAGTTCTGAGCAGCCTACCCATGTATATGATGTCATTTTTCGCAATTCCGCGCGGCGTACTTCAAAGACTCGATTACTATCGCTCCCGATTTTACTGGCAGAGTGATAATCACAAGAAAAAGTATCGTCTCGCGAAGTGGAGTACCTTGTGTCGTCCCAAAGATTAGGGTGGTTTAGGAATTCTCGGTCTTGATGTCCAAAACATTTCCTTTCTTTGTAAGTGGCTTTTCAAGTTGCTCACTGAGGAGGGGGTCTGGCAAACTATGCTGCAAAATAAATATTTAGGATCTAAGCCGCTTTCATAAGTTAGTTGGAAGCCTGGGGATTTGCATTTCTGGGAAGGTTTAATGCAGGCCAAACGTCATTTTTTTAGGTTTGGTATGTTCAACATCAAAGATAGTTCTCAAATTAGATTTTGGGATGACGTGTGGCTAGGTCACACTCCTCTTCGAGATCAATACCCATGCCTCTACAACATTGTTCGCAATAAGCATGGTACTGTGGCCGAGGTCTTGCGAACCTCTCCTCCTAATCTAGCTTTTAGGAGAGCTCTGATTGGCCCTAAATTAATTGCGTGGAATGCATTGTTACCACGCGTGGTCGGCATAGCTTTGCAAGACATCTGTGATGAGTTTTGTTGGAATTTAACCAAAAATGGACAATTCTCGGTTAAATCTCTTTATCAAGCTATGATGCACACGGCTGCGCCTAACGCAAATCGCAGGTTATGGCAATTACGATTACCTCTTAAGATTAAGATCTTCTTATGGTATCTTCGGCAGGGGGTCCTCTTGACCAAAGACAATCTAGTAAAGCAGAATTGGCAAGGCAGTCAGAAGTGTTGTTTTTGTCACAAAGATGAGACAATTAAGCATCTCTTTTTTGAATGCCGTTTTGCCAGGTCTGTATGGTCATTCATCCATTTCGCTTCTGGTGTGTTCCCGCCATGTAGTATCGCCCATATGTTTGGTAGCTGGCTTCGGGGTATTCCGAAACTTTGGCAATCTACATGTTTGTTTGGGGCAGCGGGCGTCTGTTGGTCGCTATGGCTTTGCAGAAACGATATGGTGTTTGATAAGAGGAACATTTCTACTCCTTTGCAGGTTATCTACTTATGTATCCGTTCGCTGCGTACTTGGTCTGTGCTCTAGAAGCCGGCGTCTCGGGATATGGTTACAGTGGCATGTACGCGCTTGGAGAAGGTAGTCAGGGCATGTTTTACCCGGCATGGATGGCAGACTAGGTTTCGCATCGACGCTTCACTTCCTTAGTCTTTCTCTCTGCCAGGGTTTTGTCGTGCTTTCTGGTTTCTTTTATTTTTGTTTATTGAATTTGTGTTGGCTATGTGCATCTTAGTTATGTAGAGGCCGGAGGTGAACTCTTATGGTTGTATCGTCTTGATGTGACAATTAGAGTCAATAAAGCTTCCATTTTGTAAAAGAAAAAGGTGTTCCAAATTTGGTCCGTTCGTGGGTACGTGCTATTGTTGGATCGGTTCAATTCCAGGTTGCTCGATGAAAGGTCTGCTCAGATTATTTATGAAAGTGAAAAAGGTTCAATTCCAGGTTGCTCGATGAAAGGTCTGCTCAGATTATTTATGAAAGGGAGAAACCGGTTATTATATTCCTTAAAATTATTAGCTGCTACTGTAATATGTTATGTCAGATCTAAATCCATATACAAATTAGTGATTGCTTGCTCTTTTGCGGTTTTGATAATTCGCACAGTTGCATGTTCTGAGAACGTATAAGTCTTCGTTAGCTTCTAAAGTGTTTTACTTGTCTTGTTACAGGGGAACCTGGGAGGCTTATACATGACCGATACAGAACAGCCTCTCAATTCATTCAAAACTAAGAAGGTGTATGTAGCTACTCGCTTTCAGAGATGCACCTTTCAGATTTAGTTTTCTGAGTAGTAATCCAAAGATCTGAGTATTGTACGGCTACCTCATATGAGACCACAAACTCTACTACTGCTAATCTTTGTTGGTTGTGCAGAAGAAGGTATATTGAGCTACTACATTGTAGATGTTTTTTTGGTAGATCTCATTTGCAATAGAGACGTATATTTTGGTTTGTTTGCTACCATGATGTAGTAGGCCGAAGTGGCTAGATCTTGTGGCGCAAAATCGGGTTCAATAGTGGTCCGTCGAAAACGATGGGAAGGAGGAGAGGAGGCAAGTGTTGGAGTTGAGGTGGTGTGGTGATCGCTTGTAAGTGTACATAATTAACTGTAGCTTTTTGATGAGAAAGAATGTCGAATTCACATGGTGATATCAAAAGAATCACTTGATCTAAATTTAGAATCAAACTAAAAATTAAGTAAAGGTTGCGATGCACAACTATGTTTCTCAAAAAGTTTTGAACCTCAGGAATGCAATAGATAATTAAAATATGCAATTACTTGAGTTAGGAAACTAAAATTATTTTTAGAATAAAATAAAACAGAAAAATAATAACCACTAAAAAGGCTAGGAAAAATGTCGTAATGGCTAAAATGGAGATAGGAAATATATACGTTCGCTAATAGCAATTCTCAAGTAAGTGATAGAGATTATGCAATATAAAAGTACCAACTATGAATTTGCAAAAAAGTAATTAAAATGTTAATATTATTAGCAACAGATAGCACTAAAACTACTCTTTGTCAAGCCACCAATTCAAGACGTACATTAAGACATGAGTCGAAAAAATACAAATAATTTCTCTAATTAAATATGAATGAGGACCACACAGTTAGCTGCTCTACCTATCCTCCGTGCTTAGTAACGAACACATCGCTAAGTGACTTACTTGGCCAACTCAACACATAATCAAATACAACTATTAAAAATATAACATGCAATAGATTAACCCAAACAAATAATCGATTATGCCGAAGATGAATGGTAATTGTGATAACATAATGATGGCATCGGAGATGAATGAACATCACAACAATTATGTAAAACAACAAGAACGAATAGTTAGATTGGTTCCATAACTTGAGAGAATACCAAGATATAAACCAATTCAAGGTCTTAATGTTGAACATGAAGTACAAGGGAGCCTAGTATATGAGTGGTGATGGCGGTGATATAAATTGTGGGTGACAGTGGTTGTGACATTTCTCTATTTCTCCTCAGCTCCTCCTCTCTCTATTCGCGAGCCAAAACCTTTTGTATAAATAGAAAAGTCTTTGTAGGGAGACTCCAAGCGATGAAACAGATCTACTGACGAAAGTGCGGCGATGTCCGAGCCAGTATGGACCCACACGGCACCCTAGGACGGCCCAGGGGCTACAGCCTCGTGTCACGTGGCCTACTTGTTGCCTCCTTTCGCATGGAGTAATCTCTCTCCAGATGAATTTATGTGTTAAAATCCTGTTTATATGTGTTTCACGTGACCTACTTATATGTGTTAAATTGATGTTTATATGTTTTGTGCGAATGCAAGGGACAAATCAGAAAGCTAACTCTGGAAAATAGAGTTATTATAGATGTCCTATAGATATTAACAATGGCATGCACCTCAGCCAGGTGCATTGCACCCAGTGTTCAAATATACTTAGGGCCAATTCTTTTTGGATTGTGGAGAGGTTTATAGGTCAAATTAAGCTTAAACTGAAAAGAACTCGAAATTTCTTAGTAGATTAATTTCGCAGCTAGCCCACTTTGATGTTGAATGAAAATAAGCCAGGGAAGAGCAGCTTCCTGAGATTCTAGCTTAAGTGAAATGAAGATTTCCCAAAATTAGCCCCGGAACGAACCGTTATTACTTCATTGCCACTCTACGCTCGGTGAAAAAAAAGCCACCCGTGAGCTCACAGCCCCGGCCTCCCGCAGACCCGCATTAGGGTTCATCGCCGCCGCCGCCCTGGTCCCAGCCCCGGCCCCCGCTGTCGGCGATACGGGGAACGGGGTCCCCTAAACCGCTGGCAAAGGCCGAACTTGACGCCGCGTCACCAAGGGCGTGGGAGTCAAGAGGAGGCGCTCGGGGGCTCGCCCCGAGCATTGTGTCCCCTCGGCCTTCAAGGGAACCCCGAGTCGTCCCTTAAGGATGCTCCCCGAGCACCCAAGGCGACTTGGGGCCCACTCGGGACGGCGAGTGGCTCCCACAGGCGGTGGAATGGCCTAGGTCATGTGCTCGGGAGTCCCCGAGCATGGGAATCCCGAGCACCCCTCGTAGGTCTTTCCTCAGTGCACGTGGCCCGACAGGCGCATTTAATGTCGGTCTGTGCGGGCCCACCTACTCTAAGTCCATGCGGACAAGATGGCGGTGTCCCCGTCAGCTATTGGTCTTGTCATGGGATGGAGCGGTCTGACACCTTTTTTGACTTTGGGACGCGCCGCCGCGCGCCCAAGTGCATGCCTCCTGTCCATGGTCTGTGGGGCTAGGGTAGTTGCAGCATCGTCCGTGGCAGAGGGCGCTCCGGGAAGTCTTCATCTTCGGACCCAACCACGTCATGATGATCCAGATTCTAACCAAAGCGTGACAGGAACTATTCCGCTACAGTAACACTCAACCGCCGGCGTGGGTCGCCCACGCCCTATCCGTCAGCAACGCTGCGGCTACAGTATGTTTGCCTTTCAGCCATTGTGGTAACCCCGGGTATATAAGGGGAGAGCCAAGGCCATGAGAGAGGAGGAGGGACCTAGGAGAAAAAGAGCAAGAACACATGTGTTTCCGGGCACTTTGTAATCGTCCAAATATTCATATATACACAAAAAGCAGGACGTAGGGTTTTACACCAAGAAGGTGGCCCGAACCTGGGTAAATCACCGTCTCATTCCTAGCCCCCTGCCGCCCAAGATCGACGTAGCCCCTGTTCCAGCGCCTCCCCGGTCGAATCCCAAAGGGGGTCCTTCCGGACCACCGACGCCGGTGTTTGTACACCGACACCCGCCCTCGGCCTCGCCCCCGCCCTCGCCCCCGGCCTCGCCTCATTCAGCCCGCCGTGCCGCCCGGTCGACCCGACGCTGCGTCGTCCTCCTCTTCTACCCGCCGCCATCCCCGCCGCCGTCCCCGCCCTCGGCCCCGCTTCCCCGCCGCCTCGCTCGCCCGATGCATTGCCGCCCCGCTCGCCCGACGCCACCCCGGTCGCCCGACGCCGCCCTGGTCGAGCTCGCCACGTTCAGCCCGCCGCGTCGCCCGGTCGACCCGCCACGTTCAGCCCGCCTAGCCGCCCCGGTCGACCCCGCCACGCTTAGCCCGCCGCGCCGCCCTGCTCCGGCAGCACCCGGCCACACCCGACGCCCCAGCTCCTCATCTCCTGACGCAGCGTGGTGAATTTTTTTGTCTCTCTAAATTGTGTAGCATTCTGTTAGGGAAGAGTGGAGTATGGATTTCAATATTCTATTATTATCTCAAAAAAGAGTGAATTCACCAATATATTTGTATATGCTTGAAAATTATTTATGCTTCACATTGCTCAGGAAATGTCATATGAAACATTGGTAGCTACGTACTGTACCTACAGAGGAAAAAAACACTTTGCTGAAATAGCTGCATTGCCATGATCAAATTAATTAAAACCTGGTCCTTAATTGAAAATGACTTTGAGGCCTTGTTGAGTTAAATGCTTTGTTTATCTTTAATCATTTACAGGAGTGCTTTTATTTGTTGCTACAATAGCTTAACACAAGTATGTTACTTTTTGCATGTATGATTTGTTGTATATAGTACCCACAATTCTCCTCTAGCTTATGTGCAAACCTCATTTTCCGGTATTATTTCAATTCCTTGCAATCCACCAATATTTGTATGATATACGGTGGGGGATTTTTACATTCATATTGTGTATATTATAGATGGAGAAAGTAAAATCTGGCAAAACTACTTGGGATGCCGTTGCCCATATGGTTTTCCTTGATGTGTGTATTGAAGAAGTGCATGCAAATAACCGTCCCACCGGATGTTTGAACGTAGTTGGGTATGCCAATTTGATAAGGAAGTTTAATGATCGCACGAAGAGAAATTATGAGCGCAGGCAATTTAAAAATAGGTGGGAGTCACTAAAAAAAGACTACAATTTATGAAAATCATTGAATCAACATGCTTCTGGTGTAGGCAGAGATCCTATCACTAAGACCATTGCCGCAAGTGATGACTGGTGGGAAAATGAGATAAATGTATTGCCCCTTTCAGGTTATTTCAAAGAATTCTTATGTTTTACATATGTTATAACTCATGTGGTATTGTGATGTTTTTTTCCAGAGATGTCCGGAGGCGGCCAAGTTTCGACATGTTCCACTAGCAGATGAGGACAAAATGAGTGAGATTTTTGATCGCCACAGTGTTATAAATGAGCATGCGAGGGTGCCAACTCGAACTTCTCAAGTTGGGCCCTCTCAGGTTAACATTTTCGATGACGATGCTGGTTCGGGGTGCGAAGGTGAACCTCAAGTTACACCTATGCCGGTTCGTGGGAAGAAGAGATCATGTCGTTATTCACCTAGTCCCACGACAGCCGAAAAGACTACAAGCGAGAGTGCTCCAAAAGTAGCATTGGAACGTATTGTGCAGATGCTTGAGAGGAGGGAAAATAGCAAAAATTCAGTGACATCTCAGGTGACTGATGATCCTGTGAGACAGGGGTTTAAAGAGATGATGGCCGTGGTGGTTGAGGATGGAGATGTGCCTAGTAGTGATGAGCATTTTTATGCTACACAGCTGTTTATGAAGAAGGAATATCGTGATGCATTCAGTTGTTTGGAGGATGTAGAGGCTAGTGTGAGGCTTGGATGGCTCAAGAGGACATGGACAGAGAGAAAAAATAACTAGAGAGCAAGATGTGTTATTTCCTCTCAATTTGTATTGTCAGTAACCAACTATTATTGTCTCTCTACTTGTACTGTTGTGAACCAACTATTGCCTTTCAATTTGTATTGTTGTGAACCAACTATTGCCTTTCAATTTGTATTGTTGTGAACCAACTATTTTCTCTCAATTTGTATTGTTATGAACCAACTATTTCCTCTCAATTTGTATTGTTTTGAACCAACTATTTCCTCTCAATTTGTATTGTTATGAACCAACTATTTTTCTCATAATTTCCATATGTTGTTCATGTGGCAGATGGACGATAGCGCTTCTCATACAAGTGTAGCACCCCTAGATGATGGTACTATGGGCACAATACGTGATGCTATTGCCGTGAGTCTCGTACCTTGAAGATTAGTAGCTACAAGATAGTGTTTTTATTTAACCCTTTTTTGTTGAGAATCAAACTTTAAACCATGTCCTTATTGTAATAAACTAGACAATATCTCGCGCAATTGCGCGAGGCTAAATTACAGCGCCATCTACGCGAGGCTAAATTACATCGTCACATCTAATTCACTATCTATTTTAGCTAAGTCTTGACTCAATTGATGCTAACTGGGAGCAAAATTTTTAAAAAAATAGAGAATATGAGCATAATTAGGAAGATAAGGGTTCTTTGAAGATTAGAATATTAAGGAGTGAGATTTAGGTTAAAAGGAGCAGAAAAATGAAATCAGGACGTTAAGACGATCAAAATGGATATATTATGTGTTTTTAGGGTTTGGTGAATAGTAACGGGTCAGGTGAATAGTACCTATCATTGCAGGTCGGGCGAACAGTTCAGGGACATTATAGACTTTTCATCAAACTATTCAGACAATAAGCTTAGATGACAGAAGCTGAAAAGAACAGTTTCTGAGGGCTTCTCCCCACCACAGCTTCTATACGTAGAGAAGGTTAAGTTGATTTCTGAATAAGCTTAAGCCGAAAAGAACTGGCCCTTAATGACACCAAAAAACAAACTTTACCCGCATTTTTGTTGCTTTTTAGCTGCATGGATCGATGCCTTTAATTAAAAACCAGCTCAGTTGCATCGCATAGGGGCTACGAATCCTCAATTAGTGTGTTCAGCTAGCACTCAGCAGGACCGTAAATTAAGCACCACAATACGGTTACTTTGGCCAACTAAAACAAGTAGCAAGTCTCCTGCTATAATATCTAGCAACTAGCTAGGATGATGTGCAAATTAAGCCATGCTTAGCTTAGCAAAGTGCCATGCTTCTCCAAGGCAGTTCAAAATCTTAGTTCTTGAGCTTTATATTTTGAATGTCGTAGCAATGAAACTAGATAATAAATTCATAGCACCCGTGTTCGAATACAGAACCGTCAATAATGCTCGACGAACCGAACGCTTCAACGCTTCATTATGACACTCTTATTCGTTTTCGTGCAAGTTTTAGTCAGAGTTCTCATGGCACGAACTTGTAATTTCATTGACCTTTCTCCTCTTAAGTGCCCCCTCTCAAGTGTGAGGTGCTTCCCTATTTATATGATGAAGAGTGAGTGAAGTTCGATAACATATCTGCTCCTAGGCAAGTTAAGATTTTACCCCCAGATCTTTCATATTGTTAGAGGTATTACAATTATTTCCACTCACCCTTAGCATATTCTTAAAGTATATTTCTTGAGTCTTCTCGTATTCTAGCAACTTGTTGCG
>JAGXJF010005665.1:0-69440 GCA_019208055.1 Stipa capillata | reverse complement strand
ACGGTGACCTCTTGTTTTTTTGTTTTTTTTGTTTTTTTTGTTTTTTTTTGTTTTTTGTTTTTTGTTGACTTTTGTTTTTTTTTTTGATTGTTCTTTTGTTTTTTTGTCTTTTTTTTTTTTCTTTGTGTTTTTTTTTTTGTTCTTTTGATTTGGATTGTCTTTGTTTTTTGTTTTGTGTTTTTTTTTGTTGTTTTTTTTTTTTTTGATGTTTTTTTTCTTTTTGTATTTTTTGTTTTTTTTTGTTGTTTGTTTTTGTTTTTTTGTTTTTGTTGTGTTCTTGATTTGTTTTTTTGTTATTTGTTTGTTTGTTTTTCTTTGTGTTTTGTGTGTTTTCTGCTGTTTTTTGAAATGATGTTTCCGATCTGTTTTGTTTTCTATGTGATGTGTTGCTTTTGTGTTTCTCTGTTTGTTTGATTTTCTGAATGTGATATGTGTCGTGTTTGTGATTTTTGTGTTGTTTTTGATTGATGTTGATTTGTTTGGATCTTTTTGTTTGTTTATGTGTTCTAATGTTTTATGTGTGTTTGATGTGTTTTTTGTTTGTGTGTGTGTTTTGGATTTTGTTCTTTTTGTTTTGTTCTGTTGTTGTGTGATTGTGTTTGTTTGATGTTGTGTTTTTGATTGTGGTTGTGTTTTTTTTGATTTTTTGTGTTTGTTGTTTGTTTTTGTGATGTTTTTTGCTTTGATTTTTGCTTTGTGTTGAATCGTGTGGTTAGTGTGTTTTTGTTTCGTGATTCTTTAATTATGTTTACTGATTTGTTTTGATAGTTCGAGCTTGATTTTGTGTTTGTATGTTTGTTGTTGTTTTTGTGATGTTTTGTGTGTTTTTTTTGTTTGTATGTCTGTTTGTTTTTTTGTTATGTGATTTTGTTTTGTTTTTGTGTTTTGTGTGTGTGTGTATGTGTGTGTTTTTGTGTTTTTTGTTTTGTTTTGTATTGTTTGTGTGTTTTTTTGTGTTGTTTTTGTTTTTTGTTTTGTGTTTTTTTGTATCTGTGTTTGATTTGTTTTCTTTTGTGTTTTTTTTGTGTATTTGATTTTTATTTTGTGTTTTGTTTTTTTTGTTTTGTTTTTGTCTCTGTTGTGTGTTGTGTTTTGTTTTTTGTGTATTTTTTTGTTTTCTTTTGATGTGTTTTGTGTGTGTGACTTTTTTATTTTTTGTTGTTTTTTGTTTTTGTTTTGTTTTGTATGATTTGAATTTTGTTTTCCTTGGTTTGTTCTATTTTTTGATTGTGTGTGGTTTGCCGAGTTGTTTTTTGTGTTTGTTTTTGTGTGTGTGTTTGTTCGGATTTTTTGTCTTTTGTGAATTTGTTTGATTTTTTGTTGTTGTGATCTGTGAATTGTTCGTTGATTTGATTTTCTTTGGTGTTGTTTGTTTATGGTTTTGTTTTGTGTTTGATGTTTTTTGTGTCTCTTTGCCTATTCATGTTGTTTTTTGTTTTGTTTTTGGTCGTTTTTTGTGATCTTTCGTGTGTTTTTGTTTTCTTCTTATTTTTTGTGATTTTGATTTGAGGTTGTGTTGTTAGTTTTGTTTGACACGATGTTTTTTTGGTCAACCCTGGTTCTGAGTGAGTTTTTGTTTTCTGTTTGATGTTTGTCTAGTCTTTTTCGTCGTGTGTTTTTTCTTTCTAGTTGTTGATGGTGTTTGTGTGTTTTTTGTTTTTGTTTGTAGTTATTTGTGTTTTTAGTTTTGTTTTTGTGTTTTCTGTGAATTTTTTGTGTTGGTTGTGTGTGTGTGTCTTGTGTGTTTGTGATTTGTATGTGTATCTTTTATCGTGTTGTTGTTTTTGTGTTGATGTTTGTTTTAGTGTGGTGGTGTTTTTGTTGGCTGTTTTGTCCCAGTGTTTTTGATGTGTCTTTGGTGGTTTGATTGTGTGTTTTTCTGTTTTTTGTGATGTTGTTGTTTTTTGATTGTTTTATGTTTTGTCTTTTTTGATATTTTGTGTTTGATGAGTGTTCATTTTGTTTTCGGTTTGATGTTGTTTTGTTTTCTGATTTGTGTGCATGATTGATTTGTGTGTTGTTTTTTTTGATCGTCTTGATTTTGTTCCTTTGTTTCTTTGTTTGTTGTGTTTTTTGTTGATTGTTAGTTTGTGATTTTTTGATGTTTTTTGATTGATTTGTTTTGTTTTTGTTTTGTTTTGTTGTTGTTTCTTTTGTGTGTATTGTTTTTTGGTTTTGTGTGTATTAGTTGATTGTGGTGTGTTTTTGATTGTTTTTGTGTCCGGTTGTTTTTTGTCGATTGTTTCTGTTCGTGTGTTTGTTGTTGTGTTTTTCTTTGTTGGTTTCTTCGTCTTGTTTGTGTTTTGTTGTTTTTTGTTGTTTTGTTTGTGTTTTTTGTCTTTTTGGTTTTTTTGTATTCTTCTTGATTGTTGATGTTTGTTGTGAAAAATTTTAGTTTTGTTTAGTGATTCCGCCCCACTGTTTTGTGGAGTGTTGTTGTGTCGTCTTTGGATCTTTTGTTTTGGTTTTGTTTGTGTTTTTCTTGTTGATTTTTTGTTTGTTTGTGTGATTTGTATGAGTTTTTGTTTTCTTTTTGTTTGGTTTTCGGGTTTTGTATGTTTCTTGTTGTTTGTTTTTTTGTGTGTTTTTGTTTGATGTTTGTTGTTTTGTTGTGAGTTGTGTGTTTGTTTGATGTGTGATGCTCCTTGTGAATGATTGTGATTTTGATTTTTTCTTTGTTGTTTTTTTGTTTGATTTGTTTGATTTTTTTTTTTTTTGTTTTGTTTCTTTTTTTTTTGTTTTTTTTCTTTTTTTGTTTTTTTTGTTTTTTTGATTTTCTTTTTTTTTTTTCTTTTTTTTTTTGTTGTTTTTCGCTTTTTTTTGTTTTTTGTTTTGTTTTTTTTTTTTGTTTTGTTTTTTTTTTTTTTGAGTGTGTTTGTGTTGAAAATTTCTTAATTCATATTTGTTATTTATTTTTGCTTTTTTTTTTTGTTTGTTTTTGTTTGATTTTCTTTGTTTTTTTTTTGTTTTTTGACTTTTTCTTTTTCTTTTTTTTTTATTTACTTTTTTTTTTTTTTTTTTTTTTGCTTTTTTTGCCTTTGTTTTTCTTTTTTTGTTCTGATGAACGTGTGGATTCAAAGATGACCCATATCATCTAGCAAACAAGCTCACCAGGGTTTACGTGACGATACGGGAGATGAATGCCACTCCCATATATGTTCTACCAGGCTTAGTAATGGCAGCAAAACTTGCTATATGGACATCGTAGGTTCTTGCATGCAACCACAAGTTGAGGTTTGATACCCGTTCTTTTGATGGTGTCATGGAGCAGGACAGCACCTATTCCACTTTCTGGAGAGGAAATCTTGGCGCTGACAGAAAATATTCAACTATCTTTGGGAAGGACCCATCGGGGAAGAAGCCTACAAGTAAGAGACGCAAAGAGGGGGATCCATTGGTCATTTGGATAGGAAGTCTATTTGGTTCAAGCTCCATATTGGAAGGATTGTTGCTGCGTCATAACTTCGATGTCATGCACATCGAGAAAAATGTGTGTGATAACATAATTAACACATTGTTGGGCATTGATGGGAAAACTAAGGATAATTTGAATTCTCGCTGGGACCTTCAAGCGATAGGCATTAGGGAGGATCTTCATCCTATTGAATATGAAGATAAATTTTTTTTACCTCCAGCGCCTTACACAATGAGTTCTGACGAGAAGAAGACATTTTGTGAAGTATTGAAAAGTGTCAAGTTTCCTGATGGTTATGCATCTGACATACGACATAATGTGCATGTTAAGGAGAAAAAGATAATTGGGCTAAAGAGCCATGACAACCATGTTCTTTTGCAAGACTTGCTTCCACTTGCTGTGAGAAGAATATTGCCAGCAAGAGTGAGTGCAACACTAATTCGTGTAAGCAATTTTTCAAGCAAATGTACTCACCTGTTCTTCGCGTAAGTGACATGCAAAAACTGGAGGCTGAAATAGCTGAGACTCTGAGTCTTCTCGAGACTATATTCCTCCCATCTTTTTTCGATATTATGGTTCACTTGATGGCTCATCTTCCAGCTCAAGCAAACTGGCTGGTCCAGTACAGTTTCGCAACATGTACCCCGTAGAGAGGTAATTGTGTAAGAGTATTTGGATAGTTATGTATATTTCTAGATGAACTTATGCATACTTTATGTATATATCGTTGTAGGTATTTATCAAAGCTATAAGGGCTATGTCCGTACTAGAAGTCATCCAGAGGGATCAATTGCAGAGGGCTATTTGTTTGATGAGAGCCTTACATTTTGCTCTCGCTATTTAGATGGAGAGGACTCGGTTTAATCGACGAGTTAGAAATGATGAAGGTTTGGATGTGGACATTGGTAGTACAACACCTTTCTTCCGCAACCTTGGTCGAGGGTTGGCTGGCAAGTGTGTTGTGATGTTAGATAATAAAACCTGGCTTCAAGCTCATAGATATGTTTTATTCAACTATTACAACATAGAACCGTACTTAAAGTAAGATATCCCTACTATTTTAGTGTTATGAGCTTATTTTTCTCTTTCTTGTTGAGTGACAAGTTTAACCTTTGCAGCAAGCATATTGAATACCTTTCCTCTATTGGTTATCGAACTAGACGAGAATCAACCGTGTGCATCACGAGACCTTTCATGAGTGGTTTAAGCTGCATGTAAGTAGTCAGCAGATTTGTCAACTTGTGAGACATACGTAATTTCATTCTACTTTAACAATAGTATTTGACAATAACAGGTGGCAGAGAATGGGTGATGAAGCACCACAAGAGATAAAATCTTAGCTAAAGAGGCAAACATTGTGGCACACAAGTACAGTAGCTACACTATAAACGGGTTAATTTTCATACACATTCGTATGATGAGGGTAGGCCAGTTCAAAATAGTGGAGTAGCTCTGGTTGCCCAGACCACATCTTTTGAAAGGGAAATAATGACAACTTTAGAACACGAAACGTGACATATTATGGTATTATAAAAGAAATTCTTGAATTGGACTATCAACATGAAGGGAAACTAGTGCTCTTGAAATGTGTATGGGTTGATAATCGCATTCAAGATAGATGGGTAAAGACTGATCAGTTTGGGATCACTACTGTGAATCTGAAGCACTTGTTCAATACTGGTGAGAAGATATCAGATGAGCCTTCATTTTACCATCACAGGCAACTCAAATTTACTATGTTCAAGATCCTGTTGATGTCGAATGGTTTGCTGTTGTTAAGTCGTCACCACGTGGCTTATATGACCTCCTTGGAGCTGAAGATGAAAATATAGAGCGTGATACTGTTTTACATGAGACACTGCCTTATCCACATACTAGTATACTTGTGAGTGTGGCTGATGGAAGTATTGGTTCTGTTAGGACAGATATAGATGGATTAGTGGTTACTGCAGATGATAAAAAGTGAGTTGTGTATAATTGTCCTTTTTTATGTGTATAGTAGCATCATATTCTTACTATATATGTCTTTTTCAGGAGGAAAAATGGCAAGCGCAAGAGGAAGGGGTAAAGATGGCAAGGTCACGGAGGAACAACTACGGGCAGCTGAATATGAACTAGAAAGAACAAAGCGTATTGAAGAAAATGACAGAAGGAAGGCAGAGCTGAATTTGCACAAAAAACGAGAGGCACTTTTACAGGCATCAACCTCAGACCCGCCACCAATGAAACCAAGAGTATGTTTATATGCACATGTAGTCTATAGTATGCACTTTCTATTTCACTCATCTGTGTTACATTGTGTAGACGCCGTCATGTGCACTTGAAAAGGGAAATGGAGGACCTGTTTTACGGTCAAGTAGAAGAAATGATTGTGATCGTGGAGATCCTGGAAATCAGCCTTCAAAATGTATTTCGAGCAACATGTTTACATAATTTTCTAATATGAGCTAGATTTCTCTTTGGACTATGTCTATGTTGTTATGTTTAAGAGATTACTCCTGACCTTGATGATGAAGAAGCACAGAAAGGAGGAAGAAAAATTACTCAGAAGCTTAACATATATTCAAGGCTGAACAAACCCCAAAATTAAAATTCCTTTGAATGAATTTGGTCAACCTGTTGGACCTGATGCAACTGAATTTGCTAATTTCATTGGAACATTGGTGAGGAAGCATATACGACCTGCAGAGTTAGATTGGAGAGATGTCCATGAAGATCAGAAGCTGAAAGTGTGGGACCACTTAAAGGTATTGCAATACATAATTTCCAACTTCTATTGTCTTCTTTACTATCATCTAGCTGAATATCATTATTCTGTCATTGAAATAGGCATTTTATGAGGTGGAGTCTACAGCTTTGAGATATGTTTATAACACCTCACACATCAAATGGAAGGAATGGAAGTCAGATTTGAGGAAGGCGAAGTTTGATGCGTCATTAACCGACGAACAACTTATGGAAAGACGTGACAAAAGAATTAGTGAGACTGATTGGAAAGTCCCTTATTGATTATTGGAGATCTCCAGAGTTTGAAGTAAGTCACACCTTTCTTTAGTTTCTTTTATATCTCAAGTTGTGTCTCATCTTTGCATATTTTGGATGTTGTAGGCTCGCAGCATTAGAGCCAAAGAGAATCGTGCGAAGGCAACGGTGTCTCATACAGCTGGCAGTAAGAGTTATGCTCGTGTTAGCCACGAAATGGTAAAAACACATACATATCACTATATTTAAAGGATAATACTTACTAACAAACATCTAATGGTTGTAGGCTGATGGAACTTGGGCATGCCCCTAGGAGAGATGAAGTTTTTATCAGAACACATACACGTAAAAGTGGGCATCCTTTGCCACAGGCCGCACCAATAATTGTAAGCCTTCTATGCCTCGAGTTTTGTATTATTTGGTAATTTAGAAGTATAATATATACTTGGTAATTCTGTAGCAACAACTTGAAGAAACAGCTGTGAACCACCCTGAATTGAAGGAGAAAAGTATTGAAGATGGTGATCTATATTCGTATGTTTGTGGAATGAAGGAGCCTAGGGGTCGTGTCCGTGTATTAGGTCTAGGACCAACTCCTCAAGATGTGGGTACACCGGGTACACGAGGTAAGATGTCAACAAGGCTTCTAGTGGAAATGGAAGCCCGTCGACAAGCTGAACGACGCATGGATGAAATGCAGCAACATATGCAACAAATGCAGCAACAACTAGATCAAATGAAAGAAATGGTATTAGCTTCACAAGGAGGACAGAATGTGGAGACTCGTAGCTCACAACATGGTTCTAATTCTCGACCGGTAATGAACTTTTTCTACATTCATATCCTTTCATAGTGGTGCTTATTGATCATGTATGCATATTGTTCTTTGGCTAGAACTCAGAGTTGAATGCGAGTTAGAAGATGGTATCGAAGAGATCCATGTGCATAGGAGAGTTGCAACTACAAGGCTCCCTCAAGAAATCATCCCAACCGACCATCAAGATGAAAGCCTTGTAATCTATTCATCCTTTCGTACATATTTGATTGCAACTAATTTGAATGTTCTTTGTCATCTTGTTTCTGAAATAAAACATTCTCCAGATTGGTCAGGATGTGCTTCTATATGCTTGGACTGGTCCTGAAACTCCCGTTGCTAAGGCAACAATTCTCTCAGTCAACGCAGACACCATTGTGGGGGGGGAACCTCTTGGGCCGGAGACATATGAGGTTGTTGTTAATGTTGTGATTAGAAGGGATGCTACGCTGCCTTATGAATATGATGAGCTACGAACTATGGGCGATGCTTTCATGAGGTGCATTGCATGGCCATCTAGCAAAGTAATCACCCACCCTGTACATTTTCTCTATTTTGCTTCTATTGATTACTATATGATTCTAACTAGAGATAATTTTGCTAGATGAAGCCGTATAAGCCAGGGCCGTCATCGTCATCTCGTTCTTGAGGTATTTCTGTATCTTGCTAGATGAAGTTAGTTTGTTAACCCTTTTTCTGAAACTTCATATTAGTGCTTAGAGATAAGTCATTAAGAATAAGTGATTTGAGTTACATTGCATCCTTTAGTTAGTTGGTTTACTTTGTAATCTCTGGATCCAATCTGCTAGGAGCACCTTATAAATGAGCATGCATTGCGTTCCTTTTGAATTCAGCAAGGAAAATGAGTTAAGTTCCTCTCAAGTCTCTCTTTCTCTCAGCCAACTTGATGCCCCTCTGCCCGTGCCCTTACTCTAGCAGCAATGCTTGTTAATCCTCCTCTTTGTACGGTGTTTATCCTTATTGTGAGCTAAGGTTCATAACAATTGACATTGCAGCAGCCACCTAGCTCTGATACTGCTGGTAACAATTGTGGTGTAGTGCCTACTGCAGGTAACAAGAGGTACGTAATTAATTACTCCAACAAATCAACAATCCCATGTTTGATAATCACCATCAAATGCTTGATAATTCCACTGAGTTACTGATATCATATATTGTTCAGTATTTGATACTAAATGCATTTTCACCTTCCAGAAAGGCCAAAGGAAATTTACATCTGAATGCCTTTATATCTCAGCAGTGAATAATATCTTCGCATTATGCACTAACTTTGTAAAGTTGTCAATTATAGGTACCAAACCCTAACAAAACAAAAATGAGATCATGAGAACCATATATAGCCTTCATAACAAAAAGAGATAATCACATCTTACCATTGAAGGATCATACTTGCTCAAATGACAAAAACTAAGTTAATTTTGAGTCATCGTCAGCTTTATATTAACAACTTGGCATTACATAGTTCAATGGTACCATTTTAATTTAGGGAAATTTGCACATTGCCATCCCTATGGGAAAAAGGAAAACAAGGTGTTCATCAGGGCAAACATTACATGTTAAGGTATGGAAACTAGAAAACAAACGTGCAATGCCCTGACTTCTGGTAGAGTTGTTAAACTAAGCTAAATAACAATTAGTTATGCTAGCTAAGCCATGGATGCATCCAACAAGAGTAGGGATGCAAGTTGCCAGGTTGGGCCGACCCAACGACCCATCTAGCTATTTTGCTTCATCACTTGCATTGAGTAGAAGTGAGCTATCAATTAAATAAAATGGGTCGTGGGTCAGCCCACTTGCATCCCTAAACAAGGGTCTGGGTACTCAAGTTATCAAAGAATACAGGAAAACAGACAACATCGTTTGAATGTGTACCTTCAGCCTCAGCTTTTAGCTCTTCCATCTGATTCAAAACTTGTTCTGCTTCAACCTTAGCACCAGATTCTCTCTCCTGTAAGCTCTTCAGCTCCTTCTCTAGGGACTCATGTGTCTCCTTTAACTTCACAATCGGTGCTTGCATATCTCTCTTTTGTTCATATTCCAGCCTGCAGAATAAAGTGTTGTTTATGCTCCAAACTCTGTATGAGGTATACATGCTGAAAGTAAAATGTCGACTTAGCCACATGATACACAAGATGGCTATCAATGAACCATTACTTACTGGTATTTCAATTTGACATTTGTCACGCAAGAGTATTTCGTTTGTGGAGTTTGTAAATTGTTTCTGTAGTTCTTGCGAATTTTCAATAGTTGGGAACTTGAGCCTGCTAGTTGCATAATTGTTCCCTCAGTTTAGTATTTCTCATGTGGCCATGTGCAAAAAAAATGGAGCTCAATCTTTTTCTTTATACTCGAGCGATAAGTTATTTCTTTATTTTTTTAATACTCGAGCTTACTAAAGTATATGCAGAAGGTATTTCGGATACCTACATACGTACTGTCGTTTTTCATGGGTCCGTAACAGAAATAAACAGGAACCTCTACCAAAACCTGCCCCTAAATGCTTACGAAATCAAGGATGTCCAGCAGGCTAAAAGGAACTGTATCAGGATGCGTCTAGTTATTTGCTTGCTTTAGCGTCTGCACATCTGTTCTGACCTCAGCTTCTTTTTCTGCTCCGTTTGTGCAGTTGTGAAATTAGTTTCAAATGTCAATGACACTGATTGTGCTCTACACACTCGAGAATCTTGAGCCAACATTTTAAAATCCTATGATTAACATCTGATGCTGTCGTGAATAACTAGTGCACTAGCAGGGTTTTATTTTCTGGAATCATAATATGGTTTGAGACTACTGCTAGTATGATCCTGTGATTTCTGTTAGTGGTTAATTAGACATCACATCTCTTATAAATCTATTGATGCATGTTTATCTTTTGTAGGGAGGACATCAGGAACACCTAGTAGCAGCTGGTGGTCTGCACCATATGGATGTAACATTTTTATCTTATGTAATGGATGTTTTGTGTAATGGAGGAGATTTGTAACTTGATAAATGTTTTGTGCACTTTTTGAACTTAACTTTCTGAGCCTCTAGATGGTGATAATATTAAGGAACAATTAATGGATGAACTATTTGTATTTGTGAGGAATGATTGCATGAAACCGTGAAATTTCTGGATTTAATTATTACTGTTCATTTTAAATGTAATATAGTGCTCCAAAAATATGTAGAATACCAATGATATTGGGTATGTTGCTCCTCAATATCTTTTCCCGACCAACAGTCCGTCGGCAAAGCTTGTTTCTGCAACTGTAATGTTGGTCGGCAATACGTATTCCGTCAGACAGTCGGTCGGTAAAAATATGTCCGACGGTAAAAAATATGTCGGTCGGCAAAACGTACTCCGTCAGACAGTCGGTCGATAAAAATATGTTCGACGGGAAAAATATGTTCGACGGGAAAAATATGTCGGTCGGCAAAACGTACTCCGTCAGACAGTCGGTCGGTAAAATATGTCCGACGGTAAAAAATATGTCGGTCGGCAAAACGTACTCCGTCAGACAGTCGGTCGGTAAAAATATGTCCGACGGGAAAAATATGTCGGTCGGCAAAGATTATGTCCGTCGGGATTGCTCTTCACGTGCCATCAGATCGTTGGTCGGGAAAATAAAGTCGGTCGGGAAAGGCCTTTACCGACTGGACTTTCGGTGACTGCTAATGTTGGTCGGGAAAACTCTTTGCCGACCGATTTTCTGTAGCTGAAGGCGGTTTTCCCGACCAACAATGCTGTCGGGAATTCAGTGTCGTGGTGTAGTGCGCCCCCCTCAACAGACAATACACTTGCTCGTATTTCTCTAGTACTCTCGGGGTCGACGTAACCGATCGGGGGTACCTCAAGTACACTGCCTAGTCCCGTAGTTACGACAGGACTCAATTTTGTTATCTTACAAGAGGGAAATACTACTAAGACAGACAATTTTAAGTACATGTAGACAATTTCGTGCAATCGCGTGGGTCACTTAGCTAGTTCGACGTACAAGACTAGATTCACCAGCCAATGGCATGTGACAGTATATAGTGTGACTTTGCATGTGTCAGTAAGCATAATAGCCATCTGCAGAGAACTCAAGTTTGTATCGGTTGATGAAATGCAATATAATGCCACAACTGGAACCACATGTACTAGTATTGTACTCTACAACAATAAAGGCAGGAAATCAAAATTGGGTACCAAATTAAAGTGCAACTAAGAAGAGAATAAAATAGTACTCTCTGTGTCTAAAAATATAAAGTGTACATGTTTTCTAAGATTTATCTTTGATCAAGAATTCATTCAACAATACGTGGATTATATGCTACAAAATTAATATCGTAGGATTTGTATTAAAAAACATCAAGAATTTGTTCAACAATATGTGGATTACGTAATACAAAATTGATATCGTTTGATTCATATTAAAAATCACTTTCAAATGGTATCAAATTTGTATAAGATAATCTACATATAATTAAACTAATCTTTGATCAAAAGTTAAGTCTTAAAAATACATCCGTCTTATGTTTCTAAATAGAGAGCTGAAGGCTATCCATGGCATGCCTGGTGCCCACCATTTGAGACGACTCGTAACAAGTCGGCTCAACTTATTTTCAAGTTTATGGCGTGGTGGCCATCTGTCTTGGTGCATGCATACCTCGATAACCAGTGTAGGCTACGATTAAGAGGCATCAGGAAAGAAGCTTTCACTGGGGTATCACACACAATAACTTTGCTTTCACCAGAAGCTATGAAATAGATAGAGTCAGTTGCATTCTCATGTCTGCAAGACTATCTGAAGTTTCTAGTCCATTAATCAGGTCTTGTATATGCATGCATACATTCCAAGACTATTTATCTTTCCTTACCTCATTGGTGGTCTAGTGGGTAATGGTATATAATCCGTACTCATACAGAGATCGCATGGCTTTAAAAGTATTCCATGTTAGAAGGTGTGACCTCTAAGCTCCTCATGCTTCTGTCGTAATACAGTGCTGGCTGTGGGGATGCTAGAACATTAAACTTTCGGCTCTCAAATTTCCCTTGCAAATAGCAATTCCTAACATGTTAGTCCAAATTGTCCATGAAAGCCCCAACTATTCAACTGGACTATTAAGTTAATAGCTTTGATCACAGAAAGATTGTAGCTTCAGTACTCCTCAGTTCGACTCTTCGGTTCTGACGGTTTCATTTGAGAACTTACTGTTACAATCCTTTTGTCTATAAGGGTTTATTGTCGTAACAGAGAATTGACTATGGGCACTGAACTCTGTTAAAAAGTACTATTCAGTTTACTCTTTCTAACTCATTCAGCAACTCTTACTCTTTTTCTTCAACCAATAGCTCAGATCGAGTAGATGTATCCATCTTCGAGCTGCAGCATCGTGTGTTTATGAGCGGCCGTATCAATTGTACTTGTAGCATCCGCGTACTGAAATCAACATTCATGACACGTTATCAGAAAGCACAAATACGACACTGAACCATGACTGGAACTTGTAGCGTGCGTACTGGCTCGTAGCATGCTCCAACCAATTTGTTGTTTGTTTGTGACTTCGTTACATAAACTTGAGGAAAAGGAAGTCTTAGGCCCTAGCATGCTCCGACCAAACTCACGTTATATATTGTCACAAACTCACAATACCTTTGACTGATGAATCAGTGAATCACAAAACATAATCGACATAAAGATTATTTGTCGAGAGTTTTTCTACTGTCATTGAAAACTTCGACATCCATCCAAAGAGCTTTGATCTAACAGTTGATGTCCCATGGTACCTCTTAGTACTGCCACATCCGTCACGAACGAGAGGTGGAGAGTGCTCATCATTTGTTGTTGGTTCTCGCATGGAACTGCTCTCATCCAGGTACAGACTCGCTCATTGATTGTGTGCAAAAGTGTCCAAATTGAAGCTTAAACACTAGACAGAAACAAATCCCCTCCCCCACTAGATGGGTGCCAGGGTCTGCAACTACACCGACATGTTCCTCACGTCGTTGGTTTACTACGACACGCCGCCGCTGATGCCTCTCACGTGTGAATCGCCGCGGGTGCCGCCAAGGCCAGGGTGCCTGAATCTCTCCTCTTTGCTTAGTGCAAATAGACAGGGAGAGGCCAACACACCATGATCGATTGATCTTGATTTAAATAGGGTGGAGAGGCCCAGTCCTGATGTCCCATTCGTGATGCAGGGGCAGCACTAAGAGTTATCATGTGTCATCAGCCGTTAGATCAGAGCTCTTTGGATGGCTGTGGAAGTTTTCAAGGACAATAGAAAAGCTCATTTGTCGAACAAGCTAAGTGGCTCGCACAATTGCATAGGCTAGTGTTCAAATACCTTACAAAATAGTTTATGTTAATATTTTACTCTTGTAATAAATTGTGGTTCTGTGTATCGTATAGTTACAGAAGTTTAGTCTTCCATTATTAAAAAAAAAGTATTTTGCTCTTGTCAGCTTACAAGTGGGAGTGCATTTGGTGAGGGCCGGAAGCAATGACAAACTAGGAACTACCAACTTACCAATTAAAATTGAATTCAAGGAACCTAAAAAGTTGAGGGAAATACACTGTCGCGAGGATTTCGCGGCAATATACATTTCTAATAGGATTTGGGGGACGCAAGTGGAAGATCTAAGTGGGTTCACATAAGAGATTTTACCCAGATTCAGGCCCTCCAATGGCAGAGGTAATGCCCTACTCCTGCTGATTGTATTGCTGATCTTGTGCGAGAAAAGTTACAGAAAGATGGAGGTTGCTCTTGTCTAGAGGTAGAAGACAATGCGAAAGAATCTAGCCCCTTGCATGGGTGCCCTAGCCTTGCCTTATATAGGCTTTACATATGCCGACTCGGCCAGTCGGCCGAGCTACAGTAACTGCGTACTTTAATTTGCGTCTTTACTCTGTTTAACTCTCCGAGTAACGCCAGCCTTCACGCCAGCGAAACGCTTGCCTTGATGAGGTTGTAACGCCAGTCTCGATGACACCCGGATGTTGCTTTCGTGTGGGCTTCGCTTGGGCCTTCATCCGAGTGGGCCTCCGTGGGACTCCTCGAGCCTGTTGGGCCGACTCCCTGAGCTGGGCCTACCCGGAGGAGTTCCCCCCGTCAGTAGCCCCCGAGTGCTTCAGGGTCTCGACACGGATGCCGGCTGGTAAGCAAGCTGCGTATGCGCCTCCGAATCGGCCGTAGAGAGACCTTGATGAACTCCTGAGATACCTGAGAAAGGTTAAGTTTGTGCTAAGTGTGGGGAGTTTTAGTGATACCCACGCTTTCCTGCTGGGGAAGTCGGCTGGTGGCCTTCCGGGAGGCGTATCATAAATTCCGAGTGAACCCGAAATAGCGTCTGGGCTTGTCCGAGTGGATCGTTGCCAGCTTGTGCCCGTAGGGGGAACGCTTTCGACCTTCAGCTTCGAAACTGAGTCCTCGAACTCCGGCACTGGGTTCCAAACCAGAAAACCGTTTTGCACCGCTGTGGCGTCTGGTTCTGGATCAGGGACCGCCTTGTGCCGTTGTGGATGCTGGGTTCGTCCTTAGATTGGGTGTTACCGACTGACCTGCGAAACTCTGTTGGGTTGGTCGTCGATATCACTTTTTGCAGATCTGATCTGCTTTCGAGTGATGCAGTTGGTATGCCTCAAAATTGTTTGGTGGAGTCGGCACAGCCTGTGACATGACTCAGTGAGCCGAGCCGACCTCAAGCTGACTCGGCGTCCGAGTGTGATTCGACCCGATCGAGCCGAACCCGGTTGAAGCCAGCTTGTGGTCACACAGAGTCGTCTTGACTGCACACGACGTCGTTTCAGCATTTAATGCGTGCAGTAGGTTGGACAGAGCGCCTGGGGCGCTGCAGCACGATGATTTCGCCTCGAGTCCCGCGCGAGGCGTCCGCGAGACATCCGCTGCTGCTGCGGCGACTTCGCGGGGCGTCCGAAACGACGGTTTGTTATGATTGCGCCTCGAATCACGCGTGCGGTGCGCGCGGGATGGCTGCTGACGTAATGCTCGCCGGCCGGAACGCCTGGGACGACGGGTCATGGAGAAAAAGGCGCCTCGAATCCCGCGGGATCGCGCGCGTGGGACGACGGTTGCCGTGGCGGTTTGCCGCCACGTGTGGCTCACGACCGTCGGCGGTTCGCCTCCCTCTTCTATAAAATACGGGTGCGGGGGTGAAGCAGTTCCCATCTGCCTTCGTCTTCCTCTCGCACTAAAACCCCTTCGCCTCCAGAGCCCCGCCGCCGCGCACTGTCTCTTTCCTTCCCGAGAAAGCGCTCGATCTGCCTTCCGACCATGTTGCCCGTCTCCAAGGGAAAGAAGATCGACACCGGCTCCTCCTCCGCCGCCGCGCTCCCTGATGACTGGAAGAAAGGCGACTGGGTCCCATCGGTGGTGACCGACGACATCCTCGCTGGCCTCTCCACCGAGGGAATGCTGCCTCCACGTGCGATAAGCAATTGAAGGGCGCCCTACCAGGAGCCGGGTCCTGCTCCGCACGATCATGAGCGGGTGCTGCTCATCCCGTTCATCGAGCGGGGATTATCACTGCCGCCCCACGGCTTTGTGCGTGGGCTTCTTCACTTCTACGGCCTTCAACTCCACCGCCTCAGCCCCAACGGCATTCTGCACATCGCGTGTTTCATCACGCTGTGCGAATGTTTTTTGGGAACCCGGCCTCACTGGGGGCTGTGGAAGAAGACGTTCGTGGTGAAGGCGCAGCCGGTCAAGGCTGGTGGGCGCCTTTCCATCTGCGGGGGAGCCGGCATCCAAGTGAAGTCCGGTGCCAAGTACTTCAAGCTGCAGTTCCCCGACATCGTGCGGAAGTGGCAAGACGGGTGGTTTTACTGCCCGGACGAGCGCACTCTGACTGCACAGGAGGGACTACCGAAGTACGTCGCGGGTCCGCCGGTGTGGCAGAAACGTTGGGGGGCCAAACCTTCCAGCGCGGAGATGCCGGAGATCGAGCGGCTCACGAGGAGGATCCAGCGACTCCAGGAGAAGGGGCTTACTGGAGTCGACCTCATCGTGACTTGGCTGAGTCGGCGGATCCAACCGCTGCAGGCCAGGGCGCACCCAATGTGGGAGTACTCGGGCGCGTCCGACTCGACCAGGGTGTCGCCTGCAGAGCTCTCGGATCGCAATTTTATGGAGCTCCTCAAGAACTTAACTAAGGGAGCGATCCGGACTCACCAGGGCGCCACACGTGGTGCCCTACTCTACCGCCAACCCCCCGCCAACTGTAAGTGTTTCATCTTCCGAGTCGGGTCCTTTGTGTTGTCGTTTCTTCATTTCTTCTAAAACCGAGTCTTTGTTGCTCCAAACTCTTCTTAACTTGAACTCCATGCCACCACTCCCCGAGCAAAGTCCGGCTCCGGAGATGTTGGATGACGTGGAAGTCGACGAAGAAGCCCCCGAGGGCGGGGATCCAGAACAAGGGCGAGTTCCGGTCGACTCGGGGGACGAGTCAGAGGAAGAGGCCCCCCTAACCTTCAAACGGAGGCGCGCAGACGACGCCTCCGGCTCCGGGGTCTCGCGAGCTCAGGTGGAGTCGACTCAGGCGGAGTCAGCCTCTAAGCGAGCGCGGGCCGAACCTCCAACCCCGCGGTGCAAGCCGCCGCTCCTGCCGCCAAGCCGACTGCGCCCCAGTCGGCACCCGCCAGTTCCTCCGGGGGTCCGTCCGCCCCGGGGAAACCGAAGAGAAAAATGGTCCCCATGACCACCAGGTACGCTTCTTTTGTTTTCTTTCACTTTTCAACTGAAGTAGGGAAGACGCTGAAGTCGGTTTGTGTTTTTTACATTGCAGAGTTCAACGGAAGCTCTCCGACAAAGGAGATTTCCAGCCCAGCGCCCCGACTCCAACACTGCCATCGGGGTCGGCTCCCCGACTCCAATTTCAACTGCGCCCCGCGCGCAGACGTCCACCGTGTCCGTGGAGGCACCGGAGTCGGGCGAGGGAGCGGGGCCAGCCGTGTCCCCGACTGCGGCTGCTCCCAACATGCCTCCGCCTGCCGCGCTCGTAGCGGAGACAGGCACCGGGCCAGTCGTGGTGCCGGCTGATGACCCGCAGCCTCCGCCGATTCCCGCCGCTGCGGCGACAACGGAGCCGGTGACCGCGACTGGTGCCGACTCCGCGGAGCCAGCGGACAGGGCCCAAGGCCAGCCCATCACCGAGTCTTCACCGGTGGCGGAGCGAAGCCTGATGCTGGCTCCCGCGCCCGCGCCGAAGAGACGGCACCCGGTTTGTCGAGCAGCCTTGTGGCCCGCGCTGCTGCTGCCGAGCTGCAGCACGGAGGACCTGGCTGCGGTGCAAAGGGCCACTGACCGCGTCGCTGCCCTGAGCTCTAAGCTTAGGGAGTTTGCTGACGCGGCCAAGACCTTGGCGGACTCGGCCGAGGTTTTGGAATCTTCTGTCGGGGTAAGTCTTCACATTCGATCTTTGCTTGATTTTTAACACTGGGAGCACGATCAGTGCACCCAGTGGGTGTAGCCCCCGAGTCTCGAGCCGACTGGTTGAGTCGGTTGGAGACTTATTAACTCGGGTCATGCTGACTCGAAATTTCTCCTTGTCCAGGCTGCGGTCCGACTCGGCGGAAGCAGCCAAACCCTCGCGGAGAGGAACGCCTTCCTTGAGAAGGCGTTGGCTGAAGAAAGGGCCAAGAGTTGGCAGCTCGAGGAGAAGCTCGCGCCGTCGGGAGTAAGTATCCGAGTCATTAGCTATTTTGCCTTAAGGTTTTGTTGGTTTTGACCTTCTTGAGTCGGCAGACGTCGAAGCCGAAAACGCCCGACTTCGGGAGGATCTGAAGGGCGTGATCCCAATGGTTAGAGTAAGAGAGATGCTCGATGCCAAAGTGGCCGAGTTTGACAACGAGCTGAGGGAAGCTCGCGAAAACATGAAGACCGCCGCCCTGCTGCAGACGGAGCATCAGCAGCTGGTGGCGCAATATGACGGGATGAAGGCCGCGAACCGCGAGCTCCAGGGGCAGGTTGACGGGCTCCTCACGAATTTGACCGACTTGCAGAACCGGCATTCGGCTGCCGTCGTCGAGTGGGAGAAGCGTGAGGGAGAGCTCATGGGGCATCTTAAAAAGGCCAATGAGACTCTACTCGGTAAGTCTCCGCGTCCTTTGTCAATTTTATGCATTTTCCAGCTTCCTTGCCATAACCCCACCCAGATGCTTGCCCAGAACTGGAGGAGCAGGCGAGGAAGGCGGCGCTCCAACTCCAAGCTCTGTCAGGCCCAGCACATGAAGCTCTTGACGCATTCTGGACACCTGAAATGATGTCCAGTTGTGTCGTCACTGTGGAGGACCGACTCCTCCAGGTAAAGAGCTTGGTGCAGAGCATGAAGTCGGCCTCGCAAGCCCTCTGCTCCATGCTTTGGCCTGATGAAGAGGCGAGCTCCAACATCTTCGCCCTCGCCGACAAGCTCTCGCAAGGCTCGGCGGAGGTGGAGAAGTGGAAGGAGTCGGCGGCACGTTTCGGGAGCCGGCATGGCGCTAGCGATGGTGTTGGCACACCACCCCGATGCTGACGTCGACAGTATTTCTGCTGGAGCTCCACTCGACGCGAAGGGCAATCCGGTCGACCCCCTCGAGCTGCTTCCCCGAGTCCGCCGCGCCGCCAGTCAGATCGTCGAGTTCACTAACCTGGAGGAGTGCGTGGAGCCAGCTCCAGAAGAATAGAACTATTATGTAATCTCTCTCGGTATGCCGAGTAAGAAAGCTGTAAAAACTATGTTTTATTTTGAACTGAAATGCTGTCAATTTATTTTGCACAAGTTATTTGGTTCGTCCGAATTTGTTTTTCGCACTGAGTCGAATCTTTTCGCGTGCAGGCCGACCTTTAGCTTTTGCTCTTGCCAACCAGACAGCCGGGTTGCGACTGTAGTTGGGGACGAAGAGTGGGCCTTAGGTACCAGTGCACGTTTACTTAGACGCTCGTGTAGAAACAAAGTTAGGAGATCCGAAATAACTTGTACCGAGTGATAAATCACCCAGTGGGTTGAGGTAGCCCCCGGGGGTTGCCCGGGAGTCAAGCCACTCGGTTTTTAAACGTAGCCCCCGGGGAGTGCCCAAGGGAACATAGTTGAACATGAAAAGAGACAAAAAGAGTCCAACATAAAAGTGTAGAAACAAAGTGCTTCCCGAGTGCCGCTCGAGGGAAACAAATGTTTATTTATGATTAAATAATGAACTGCTAGAAGTACAAAGTTTAAGTGAAAAAGGGACGCAGCTGAGCAATGTTCCAAGTCCTTTCAGTGACTGCGCCGGTTGCCGGGTCCTCAGTCGGTAGGCGCCGTTGTGTAGCACCTGGTTGATGATGAACGGGCCCTCCCAAGGCAGAGATAACTTGTGCATGCCCGCCTTATCTTGGATGAGTCGGAGGACCAAATCTCCTTTGTTAAAGACTCGGCCCCGAACTTGGCGACTGTGATAGCGGCGCAAGTTCTGTTGATAGATGGCCGAGCGTGAAAGAGCAAGTTCCCGCGCTTCCTCCAGGAGATCAAGATCATCCTGTCTTGCCGACTCGGCATCCTCTTCCACGTATGCTGTGACTCGCGGGGAGTCGTGGAGGATGTCACTCGGCAGGACGGCTTCGGCTCCGTAAACTATGAAGAAAGGCGTGTAGCCAGTCGACCGGTTTGGAGTAGTCCTTAAACTCCAGAGGACAGACGGAAGCTCGTCGATCCAGCAGCCGGCGGCCCGTTGTAACGGGACTAACAGCCGGGGCTTGATGCCTTGAAGAATGAGTGCATTGGAGCGCTCGACTTGGCCGTTGGACTGCGGATGGGCCACGGAGGCGAAGTCAATTCGGATTCCATGATCCCGGCAAAACTGGCGGAAGACTCAGCATGAGTCTTGCCATTGTCGGTGATGATGCTGTGAGGGATACCGAATTGGAAGATGACTCCCTTCATGAAGTTGACGGCAGTCGGACCATCAAGCTTCATGATAGGCTTGGCCTCAATCCACTTAGTGAATTTGTCCACCGCCACAAGGAGGTGAGTGAAACCCCTCGTGCTGTCTTGAGCGGACCCACCATGTCGAGCCCCCACACGGCAAAGGGCCACGTGATGGGGATGGTCTTGAGTGCGGTAGCCGGCATGTGTGATTGGTGGGCGTACCTCTGACATCCTTCGCAGGTTCGAACGAGTTCTTCTGCATCAGCACGGGCAGTGAGCCAGAAGAAACCGTGGCGGAAAGCTTTGGCGACCAATCCCGTGACGAAGCGTGGTGGCCACAAAGTCCCGAGTGGATTTCCTCGAGCATCGTTCGGCCTTCCTCCGGCGAGATGCAACACTGGAAGATTCCCATGGTGCTGCGCTTGTAGAGCTCACCGTTAATGATGGTGTAAGCTCGAGCGTGGCACACAATGCGGCGCGCTTCAGTCGGATCCTCGGGAAGCTCCTTACGCAGAAGGTAAGCAAGGAACGGCTGAGTCCAGAATGGTATAACCGCCAGGACGCCTTCCTGGGCTTGGTGGGCCAGTCCAGGGTCTTGCAACTCGACTTCAGATGACTCGGTTGCTGACTCCAGTTTAACGAACGGTTGGAAAAGTTGCTGAAGGAACACTCCAGGTGGCACCCTTTTCACGAGCGGAGCCAATCCTGGCGAGGGAGTCGGCCGCCTCGTTGTCAGCTCGGTGAACATGATGAAGTTCGAGGCCTTCGAAATGACCTTCTAGCCGACGCACGGCAGCACAGTATGCCGCCATGGTGGGGTCCTTGGTGTCCCACGTCTTCATCACTTGCTGCACCACCAGATCCGAGTCGCCGCGGCAAAGGAGTCGGCGAATGCCGAGTGAGACTGCGATGCGCAAGCCATGCAGCAATGCCTCGTATTCCGCTACATTGTTGGAGGCGGTGAAGTGGATCTGCAGCGCGTAATTTAGCTTGTCGCCTTTGGGGGAGATGAGGACGACTCCAGCCCCCGTGCCCGCGAGCATCTTCGAGCCGTCGAAATACATGACCCAGTGCTCCGAGTGCACTTGAGTCGGAAGGGACTGACTTTTAGTCCACTCGACGATGAAGTCTGCGAGAGCCTGAGACTTGATAGCCTTGCGGGGCTCGTAGCTGATGTCGTGAGGCATGAGCTCAATTGCCCACTTAGCAACTCGGCCCGTGGCGTCCCTGTTGTT
Source organism: Stipa capillata (assembly GCA_019208055.1). Classification (NCBI taxonomy): domain Eukaryota; kingdom Viridiplantae; phylum Streptophyta; class Magnoliopsida; order Poales; family Poaceae; genus Stipa; species Stipa capillata. The sequence goes on along the minus strand of JAGXJF010005665.1, from coordinate 48,105 downwards.
GATGATGTCAGACAAAGGGGCATGGCTGACCACGGTAACCGAGTGGGCTTGGAAGTAGTGAACTAGCTTCCGTGTTGCCAAGAACACGCCATAGACGAGTTTCTGGTAGTGCGGGTAGCGCTGCTTCGACTCGGAGAGGACCTCGCTGACATAATAGACAGGTCGCTGCACCTTCTGTACTCGGCCTTCTTCTGCACGTTCCACCACAAGGACAATGCTGACCACGTGGTTCGTGGCCGTGATGTAGAGCAGCATGGGCTCTCCTTCCATTGGTGCAGCGAGAATTGGAGGCGTTGACAGAAGGCGCTTGAGGTCGTCGAAGGCTTTCTGAGCTTCACTGGTCCACTCGAAGGAGTCGGATTTCTTGAGGAGTCGGTAAAAAGGCAAAGCCTTCTCACCGAGTCGGGCAATGAACCGACTTAGTGCAGCTACGCACCCGGTTAGGCGCTGGACAGCCTTCAGATCCTTCGGTTTGTCCCATCTTGATGATGGCATCAAGCTTGTCCGGGTTCGCCTCGATTCCTCGTTCGGAAACGATGAAGCCGAGCAGCTTGCCGGAAGGAACTCCGAAGACACACTTCTCCGGATTGAGCTTCATGTCGAATCTCCTGAGATTGGCGAAGGTTTCGGCCAAGTCAGTCAAGAGATCCGCACTCTTTTTTGTCTTCACCACAATGTCGTCAACGTAAGCTTGGACATTCCTGCCTATCTGGTCATGTAAAACACTTCTGCATACAACGCTGATATGTTGCGCCAGCATTTTTCAAACCAAAAGGCATGGTGATATAACAAAAAGCCCCAAACGGGGTAATGAAAGAAGTCTTTATTTGATCTGATTCTTTCATCTTAATCTGGTGATAGCCTGAATAGGCATCCAGAAAACATAAACGTTCGCAACCGGCCGTGGAGTCGACGACTTGATCGACACGAGGCAACGCGAACGGGTCCTTGGGGCATGCCTTGTTCAGGGACGTGCAGTCCACGCACATGCACCAAGTTTTGTTCTTCTTAAGAACTAGGACTGGGTTTGCCAACCAGTCCGAGTGAAGAACTTCCTTGATGAACCCGGCTGCGAGGAGTCGGGTGATCTCTTCTCCAATAGCTTTACGCCGGTCTTCAGCAAAGCGGCGAAGAGATTGCTTGACCGGCTTCGCGTCTTTGGCGATGTTGAGGGAGTGCTCGGCGAACTTCCTTGGAACACGTGGCATGTCAGCTAGCTTCCATGCGAAGATGCAACAATTCTCACGAAGGAAGTCGACGAGCGCGCCTTCCTATTTAGCCTCAAGGTCAGTCCCGATCTGGACCGTCTTGGACGGATCCTCAGGGTGGACCTGGACACGTTTAGTGTCCTTGGCCGATTGGAAGGTGGTCGCCGCTTCTTGTGGGGGAGCTTGATCAGGGTCAACAGACCTTTTGGATGCCTTCCAGCTCCTGAGCCGCAATCATGGATTCGGCTATATCTGCACTGGCGATGTCGCACTCGTTGGAGCGCTCGAAGTCGCCAGTGATGGTGATGACCCCCTTCGGACCCGGCATCTTCAGCTTGAGATATGTATAGCACGGCCTAGCCATGAACTTGGCATAGGCCGAGCGGCCGAAGATCGCGTGGTAGGCGCTCTTGAAGTTGACTACCTCGAAGGTCAAGGTCTCGACTCGGAAGTTGTTCGGTTCGCCGAACACAACTTCCAGGGAGACCTGGCCCAATGGCTTGGCGCACTTCCCAGGCACTATCCCATAGAAGGTGTTGCTGCTGGGACGGAGCTGGGACTCCGGAATCTGCATCTTCCCTAAAGTGTCCATGAAGATGATGTTGATGCTGGAGCCACCATCCATAAGGACCTTGTGAAGTTTAAATCCACCGACTTGCGGATCTACCACCAGAGGGTGTTTGCCCGGGTGTGGGACACGATCTGGGTGGTCGAGTCGGCTGAATCTGACTGGCACCTCGGACCAGTCTAGCCACTGGGGAACTGCCGGTACCGTCGCGTTCACCTCGCGGCACCGCAGCTTCCGACCACTTTTGGAGTCGGATCCCTGGAAGATCATAAGTACGCCCCTTTGCGGGGGATACTGCGCGGAGCCGCCACCCGTAGCAGAGCCTCCTTCTCCGCCGGCGTCGGGCTCTGGGTTGCTTTTCTTCCCGAAGGCGCTTCAGGAAGCTGCATTCCCGGGTTGAGTGGCCCGCTTGGTAGTCGGCAGTGCTGTGGAAGGAGCAAGGCTTATCGAGGATCTCCTCGAAGGTGAGCCTCGGCGCCTTGCGTTGCTGCCACGGGCGCTCCTTCTTTCCGGCCGCCCTCGCCGCGCTGGGCACCGCGCTCAGCGGCCGCGACTAGGTCGGCTCCGCTGACCCCATCTCTGCCACTAGCTTTTCGCTTCTAGGGGCGATTGTCGACGCGCTTCCGACCTGAGTCGGTGGGGACTTTACGGCTTGAGGACTCGGCTTTTGACTTGCCCTTGTCCTCGTACCGCATGGCTTCCTCGCTAGTCGCGTATTTGCTGGAGATTTCCATTAGCCAGCCCATGGTCTGTATATTGGACCTGGCCAACTTGTGCTTCAGGAGTTCATACTTGACTCCTTGGGAAAAGGCCTGGATAGCCTGTGTCTCGGATACGTCCTCAATGGAGTTTCGCAGCCGAGTCCAACGCTGGATATAGTCGCGGACCGACTCTCCTTTTTCCTGGACGCAGAGCCACAGGTCCTGCGCATTCCCTGGTCGCTTGTAGGTGCCTTCGAAGTTTTTGACGAAGGCCTCCTGGAGATCCCTCTAGTCGTAGATGCTATCTTCTGGCAGGCTGTTAAGCCATGCCCGAGTGACCCTTCAAGCATCAGGGGAAGGCTTCGGAGGGCGACACACTCGTTGCCCCCTCCAATGTTGCATGCGACAAAGTAGTCGGCAAGCCAAATTTCCGGCTTGGCAGTGCCATCGTACTTGTCGATGCCGCTGGTGATCCGGAACCGATCCGAAAATGGCTCGGAACGAATCCGCCTGCTAAAGCATAGCGGACCGGTGGAGGCCAAGCCGCCCGGCTGGTTAACCTCGTCACCGTGATGCTCAGCCCGCATCCTTGCCGTCCGACGTCCCTCGATGTCGTCACGAGCGTCACGGACATTTTTTGCCCGGGCTCGGGGGGAGTCGGCTCGACGACACTCTACCTGGAGTCGGTTGATCTCCTGGCGGGCATCAGAGCGCCGGTTCGTGGAGCGGCTCGGCTGCGATGAGCCCACGGTGATGGGGCGACTCGGAGCCGCTGAGGGCTGGCTCCGCGTGGATCCGGAGGCCAGCCGGTCGCTTATCGAAGCAGCCTCATTCTGCTGTTCCACCGCTGTCTTCATCAGGGTGACGACTCGGCGGTAGGTCTCTGCCGCAGGGCCGTCCACCGGAGGCAGGAGCGAGTCGACCAATGCGACAACCGCGATGAGGTTCTGGGCCGGTGTTTGGTAAACAGGGACATCGTCTTGCTCTCGCCCAAAGAGAGGGGCACGGATGACTCGGCTCCTCCGGGCGGTTGAGGAAGCACGCCGGTTCGAACGTCGGCGTGAACCGTGAGGCTCGTCATGTTGGCGCTCTCGTGCCTTGAGAGCTGCTCTCTCCTGATTGAGATGCTCCCGCTCGGCCAGGATGGCCCGCCGAGATGCCTCCATGGCCCTCTCAGCCTCTGATTGCCCATCAATGGGCGTGAGCAGGTGCTCGTCCATCGCTCTGGCCGCCGTGGTCGTCGTGCCTGCGATGTTCGTGGCGCCAGACGCAACCACATACACCTCAGCCGAGGAGGTTTGGCTATGCAAACTCTCGTCCCCATCGGATTCGGAATCCAGGACGGGGAGGAGGGATTCAGAGCTGACCATGCCGACGAGCTGTGAATGCTTCATGCCATTGCTTGGGGCGGATGGAGATCCCAGCAGGTGTCCGGGTTCCGGCTCCATCGTGGAATGGGGAAGCGAATCCTAGAGGTTTAGCTGGCCGAAGGTGTTAGCCACAAAGCGAAGGCTTCCGAAGTGAAACTCCGTGCCTTCGGGGTGCACGGCGAAGGCAGTGGGCAACGGCGTGTCGCCAGCCACCAGCTTGCCGTCAAAAGCTGGAGAGGATCCCGCCTGGATCATGGCTCCAACACGCGCCTCCCCTACCTGGCGCGCCAACTGTCGCAGGGATTTCGCGGCAATATACATTTCTAGTAGGATTTAGGGGACGCAAGTGGAAGATCTAAGCGGGTTCACACAAGATATTTTACCCAGGTTCAGGCCCTCCAATGGCAGAGGTAATACCCTACTCCTGCTGATTGTATTGCTGATCTTGTGCGAGAAAAGTTACAGAAAGATGGAGGTTGCTCTTGTCTAGAGGTAGAGGACAATGCGAAAGAATCTAGCCCCTTGCATGGGTGCCCTAGCCTTGCCTTATATAGGCTTTACATATGCCGACTCGGCCAGTCGGCCGAGCTACAGTAACTGCGTACTTTAATTTGCGTCTTTACTCTGTTTAACTCTCCGAGTAACGCCAGCCTTCACGCCAGCGAAACGCTTGCCTTGATGAGGTTGTAACGCCAGTCTCGATGACACCCGGACGTTGCTTCCGTGTGGGCTTCGCTTGGGCCTTCATCCGACTGGGACCCCGTGGGACTCCCCGAGCCTGTTGGGCCGACTCCATGTGCTGGGCCTACCCGGAGGGGTTCCCCCCGTCATACACCAAATGCTCTAAAAATCGTATTCGCAGCTGGTCGGCTGCTGCTCCTATTGTCCTAGCAATGTCTAGTTGGCAATTTCTCTGATTAAAATTAAGCTTGCATTTGCATCTATTCCCACCAGTTTCCAACGGGGAAACATTTAGGGCCTGTTTGGATAGCTGGTATTTGGCCCAATCCAGGTGTAAGTTACAGGCCCATAAAACAATTAGGCCCATATTGAAAATGGGTGTTTGGATAACCAGTTTTAGACCGGTAGAAATACATCGTTTTGACACTTCCACCCGGAAAAAAAATAATCTGGTGAGGAGCTCCCGTAAAAAATTCGATGAACGTCGGACCAACAGACGACGCTGGCGAGGCAATGGCTACCGTGAGGTAGACGCCGCTGGCCCGTCGTACCTCGCTAGATCCCGCGGGCTCTCCTCTCTCCGGCTTCTCCAACGGCGCCACAACCCCGTCCCCGTCTTCCTCGGCTCGTCGAGCTCGTCAGATCCCTCGGCTCGTCAGCTTGTGTGGGAGAATAGAGGCAAGACGGCGAGATCTACAGCGGTCCGTCTTCCGTCTTCCTCAGCTCCTGCAGTCCGTCTTCCGTAGCTCCAACCTCTCACCCGCATCGCCGTCGCCGCCACCGCCGCTGCCATCCAAGGGATCTGGTGCTTCCCGTGGTGGGCGTGGGTGGAGCTTCAGCTGGGATGAGGACTCGCTCCTCCTCCACCTCCGCGATGGGCTCCCCGAGGACATGGAGGTCCTTTATGTCAGCTTTCTCCGCGCCGACGTGCCGGCGGCCGAGCAGGACGATGTTGCGCGGGTGCTCCTCGAATCGTACGCTGCGTCCCGGCCGACGAGCTCTTCTACGAGGGAAAGCCGCTACCGGTACACCTGCCGCCGCGCATCCAAATGGTGGAAGGGCTCCTCGACGGCGGCCGCGCCACAGACGGCGGCGCCAGGGGGAGGGGAGGGGGATGGGGTGGCAGAGCACATCGGAGGCTCTTGACTTCATCCGTAACTGCGCGCTCCGCCCAGACCCGGACAGTAATGAAGAGCTCCACCAACGCCGCACCGGCCACGGCCCCGCCACCGGCGGAATAGTACCGGGATGCTTTGATTTTGGTTTTTTTTGGGAAGGGGAACAAGATAATACCCAAATACCGGATGCTGTTGATAATACCCAAATACCGAATAAATTTATAATTGTATTGTTGGTGATAAGTAAATTACAGGGGTAAAATCTTTACAAGTGTAAAATAATACTAATTTCCCAAATGGGGTCTTAGTGTTGGTTTGACATGAACGATGAGTGATAGATTGATTAGAGGAGGCCAGGCTGAAGACGATATTACAGAGCAATTGCATGATAGGTGCCAGGGAGGAGAGAGAAGCAGAACATATGAAGATCTAGATGCGACCAATTGGTTCAAGTAGAGTTCAGCTTGTTCTAACGGGTAACAAGATCAAGTAAATTAGTAGTATAAGTGTGCGTGAGAGAGGTTGCTACTTATATATAGGAGCATTCCCTAACTCCTGGGCTCGTTAATCTACTTAAGGTAAGCTAAGCATCTGTATCCAGTTGGATTTATGTGTAACTTTAACTGGCTAGCTTTGGTCTGTACCCTAAAGCCCACAACTTTGTGTCAGAGAGTGTAAGGCAACATAATGGAGGGAGGATTTTGTATATATGAAGGCATATACATCTATTCTTTTTTAAGAATTCAAAAATGTCACACTAAAGTTTTAAAAAAGATATAAAAATTTATACATGTATATTATAGAATGAAGTATATCTATTTGTGGCCTTAAAAAAATAATAAGAAAACATATTAGACAAACATGAATAGTAACATATGAAAAAGAACACACATTATTTATTTCCACAGATCATAAGTGGGCATATTTTTTTATCAAAATTTACTATGTATACTTTATTTCATAATATATTTGTATAACTTTTTTTAGAATTTTTTAAAATATGCATATGCTTTTAAAAATAGTCAAACTTAATTGGTGCAAATGCCCCGTGCTCACCCAGCGACTTTCCAACGTAATGCCACAATTGAAATCTACTGTACTACAACAACAAAAGCCGTAAATCACAAACTGGATACCAAATAAAGGCCCCTTTCTAGACGACTTCAACTTGTGTATAAGTTAACTTAAGCTTAATGGTCCCCAGAAACTCCAGTGTGAGGAAGCCTAAAAAGTTCTTTATCCACTTCTAAACGGCTTCTAAGATTTGAGCTTATGAGCTGTAATGAATGGTGGAAAGTCCGTCCTACCCCTAAACTTAGTTTGAAGACGAATTCAAAGATAAACCTACTTATACATAGAAATAATCATTGTATCAACAATCTTTGGAAAACAACAAGGGTATATTCAACGTTGGAGCTATTTCTAGGGCTGTGATTTACAATCAAATCCATCACATTACAAATTGGAACATTAGCAGCATGAACTCTTCACTTCCTTAACTGGAGCCGTGAACCAATGAACGACATCATCGTTTGTTATAGTAGTGTTATAGTAGTGATAGATGGAAAGCTGAATTTATCATCTTCTCTATCAAAACATCCTGAATATTCTTTCAACGGCACATTCATTATCTAAAAAGAAAACTTTCAACACCACTGCTGATCACAGGAAACAATAACCCTCTTACTCAAAATTCAACTAGTTGACCAAGATTCAAACTTATGCAGTAGCATGATCTTTTTTCTGCAACATCCGAAACAACTCAGCTCAGCTCAACTCAACGAAATCAGATATTCATTAATTTCACACCAATAAGTACACAAGAATTACTGAAGATATTCAGAAGTTAAAAGGCTAGGAACATCTATGCATCGTGTTCCCTTGTTAACACTTAATAGGATCAGAAGGATGACCAATCTTTTTTGACGTGTTCAAGCACGGCAGCTGTCGGCGGCGTCGGTGTCGGGGAGGCGTGGCAGCCGTCAGTGTCGGCATCGGGGGAGGACCTCAGGATGGCGTCGATGTCAGGGAGACAAGGTAGCCAGTGGGCGTTGGATGGGACAGTGGAGGGGCGGTGGCAGGAGGTCGGAGGGGTGAAGGACGGCATCAGTGTCGGGGGAGGACCTCAGGGCGGCATCAGTGTCGGTGGAACAGGTGGCCACACTCTGGCAGCATCCGGAGCACATCGTCGTTGTCGTAGTTGTCCAGGCACACCGAGCAGCACGTGTCGACGCTGTAGCGGAAGCCTCCGATGCGGAGGACAACATCAGGGAGGAGCAGATCCGGGGACGGGGAGGACGGCGCCGGCGGGGGAGGAGGAGGGCGGCACTAGCGGGGGAGGAGGAGGGCGGGGAGGGCGGGGACGGAGGAGCTCTCTGAGGTGGCGCCCTGCGATTCCTAGCCAGGTTGAGGCGGCGGCGTGGATGACGGGCTGGAGGGCAGCCCGCTCTCGACGGCCGCGAGGCGCGGGGGCCAGAGCTCAGGGCGCCGCGTCAGGGCACGGAGCGCGACCGCCCTGACCACGGCCCAGCGCGGCTGATTGTGAGGCAGAACGGCAGGCGGCGACGAGGAGCATGTCGTGGAGCTGCGCGGCGGGGTCCGGGGGCGGTGCGCCACCGAGCGCGCAGGGCGGTGATGAAAGGGGGACGCAACCTCGGGATCCGGCGGCAGATCTCGGCGGGAGAAGGGGGAATCGGTGGAGGGAGGAGGGCAGCACAGATCCAGAGACTTCGGGCTGGCAGGGAGGGGGGGCTTCGGTTCAGCGGCGAGGGGGAGAGGGAGGGCCTCGGGCCGGCGGGGAGGGGGTGCTTCTGCCGACAGGGAGGTGGGGGCGGGCGGGACGACATCGCCAATCACGGGTGGGGAAGGGGAATCGGGGGAGGGAGGGGGTAGGGGAGATTGGGAGCGGAGGTGAACTGTGAAGAAATTTTTTATTTGTAGTGAATGATATTTATGGGTAAATATCGTGAACTAAGACCCTTTCCAGTGCTCCACGGTGTATAGGTACTAAAAATGCCACATAGATAAAAAACTGACGTGGTAAAGCAATTAAAGAGGAGAGAGAGTACTTTGGTGACCCTAGAAAGAAACGATGCTAAGCACGTGGACCTATGCAAAACGCCTATTTGGCATCTATACATTGGGGAGTTTAGTTGCTAAATAATTAAATGAAGAAAGCTTGGCTACAAAAAGCTAAACACCTATGCATTAGGGAGTTTAGTTGCTAAGTCATTTCATGCACTTAACACCTCATCTAAGCACATGTACATTGGAAGATGCCTAATGGGAATAAGATGGTAATTATGAGGTGCTGGCGCTAGAAGAAGGTCGAAAAGCCTTTTTTTTTAGCCTTTCTCCGAACAATGAGAAAAAAGTGTTTAAAATTTAAGTCTAAATTAAATTTTATCTTTTAATATGGTTTCTGTTATCAAAAGACTGCCTATAAACCCTCTTCTAGAGGGCCAAGCGCCGTAACTCACGAAAGGAGGTAATATCAGAGCATCCATGTCATGCCCGACACCCACCACATGGGAGGACTCATGCATATGGCAAGTCGCATCGACTTATTGTGAACACGGTGTTTGTGGTCGTCATATATGTCCATGCATAAGATACTCGATAAGCAGTGCATGCTAGCGTTATATCGGGAAAGAAGCTTGCACCGCACTCAGGCCTCTCTGCTTGAACATTTACCGCCATGTGCAATAGAGTTTGGAGGGCGAGAATGGCTCCACGTTGTGATCTTTAAGCAGATCATGCTTATTTCGTAGAACAACTAATATGGCTGCTGGTATTGGCTACGACGATGCCAGAGCATTAAGATGTCAGCTCTCATATTTTTCCCTTGAAATAGGATGTCCTTAGCCTACTGTTGCGATGTTTTGTTACTATGCACACTTAGCTCTGTTGAAAATAGTTCAGTTTACTCCTGCCATTCTGGTAACTATTAAGGCCCATTATGAGAGCATCTATGTCATGCCCAGTACCCACCAGACCACCATACGAGAGGAGTCATATAACAGGTCGCCTCAATTTATTTTGAACACCACATTATGGTCATCATCTATGTTCATGCATGCATTTCTCGCTGAACAATGCATGCTAGGACTAAGAGAGCCATCAGGAAAAAAGCTTGCTCTTGGGTATCACTAGCTGGGGTCTCACTGGTCAAACTAAATCGTTACTTGAACCTTTACAGCGGTGCACAATAGATGGCTGGGAAGGTGAGAATTGCTCCAAGGTGTGTTCTCTAAGGTCCTGTTTGATTTGGCTGTGGGAAAGCAGTTTATAACTGTGTGCTGTTTGTTGTAAGAAAGCTGCTGTGAACTGTCTGTTGTGGTAATGTTGTATGTCGTTTGGCAAACTAGTTATTAGATTGAGCTACTTGAGGTATTCAACAATAAAAATTTAAAAAACTGGATATTTTTATGTGGTTGGCAAGCCATGAAAGCTAAAAACACAAAGTTAAAAACCAAAAGCCAAAACCTAAAACTTGTTTGGTTCAGCTTTTGACTTATAAGCTAAAAACGACATTCAATAAGTCTAACCAAACATCCCCTAAATAGTAAAACAGACTATGCTTACTGTAGTTCGTACGTCTATTGGTGCCTACTGCGAGGATGGCATAGCATTAAGTTGTCAGCTCTCGTATTTTCCCTTGCAATTAGTAGGTCCTAACATTCCAAAACCTACTGCTTGCAATCATTTGTGTAAAAAGATTTAGGCAGCCGCTACAAATCGGCATGTCAATATTAGCTATTTGTAGGCATAGCAGATAGCCGTTGGATGAAGTTTTGATGGACGGCACGATTGGAAACAAAGGGACGGGCCATATGCATGCAACAAATCGCTGATCTTACGGAAAACAAATTTGGAGACAATAGGAAACATGGAAAACAGATAGCAAATTATTTCCTAAACAAAACGCTGAATTTCCGGCAACAAATCGGCATGCCGATATTAGCACCTCATCAGCCTATCTCGTAGCCGTCGGATGTGACGGTAGGATTAGCAACAAACATGATAGCTAAATTTACGGGAAACAAATTTGGTGACCATAGGAAACAATTGTACTGACTATGGGAAACATAGGCAACTGCTTATATGCAATACGTATCGTGGACTCCTTTTGTTATGGCAGCGTGGAAACATTTGCATAGTGCGAGGGAAAATATTTTACTAAACCTTGCACAACAAAATTGTCGAACCAATACAACAATGGAATGTATACAACACAATCCTGAATTTATGGGAAACTTATGATTCAAATCGCTAGATCTTTAGGCATCGTGGTTTTTTCTGTTATGGCAACGTGGAAATATTTTATCAAAACTTGCGCAACAATTTTGTCAACCCAATACAACAACTAATGTTTCGTTCATCCAGGTATTTTTTTATGTTTCTTTCATTCAGGTATTTTGTTTCCTATACAACAAAAAATTGCTTCATATACAACAATAATTTGTTTCCATCGTCGTCCGGCTGCTCGAGATGTCGACGACGGCGTGATGGACGGCAGGGGCGTGGCGTTGGTGCTCGATTCCTCGAGGCGGTGGGTGGCGAGGTCAACATGGACGGCGACGATGCAGCGCAGGGATGGGACAGCGTCGAGGAGCCCGACGCCGGCACGGTGGACGACGAGGGCGTGACACCAGCGCTCGATTCCTGGGGGCGGTGGCAGCGAGGTCAACGTGGACGGTGATGACGGCGTGGTGGACTGTGGGGACGCGACGCTAGTGCTTGATTCCCCGGAACGGTGGCGGCGAGGTCGACGTGGACGGCAATGACGCAGTGTAAGGATGGGACGGTGTTGAGGAGTCCGACGACGGCGCGGTGGATGGCGGAGGCGCGACACCAACGCTCGATTCCCGGGGGTGGTGGCGGCGAGGTCGACGTGGACGACGACGACGCAGCGTTGATGGGATGACGTTCGACGGCAACGATAGCAATTTTGGGAGAGATGCAATCACATGGATTAAGGTTATGAGGTCTTTATATAGACTATTTAGATACCGTTAGATTTAATCTTATGTGATGAACGGCTTCAGAGAAAGCCGATGCGATTGCTCAGGTCGACAGGCTGTTATGTAGAGTTTACCAAAGATTTATTGTGGTAAGAGAGAATTGACTCTGCGCACTATAAGCTCTATTCAAAAAGTTCCAGTCTACACTTTCTGGCTCATTCTGGTAATTCTTCATCTTTTCCTTCAAGGAAGAGCTCAGAGGATATTGAATTATGTATTCATCCACAGGATGCATCATCCTGCGAGTGCAAGTGAGCTTTGTGAGTAGTTATTACATCCATATATTGAAACAACGTTCATGGCATGCTAGCAACCGCATGAGAAATATGTGTACGACCCTTTTCGGCAAAAAGAAATTAAAGAAAAAAGAGAAAAAGTGAAAAGAAGAGACACCGAAATATTCTTGCTTAACTTGAAGATGAGTTTTAATATAGTAAACAAAGTTTGACACCTTATGTTTTTCGAGATCCTTTCACGAAAGGACAGGGTGTTCATGTAAATTCGTATAGAAGAATTGGATTAGTCCAGCTTATGAGAAAATTCGGATAAAAATCTTACAAATTCGGTTAATTTGAGAAAACCCAGACGAAACCCTGGCAAAGGGCAAGCCATCTAGCCAAAACAAAAATGGACACGGCGGCAAAAACTGACCAAGCCCAACACACATAGGCAAAGACACACCCTGCTCGACACCACAAACCGCATAATCATCATCACTGATCACACCCACGACTTGGCGACTCCAACTTCACCACTGCAAAGCCCGAAGGGAGCGCATCTCACCCCGTCGCATTGAAACCATAATCTGCCACGGCCACGTCTGTCGGCACCATTGACACCAGAGAGAGAAGATAGGTCTGATGGGAAGTGGATTTGGGTCTCTCCAGCCCCAAAAGGACAATGAATACACACCGTCCAACACTGCGCACTTGTCAGCTGTACCTGTGCAGCCTGAAGCCGCAACTCTCGGCCTCCTACCAGCCTTTCTACCACTGGCCTCATGCTAGTGACAACCCCATGATAACGCCAACCCGCGACCTGTCAGCCATCCTGTCTACCTGGCATGCTAGCTCGCCAACGAAGGCCATAGTCTTTGACACAACGCCTCCAAGGAGGGAGCGATGTCAAAGACGCCCCCATCACCCAACCCAGCAAGCTAGATCTAAGGTTTTCACGTGGAGAGCATAGGGCCCCAAGGCATGAAGTGAAAGCGGCTCTTTGGTGATGCCTACAAGGACGCCCTAGGGTACCACCGTCACCGGCACCAAGCCCCATAGGAACAAGGTTTTCACCCAGAAACGCCACACCCTATTGCCCCACCAAAACCAGTGGGAGAGGGCCCAGCCACCAAAAACAAGCACAATGGGACGCCCACCCCCTTCGGAGGCGAGCTTCACAGCTGTCGTGGCAGACGCCGGCGGCGAGGAGGGGCAGTGGTAGGAGCTCTTGGGACTAGGGTCGTTTGAGCCGAGCCACACGGGGGCCTTTACGTCCCTCTACTTTGCTCCTTATGTGTCTCACCAAGATGAAATATTGTTATAGTAATAGGTGGCGTACCTATCAATAGCAAGTCCAAGGTGACTTCGAAAATCTTCCATTCGAATAGGAAGATTTCCTTCTGGTCAATTTTCAAGCACAACAAATCTAATTTTCAGTAGGCGTTATGTGACCACACGTGTATACGTGTATCTGCACACGTCTACATGTTGTACTCAGTGTCTTTCTTCGAATACTGATAAACAAACAACACAGAATGTAAACCAAAATGATGGTAATATTTTCGATATCTTTAGAGCGTGTGAGAGAGCATTCACGCACACATCTGTTGTGCGTGTATGATAGTATAAGTGTGTCCGCTAATAGTATTTTGAGCTATATTTAGCATCAACTCGGTTTGTCCCCTTCTTTAAAATGAAGATTTGCCTAGATTTCGTATGTTGCGAAATCACGAGGCTATATGCGGAAGCGTAGATCTAAACCGAGAACACAGCAGAATTGGCAATAAAAAACACGACGTTTTTAACGTGGTTCAGCCACGAGGCTTACATCCACGGGACTTGACTATGAGCGCTTCTTCCCATCTATTAACTCTCTTTCAAGTTGGTTTGGTTACATTATGTGGTGGCCTCCTCCTTATATAGGAGGCCTAGGATAGCTGAGTCTGGTTCTAACTCTACGCGTATCCTACTAGAACTCCCTGTAGTACCTTATTATAATACTACGTCTTTGTAACCTACTTGTACATATATTCAATACAAACTCAACATGGTAAGAGTGTCCTTTTTCATTAGCTTTGTAGTCTTTTTTTTAATAGATGTTGTAGTTCCTTATTAAACAAACGCTAACCAATTCATAGGCAATCAATCTGACGACCACCGATGTCTCTCGTGGCCATTGGTTGGGCCAAAGATGGATGCGGCTGATCTAGGCATGGAATTAATTAGGTGGCCTGCCAGCCGACGGCCCTCACGCTCGGCCACCCAATCGCACGGGTGGGCTGCCGGCCTAGCGTACGCCGCGGGCGGCGGGAAAAATGCCCCAGCCATGTATCAAACCGGAGACCTCCGGCACCTCGCAAGGCTACTCGAACGGTCGAACCAACAGATACATCAACCACGTATCATGCCACATCTCCGTCTTTGGACAGTTCTATTTAAAATTCAGAAACTAGATTTAACAACAACAAAATTATATTCGCAATAGAATAACCCTATCTTTTAAATAAACAGTTTGCGTGAGTTCATTCAGAAAAGCGCCGAGTATATCCAACATCGCGCTTCTAGGCATTGGACGGCCAAGAGCATGTGAATGATCCAACTATTCCAGAACGGACGGCGCGACCGCTAATTGATCCATCAGGCCAAGCAGGGGAGGGAATAATCACAGCGAGTATGTTTTTTCTTAAATCTAAACTTCCAAAATGCGGTTGCTCTCAAATAGTGTAAAAACATTCTAATAATAGTTCTTTTTAATAACATTTTCTCTTGGATATGTTTCGACCAGAGATTCGAAACAAGGCTGCACTTGGATATTTTTTATGATATTGTGAGTATTGTTTTTTGTAAAAACATTGTAATAATAGTTTCTTTTTGTTTCACCAGTAGATGTGGTTTGTTCCAGTATTGCTTTTATTGCTTCAACATAAAGAGATTAACACATTCTCGCAAAAAAAAAGAGATTAACACAAGCATGTCCATCATGTTCACTTTTGAAATCTAGGACAATTTCTCAAGTTAAGTGAACATTTCTTTTGAAATACATGAACATTTTTTATGCATGTGAACAATTCCGAAACATATAGTGTTATTTCTATTCCGAGTATAGTTTCTCAGGAAAAATATATTTGCTAAATTCTGTTCCTTTTGGAAATCTCCTTGCTGTTTGCTGAGTGTTGGCTGCTTGTTGTGCTGATCTTTTTTGTTTTACAAACTTGCTGAGTGCTGCATGTTGTCATTATGAACTCATAAATCATTTGATATCATATTATGTATTGGTAATCACTAGTAATCAATATGTGACTTGTCGTTGTTTAATGCATTCTGAAACTAGCAAAAAGAAAGTTTAAATATGCTTTTATTCATATAGCAGATGATTTTGCTAGGAGAAACTGTCTAGAATGTTCAATTATCCCAGATGGTTCAAAAACCGTATGGGATAAGGGTAGATTGTAGTTGACGCATAACAAGTCATCCCAAACAATTCTTATCATGAACCACCTCGGATATCCAGTCATCCCAGATGGGTCAAAAGCCATCTAGGATAAAGGCAGATTGTAGTGACGTATAATCCTAAAGTTATTTGGGATGATGATTTTGAACTGTCTAAGATGACCATTTTTATAGTGATGCATTATTCGTTTATTTTTGGCCGTTTCAATCTAAAACCGTATTACCATAACATGCTTGACCCCGACATAATCTATATCCGAACCTGTATCCGCATCCAAGCACTAGCAGTTTCGTCTCCGAACCTGGTAAAAGAATGATACAGGATTTGATTTGTGCAATATCCGACCGAATATGTACCGTTTTCACCCCTAATTGGGATGGTAACGACTGCTGAGCAGTATTGCTTGCAACTTAACGAGTTGCTCCATTAATTAAAATACCTGTACATGTTCACACCTTTTAGATTTGCAAACGATCGGAGACGTGCTACTAAGTCCTACCTTTAACATAGAGTGTGTATTCGCTCGCTGAATAATCCGACCAATGCGTTGTTTGTTTGTGACTTCGATACATAGTCTTCAGGAAAAGGAAGTCTTAAGGTACGTTAACAACCTAGATATATTTCAAACGGAGTTGCGTACTTACAGGCCGCGGCAACAACGTACGGTAGGGTTCGGGGCTCCATGCTGCTGGCCATCGCCTAAGTGATAGCTAAGCTAGGCTAGCTATAGCTTATTAGCTCGTCCAGTGCAAGCCCATTTCTTATTCTAGCCAGCAACACATAAAGCCAAGTGGATACAGATGCTTAGCTTACAGAGCCCAATGAACTATATTAAGTACACTTAACCTACCTTGGTTAGGGAATACCTATGACTTTATGGCTATAAGCATCTGCCTCTTTAGCTCACACTATACTACTACTAGTACTTATCTCTTGTATGGTAGGAGTTTGATTAGTGATTTGCTCTTGCTGATGCCTCAAGTACCTACACTGATCCTTTTCTATTCTGCTGCAAGATTAGAAAAGCATCATTGGTCTCTCCCCTGCTTGGGAAGAAGATGCCACGTCGGTGCAGTACTGGTATCGGGAGGCGAGGAGGAAAAAGTGGATTTAATTATGCTTGTTCCTTTGCGATTAGGGCCGCATAATTATTATTAGCGCCGTTCGAGCCGCCTACGTGCAGCCCGGTGCCGGTGCGTGCCGCGTTGCGCTGCACTCCTACTGATCCTGTCGTTTTAGCGGTAAAGACGTTGTGTAGTACAGTGTCTTCCTAGCTAGCTAGAGCATGCGACTTGTGACCTGTGAGACTTCTATTGTCTAAGCTACTGCAAGTACTACTACTATTTGCACAGCTTAACCAGCGTGGACACTCCTAAATTACTACAGGAATCCAAAAACAAAGAAATGATACAGTGTAGATATTTAGAGGCTCCATAAAAACTTTATAGAAAAATATTTAGAAGATAGGAGATAAAAACACAAGTTGCATTAGACTTCTCAAAGGAATGAAAATATAAGATTTGAGTGGATGTTTAGAATGCTCCGAAACGTGAAAGAAAGGAAAGGTTCCTGTATTAAATTTTAAACCCAATCCTATAATCCAAAGAGCTTTGTAGGAAAATTTTCTATAGATTACATTCCTATAAGGGCTCATTTGGAACAATGAAATTTTGTAGAAATTTGATAGAATTGAAATCTTATAGGAAATTTTCCTATGAGACCCTTTGGATTGTAGAAATGGACTTATGAATTTATATAGGAAATTTTCCTTTTCTCTGTACTTTGAAGGATTTCAAACATAAGCTCAAACCTCATGTCACAATTTTTTTGAGAAGTCCAAGGCAAGATGAGTCTTTCTCTCCCCTCTTTTCTCTCCAATCAAGAAATAGATTCCTGCAAATTTCTATACAACATCCAAATAGTAACCCCGTGAATTTTCTGTGTTTTCTATTTCTATAGGAATGCACAAGACATGACACTCAATTTCTGTGTTTTTCCTATTTCTATGTTTTTAGATTCTTGTGTTCCAAACAAGGTCTAAATTCCTACAAAAATCTATTATCCCGAGCTCTAAGTTTGTACTGTGTTCCTTATTAATAAAATCTTCTAAACTTTACAGAGAGGACTGTTATATTGTCCGCCTCTTTGGTTCAAAATAGTTTCTTTTTGTAGAATTCCAATGTTTCTAAAATTTGTTTAATTTGTAGGATAAGAAGTCTTAGGAATTTTTCTTATGGACCTCTTTACACATAATTTTAAAGAAATTTTTTGTTTGAGTGTAGCATTTTGGAAATTTTCTTTTGTACCTATAACAAAAGAAAATTCATGTGTTTTTTCTATGGTGCAACCAAACAACATCTACTACATATTTCTGTGTTTTCAGTTCCTGTAAGATATAACATAGCATGACATCCAATTTTTACATTTTTTATTTCTGTGCATTTTAATTCATGTGTTTTAAAGAGGCCCTGAATAAAATTTTGAAACCACATGTAGGGCTTCTTCTATAGAGATTGTTTGACTTGTAGGATTAGAACCCTTAGAAAAATTTCCTATGGGCCACTTTTCACTCAATTTTAAAGGAAAATTCTCATTGAGTCCAACCTCTTGAAAATTTTCTTTATGTTTACGACAACTATGTCGAGAACCTAATGCAAATAAATTTTCCTATATGCCACTTTTCACTCAGTTCTAAAGGAAAATTTTTCATTGAGTTCAACCTCTTGAAAATTTTCTTTTATGTTTATGACAACTATGTCAAGATTCTAATCCCTAAAGAAAATGCATGTGTTTTAAGTTCCATAAGATACAACATGATATGACATCCAGTTCCTATGTTTTCTTGTTCCTGCGTTTCCCAATTTCTGCATTTCAAAGAGGTCCGTATTTTCTAAAAAAAAACTACTATTAGAGAACCACATGTTTTAGCTTTGTTTTTGGGAGTCAATTGTATTCCATACAATGTTGCGCAACCCCAGGCCTGCTAAACCAGTATTTTCATTGCACCCCCGCCCTGCTATACTAGTGTCCTAGCCAAAGGTCAATTGCTCGCTATACTTGTAGGTCCAACCACAGAGCAACACAGGCTTATAAGAGGTCTTGTGCCTTCTTCCCCTAAAAGACTCTTATAAGCCTGTGTTGCTCTATTGCTGGGCATGCAAGTCTAGCGACCTGACGGACCTTGGGCCGACTCGTTGGTATAGTGGGCCAAGGGAGTAATGGGGGTTTGGATGCTGGTTTAGTAGGTCTGGGACAAGTGATCACCCGAGGATGAATATTCTCATAGCTTTTTCAAGGACTCTGCCTCCAAAAGATATCCAACTGTCTCATTAAAGTTGGGAATGCTTTTGCCGACAAGAATATCCATCACCAATTGCTTCTATGATGGCGGTAGAGATGAAGCCAATAAGACAACCTTGCCCTTCTTCTCAATTTTCCCATCGACACTGGTCAGCAGTATGATAAGCTTGTTAAAGACGTTGATATGGTCGATGAACCATGTGTCATTCTCCATGCACAGTCTGAATAGCTACCGTTTCAGCACCCACCGGTTTGTCAGTGATCTTGCCATGTGCAATTTTTCCAGGTCACTCCATAATTCCTTAAGTGAATTCTCCTTGATCACCAAGTACTTTACCTCATACGGGAGACATAGACAAATATGGTGCTAACAACTTTTTGCTCCATCACCTTCCAGTCTACACCGGACATCCCAGCCAGTTTGTCCCTTTCAAGAGCATCCATTAGTCCTTGTTGGACAAGAACATCCTTCCCCATACATTGCCACACACTAAAAATTTCACCGCCATCAAATTTCTTTACTTGATTCCATATTGTTAACATCATTGTTGATTATATGCCACCTGATGTCTTGCCGACATTTTCACAAATCTGATTAATCTGACTTTGGTGCTGGTAAAACTTGTGGCGTAATCCCAGGCATGCTAAACCAGCTTGTGCTCTGTCTCCTCCCACAACTGATATGGAATTAAACCCAACAAATTTTTCTCCGTATACATCATTTATATTAGGTGTCTGCCCTGAAACTATCGTAACCAGCAACCGTCAAGTGATCAATATCCGAACATCCAGACTCTGATATCACTCTTTTACAACATAGGGCCCGACTACTTAGGCCCACTTGTCTGCCAGACAACGAATGACGACTACCTAGTTCTTGGTATGCTCAGTCCCCGAAAGGCTTCCGTGCAAGTGCCCAACTCTACCTGGCAGAGCAAATATGTGATGTTTTTTTCCACGAGATGTTCTGTCCACTTGAAGGAGCTTACCTTTTGAACCCCCTGGACCGAGCAACCAATTTTACACCATACCTACACATGGCATTTGTATCTCGCTACGGAAGATCACTGGTTCATCAATTGCTATTGCAAATGGAGCGTCCACTCCTAATGCACATCAAAACCTCCTAGGAAAGCATCTCGATCAGTCTACCACTGTTACAATCGTTAACACTCTCGACACACTAATTGTACACTCTTCTACTTCAACACTTCGTAGCCTTACTCCTAGTACTACTACTACTACTAAGGATGTGTTTGGTTTGCGGAATGAAGTGGAACAGAACGTAACCCCACCTCATTCCCATCTCGTTTCTCTCCTGTTCATCTCATTAGGCAGCGGAGGCGGCGGCAAAATTGGACCAGCAACTGGCGTAGCGGGATCCACCTCTTGTTCAGGCGGGCGGCAGCGGAAGTCAAGTGGTAGCCGGCACAGGTACAGGCGAGCGGCGGCGGCGAGAAGGCGAGCGGCGCTAGTTCTGGTAGGCCGCAGTGACTAGTCTAGTTGGGTGGCGGCAGCGAGCGCTGGTCTAGGGGGCGGCGGCCACGGCTAGGTGATAAGCTGTGGCGTACCCGGTTTTGAGGCTGGATAAACCCTTGTGTTTACCGTGCTAGTCCCATGATCAGTGGCTAACACACACAAGCACTTGATAGCATAGACAAGCGATACATCGTTCATTACACAAATAGCCACAATTGGTCTTTATTTAATACAAACCAGGCCTATTGGCCGAATTCAAACTGCAGCAACACGCGGTAGGTTGCCCATAAGTATGCCGATCCACAGGCAACTGACTGGGGTTTGAAACCCTACACTTCGAAATCATTGTCGCTTTCTCCAGACTGGTATTCCTCCTCCTCGTCTGGCCACATAACAAACCAGGTGAGTACATTGAATGTACTCGCAAGCTTTCCACCGGGGAAAACTTTGGCACGGACATAGATGCATGCAAGGGTATTTCAAGAAATGGCTCTAGCCTAGGTTTCATATTGTGCGTGAAAGTAAGTTTGCATGAAATAAGTAAATAGATATTAAAAACAGTTTTCATAAATTGGCACGATGTTCCGAGACAAACATATGTTCGTCTTTTCCTTCCTACTACAACGGGATTCATTTCTGTGCTTTCCGTTACAACAGAAAGTCTGGTAATCACCCGCTTCAGCGGGGAGTCTCAGCTTACCCGTTACAACGGGGATACTAGGGTCTGCCGGAGTCCACGGGGAAATCCCTTCTTCACTCATCCCGCCACGACGGGGAATTTGCATGTCACCCTGCGAACACGATGGATCGCGTCCTTAAACCCATAACCCATTTTTGACTTTGAAAGTCAGTCTACTAAAAGTGTGGCCTAACCAAGTTCGTCCTTAACCGTGGACATGGCTATTCGAATAGTTTTAAACCCTCTGCAGAGGTGGTACGGCTTTACCACACGACGTATGTCACCCTGGGCATACTGTGCACCGCATGCTACCAGAGCTAGTACAATGAGACTCTTCACCAGAGTAAACCTAGCCATGAACCCACCAGAAGGACATGTCCCAAACCTAGCTTGAGTCAGTATCATCGCTTGCAAGGAGGTTGGTGTTCCAACTTTGTGGCGAACAGACATCGCTCCAACGGAAACTGTTCTCTACAGAGGCTACAACCTCATCTGCACACTTCTCCCTGCCTACGGGTTCATGCTAGTTCAGACCGGATACTGGATCAAGTCCTTCCCATAAAGGACATGTGGACGTACAGTAAGACTTGGCCAAACGGCACTTAAGATCGGTCCTTATGTGATCCGAGAGGGACTCCACACCTCACCAATAAACGGGCCACGAGAACCACACCGGGCATTACCTCGCTTTTAACAAGCTTCCTGCTTTCCCCCTTCATTTTCGACCCGGATCAAAATCTTCTCCATTTTATTTTTAGGTTTTAACAAAACCTCTTTGCGGCAAAACATCCCACCCATGGACATTCTACCTTCATACTCCTTCGGACACGATGGTCCGTTTTCAAACTTTTGCCACATGAAATATGGGAGTTTTCCCCTTTTTATTTTGAAAACCTAATTTTGCTACCGCAAGGCTAAACATACATACATACTCTACCCTAGGTTTCTGGTAACTTTTCCGGAATACGTAGTCCTTAAGGTGACAAGGTATACAGGGTCGGACTAGGGTTTGCTAATTATCGGTTATAGCTTCACTACATAAAATAACGGGTCATAGAACATAGCGTGCATGTTGTGTAAGCAAAATAACATTTTGTAAACTTAGGATTCAACATGATCAAGGGTGGAAAGCTTGCCTGGCAGTTCCTGGTCTTGTCCCGGATGCAGGGATGCTTCTAGTTCCTCCTGACGAATGTACCTCACACCGTCAACTACACGTTTCAAAGAACGCCGATAAGAGCCAAACGAACCGAAGTGTCAGAAAGAAAAATCATTGTGAAACACATGCCATGCTTGCAAGATTATGCAGAGGAGAGGGAAAGTTGTTGCTTTATATTTTATGCGGGGACTTTATGATTTAGGGTTTCATGCTTATAACATCATTTGCTCGAAAACCCTAGGCTTAACATGGTGGAGGGGGGTGTCCAGAGAATTAGTGGTTTAAAAGATGCCGGAGAAATATTTTTGATGGGATTCAACATGGTTGGGTGCCACAAAGAAAACATATATATGCATGAAATCTAGAGTTAGGGTTGTTAGGGTTTATGTTTGTCTTCTTAAATCTTCGAATCATGCAACATGGGTATGCATATATGTGTCTTGATGCTAAGGTTCAGAAGGTTGGGGCTCTAACTTATTAGAAACTCTTGGAGTTGACCAAAAGTTCAAAAGGTATTTTTTAAAAAGGTTTGAATTTTAGAAAGAATATTGAATTAATTGCTGTATAGCAAGAAATGTTTGAGTTTTTGAAAATTTGTTTGAACAAAAAGTTTCAAAACATTTTTAGGAACAATTTCTATTTTGGGATTTTCTTGAGAACCGGCCGTTAAGGTGCTGAACCGGACGAACCAAAGTTATAACCGGTTCTGGACATAAAACCGGAGGGTTTTCTGAGTTTTACACCTCCCACACATTGGCTTTACGCCTTCTGGCTAGGGAAACGGAGAGGAGCCGAGGGCGTCGCCACTTATCCGTGGTGGGCTTGGCGGGGAGGGCTGGCCCACCTGGCGGCGGCTCCTCCCACTTACCGTTTCGGGAGGGGGTCTGCTACTTGGTGGGTCCCGCCTGGCGGTCAGATGGGAGCACGCCACCGGTCGGGTAGGGCTCCGGCGAGGCCTCGGTGACAAGTCCGGCGAGATTTGGGCGTTTGGCGCTAGCGGTTCGATTCCAAGAATTGGTGCTGGTTTTAGGAAGAGAAGGAGATGGGGAAGGTGATGGCGGAATCGGTTGGTGCTATGGAGACTTGCTTCTCACGGATTTTGGCGAGATCAGAGGGAGCCGGGATTGGTCGGGAAAGGAATTGGCGAGGGCTCCGGTGAAATTGCTGAGTGGGGGAGCTTCAGAAGGGTAGAGAGGGGTGAGGTGCAAGGGTTAGAGTGCTCGGGGTGCCTTCTTATAGGTGGTCAGCGAGGTAGTCGGACAGTGGCCGCTAGACACTGCCGTGCTTGGTGCCGAGTAGGTGCGAGGTCGACTTGATGATGCGCAGAGCTGGCTGGTGACCAGAGCGAGACTGTGGCGTGCGGGTTTGGCTGGCCGGCGATGAGATAGTGAATGGCATGGGGGTGGATCTCGGTGGCTGGCATGGCAGCGCACTGGAGCGCGTCCAGAGTGGTGCCAGGGCGTGTCTGACCGGCATGCGTGAGCTCAGGCGTGCATTGGCGTGTTGGAAGGATGTCTGGGCAATTCAGTGGTACTGAGGTGACCAGAGAGAGGGAAAATGGAAAGGAGCTGGTTTGGAAATCGTGTGGAGCAAGGCTGTCACAGGCTTGCCAATGTTGGCATGAACTGACCCTAGGGTTGAATCCCTGTGGATTAGGACTCTTCACTGGAAGAAAAGGGGTAGGGGAGGGCCCTTGGCTGGAGTAGGGTCTCTGGTAAAAAGGTTGGAGCAGAAGGGATAAGAGTTGAGCTGGATTTCATGGAGACAAGAGAAATTAGGGCAAGGTGTTTGATAGAATTTCTGGCAAAAATTTGTACTGGACATAGACATGTTTTTGAATATTTGAGTCATTGGCACTAAGATAAGCCTTGTGGAATTTTATAGAATTTTTCTACGCTCTGAATATATGGGTTGCAGTTAAGGTGCAAGTTTGACCTAAATTCAAATTTGGATGTAATAAAATATTTTTGAACTGGACCTTCAAATTTTATTTCATAAATGGGTGACAAATAGTTTCAAGTAGTTTTTGGAATTTTTCTAGAATTTTTGGGTGGAAGAAAACACATGAAATATGGATTTTAGGGTTTCTGCCTGATAAAGGAATTATTAGGAAATAGTGCGGCAGATTAGGTTTTAGGGTTTCCGGCATGAAAGAGGTAGGGTATGGGGGAGGTTAGGGTTCATACTTGGAGGGTCGGGAGCACAGGTGGGTGAGTTGCCACTTAGGGTTTGGGTTCGGGAGGTGCCGTATGTATATGGTGCGTGTGTCCGATTTAGGGTTTTATATGCACATGCGATAATGGGGTTGCGACTTGGGTTTGTTGCGTGACGATGCAACCTAACTCAAGTGCTCCCATGAAATGCCATGCTCCAAGAAGAACTGAAATCCGAGTGAACATGCAATAGGATTGAAACATATACGCATATACGCATCTTAGGGTTTAGGTTTTTGGAAAATTCAAGATGCCGGAAATCAGGGTGTGACATAAGCAGAGAAAGGAAGGGCGAGGCACTGATTTCGTTTTTGCTTGGCTTCCTCCCCCAACTCAAGGTATCTAACCAATAACATCCATTGTTCAGTTCAGTGTATGTTAGATCCGGGTGTTGCATGTTGATCTCGATGATATATGTTGGTAGATCGGGTGTATCTCGCTCATTCTCTATTATTACTTGTTGTCAATGATTGTATTTTGCTTGAATAGCACAATGTTGATGAGTGTTGACGTCTCTGTAATTATTGGATATGATTTGTTATACTTTTATTTGTGATAAATAGATGTCGCTTGAATTATTCATAGAGAATAGCGAGTAGATTATTTTGTATATGCATTGTAGATGGTGAAGAGAATGGATAGAAGGAGAAAGGTGTTGTTTATGGGAGCCGTCACATTTATGGCTCTTTCTATGGTGGCTTTGTATCTTCAGGCTACAATAAGGAAGAGGAAAGCACGTATCACTTATGGTCCAATGGATGAGAGAGATCAACAAAGAATCAATTATCTAAACAATAAAATTTACAAGAATGATGAAAAATGCAAAGACATGCTAAGACTTGAAAGAGCTCATTTCTTTCGGTTGTGTCAAACATTGAGGGAACGGTCCGTGCTTCGAGACACTATACATGTATGTGTGGAGGAGCAAGTAGTGATGTTCTTGAATACTATTGGACATAACCTTAGGAATAGGGTTGTTGCCACTAATTATGACAGGTCAAAAGAGATGGTTAGCCATGCTATTTTAGACTAGTCCTACATGACATAGGTTAGCTACAAAATGAGTTTATCAGGCCACCTTCATTGGAGACCCCAACCAAAATTGTAGGGAACCGACGGTTTGACCCATATTTTAAGGTATTTTCACCAACTATTCCTTAGTTATTTAGGTTAGAAATTATGTGATTTTAATTTGTTTTGTTAACTATATAGGATTGTATTTGAGCAATTGACGGTACACATGTACGAGCTTCTGTTACTAAAGATTTGGAGCCTTCCTTTCGTGGTAGAAAGCCTTTTGCTACTCAAAAAGTGATGGCAGTGGTAGATTTTGACCTTCGATTCACATATGTGGTGGCAGGTTGGGAGGGGACAGACATGATGCAGTGGTTTTAGCGGATGCATTAGAGTGTGAGAACAACCTATGTGTCCCACAAGATAAGAAATTGCTTTTGGATTGCTTTGTCCATAATTTTGCACAAACCAGTGTCACCCATTTCTATTGTCATGTTCTAGGAAAATTCTGTCTACTTGATGCTGGATATGGAGCCAAGCCTGGGTCTTGCCACCTTTCCTTACTGTGAGGTACCATTTGAATGAGTGGGGCAGCAATCCTGTACAAAATGAAAAGGAATTGTTCAACCTTCGGAACTCATCTCTACGAGTGACTGTAGAGCGAGCATTTGGAGCACTCAAGAGACGGTTCAAAATTCTAGACGATACCACCCCATCTTCCCTTTTCCAATTCAAAGTTGACATTGTTGTAACTTGTTGTATTCTTCATAATTATGTGCTCTCTCAAGGGATTGACGAATTTATTATATCGGATGTGACTTGGACCACCAACCCTGTAAGGACAGCAAGGGAGCAAGCAAGTGACGATAGAGCCATGGTAGACCGCAGGCTACAAATGGCTACTAGAATGTGGGAAGATAGGCAGAACTACTATAGAAATTGATCGTGGCCTTTTCTATAGTATCTTAGGATTTATGTAATGTCTGGATAGACTATGGCATTTTCTATGTCAAAACAATGTATTTGTGACCTTTCCTATCGTATGTTTGCATTTGTGTAATGGTTTGACAGATTGTGCCATTTTCTATGTCAAAACAATGTATTGTGGCCTTTCCTATCATATTTGCATTTATGTTATGGTTGGACAGATTGTGCCATTTTCTAAGTCAAAACAATGTATTTGTGGCCTTTCCTATCATGTATTTGCATTTATGTTATGGCTGGACAGATTGTGCCATTTTGTAATAGCTGGACAGATTGTGTGTGAGAACCCTAATTTTTGCTAAATGACAAAGAGGGGTTTAGGGGAAGTTGATTTTGCATCATTTCATATCACGCATGCTAAAAATAAGAGAAATTTAAAAATTTTGATTCAACAAATAAACTACCTATTGTTGTTAAAATTTTTGACATGATTTTGTTTAATTTCTCAATTTGGATATGCAAATGTAATATTACAACAATAAAAGTGTTTCAATATATAATTATAGGCATATTTATTACAACATAAAATTCAAATTCAAAATTTTCATTTCAAATGATTAAAGTAAAGTATATCAGAAATAATATTACAATTCAAATATGACAACGTGATAAACCACAATTACAAAATGATTATAGAGATTTCTAAAAATTCAAAGAGACTATAATAATAGAATACAAAAATAATTACACAGTAGAATTTACAATGATGTAAAGTACAAAAATCCTAGCTATCTCATTTATGTTTTCTTCTCTTATTCATCTTCTCATCCTGTTTTCTTCTAAACCTGCACACAAAGAAAATTTTGATTAAGGTTAAAATGTTTGTACCTCTTGAGTCCAGTAATTGTTTGGGTAGACTTATGAGGCTAAAGAACTAGTTTTAACCCCGATAAATATTTAAATTAACTTATAGAATCAATCTTCTTTTAAAGGCAATTTTGGAAACATGCTTTGCTTCCATAATGTTAACTTAATTAGCCTAATATCTAATTTGACAACCATGTGTTGGGGAACGCGCTACGCAAAACAAAATTTTTCCGCGCACGAACCAAACCAAGAAACACTATCGAGGTGTAGATAACGATATCATACCTTCGACGATTAATCCAACTAATCTAGGTGTCAAATGGCTAAGTAAATTAGAGTTTAGACATCTAGCCAGTAATTCTTGTCAAAGGTAATGTTTTAGGCATCAAGATAAATGAGCTGACTAGATAAGCATCAAACCAACATAGCGAGCAGTTGCGTGGCAACTTCATTGACACCTCAAGCATAGGTAGATAGGGATCGTTCTTAGTCTGCCACATAAGCACCTTATTCACCGGAGTGAATCAATAGTCAGCATATGGTGTGTCAAGACCACGCTGATAGTAATCGAAACCAAGCAGCTACACAGCATCTAAGTTGCCACGTCATGGTTCAACTAGATGAGGATTAACCTTAGAATGCCACATGACCACCTTAGTCATCAAAATAAAGTAATAGTCATCAATTAGGTATCGAAGCCACACTGATAGTAATCCAAGCCAAGTAGCTACGCAGCAGCTTCGCTGCCACCTCAGGCTTGAAAGAGGATTCGGATCAACCACAAGCTGCCACCTAACCACCTTATTCATCAACTTAAGCCAAGAGTCAGTATGCTAGGTGTCAGCATATTGATTCATCCCCAAGCCTATAAATAGAGCCTCACAAGAGCTCTATTCTTCACACAATCACCAACCAAATCTCATACAACCAAGGTAGAAATAGCAAACAAGCTAAAGGAAGGCTTAGAACCAGGAATAAGAAAGCTAAGAAAGCGAGGAGGAGAAGGCCACTCCCGAAGAAGCAGGAATCCAGAAAACCAGAAGAACAAGCTTCCGGATTCTTACTTAAGGTAGAGGAGAGAAGGAGTTAAAAGTTTAAAAGAAGAAAAGTAATGTCCAATCCTCTGTAGAAATATTTTGCGTTTGGTTAAATCAAAATCCCTAAGATCAAATATAAGCCACAAGTTCATATCAGCATCATAAACTGGATGGACTAGATAGAAGGGGAGAAGAAACCCGAGGCGGTGTTTGAGGCAACGGAGTAGAAGAGGGGCGGCGGCAACGTCCTTAGGAGAGACCGAGTGGAAGAAACAGAGGAGAGGGAGATCGAGTTCAGGTGGCGGCGTGAAAAGAGAATGAGAAAGAGAGAGAGAGAGAGAGAGAGAGAGAGAGAGAGAGAGAGAGAGGCCACCGGTTAGGGTTACGCTAACAAGGTGGGCTGAGCGGGCTAGGTGTCGGATCAGGCCAAATGACCAGCTAGGCCTTTAGACCAGGACAAGAAATAGGCTAGTAATCCTGGAAATAATTATTTTGCTCAAAAATTGTTTTAGGTAATTCTTCTATTTTGAATGCTACAATCTCTTTTGAATTCAAATATAATAACCTAAAAATCTTATCAATCTTTACATACAAAATTGGATTAAAATTTATAATAGATAAAATTCCTACAAATTCAGAATTTAAAACTAAAAGTCTAATACAACTTAAGTAATTTTATAAGAAATTTCTTTATTACTTTTGAAACCATGATAATCTTTAATAATATATATTTTTAATTATAAGGTAATAATTTAGGAAATTAGTAGTTCATAAAAATAATATTTTTATAATAATTACTATAATACTTTGTAGGATAGATTGCAAATTCCACATAAAAACAAAAATGTTTTTAACAATGATTTATTATTAACTCAAAAGATAGAGCAGATAGAAATTCCAAAAATACTATAATAAATAAATAAATCATCTATTGCATTGTCTTGACAAGGTAGTCGACATCGTCTCATAAAATATAACCAAGTTTTCTTAAATCAACTTTCATCAGCATAAGTATGCATATATACATATACAGTTGCCATTTTTGGAATCTGTTCTTATCGGACCATTATTCCAATTCAGATCCGGAAATTCTGCCGATTTCGTCCGAAGAGACCTCTCACTATACTTCTTATCAATCTCAAGGAAAATTCATTTCTTGTCCATGTTTGTGAATTATTTCTATCAACATATATGCAAATTCCCTTCTTCTTATCACCTGGCTTGTGATAATTAATAAATGGACTGCATTATGATTCGTTGAATCATATATTGGTGGGCAGTGGAACCCCGGTATGGAACTTGTTGCGGTGGTCAGGGTTCCATTGCGTATGGTATCACAATAAAGTTAATAACAAATGTCAGTGGGCATTTTCACGCCGTATAGATAGCGTTAACTATAAGACCTGTTATGGGACAGGCGAGTCAAGTAATACCTTCTTGTTGCATATCTTCCAGGAACGTATGCATCGTAACGCCTGGGGAAGCGTTATGTCTCTCGCCCAGAGGAGTGATAAACCCTGAATTTACGCTTGGGGAGACGTTATGTCCCCGAAAATCTTCAGAAAAGTACGCTATAATGACGAGTTGGGTAGTCGGTAATGGATCAACTACGCAAGGGGAGATATTGCCTAGGAGAAGTGTGAAAAGACTCGGAACCTTAGACCTGGCCACGCACCAATGGGAGTGTGATTGGGCTTGTACCCGGCGTGAAGGCTAAGTACCACTTGTGGGTAAAGTAGTGCACCTCTGCAGAGTGTATTGATGTGTGGTATTGTCACTCCCTGTTCTGGGTATGAACTACGATCGTGGCTGGAAAGGAACCATCGGAGGTTCTAACAACCCGTGAAGCCTTCTGAACATAGAAAAATTAAAACTTGACTTTTATCTAGAAATGTTATTGGAAAAATGCATATTCTTTGAGGATTGTTGTCCTAGTAGAAATAATCATTCAAACACCTTTTGCTATTCATAAACTTGTTGAGTACCTTCTGTACTCATCTCCTATATAAAACCTCCTTTGTTAGGCTACGAGTCGGTAGAGCAGATGGTCGAGTATCCCGAGAAGCCAGAGGAAGAGATGGAGGAGCAGACACTGTGCGAAGGAGAGATGGGAGTCAATTACTACTTTGACTTTGGCGAGGCGCACAATACCGAGCGGGCTTGAAGCAAGTTGTAGTATATAAATGTTGGTCGTAGGTGTAGAAATCTCTATTTTGCTGTTATTTGGTCTTTTACTTTTTCATAGGCTTGACACTTATGTCTTATATGCAGTTTTATCTTATGTAAGTTGAAACTCTTATACTTCTGTTGAGATGTAATATAAGTATGTATTGTATCAATGAGACTCTACAATGCTTCTGTTGTACTACTCTGATGGGTGTATTGTTGGTGAAACAAAGTTTCACTGGTAATACGCCAAAGACTGGCACACTACACCATGCAATGGTGTGCAGGGTCGCCACATTATGTCATTTTTGTTCTATGTCATGCTTTTTTTTAACTATTGTTATTGCTGGATAGAAATAGACAATGTGAAAAACCTTGGTGGGAGTTGGTAGCTTGTGTGGACAAATTCAATGTCCACCATGATGCTAAGCTTTTGGGCCGACCTAGTGGCTAGTGGCACTAGAACGTCCACTGGATTCAAGAACTATGCGAAGACTTTGAATGACCATTTCAAGCTAGCTATCACTGGTGATCAAGTTAGCAACCACCTTAAGAAGTGGAGGAAGGTTTGGGCCAAGGTTGACAAGCTTAAGAAAATGAGTGCTGCTCTATGGTATGAGGATACTTGCACTATTAGGCTTGAGCATGATCACTATACAGGTCATATTAAGGTAATCTTGTTACATATAATGTGTTAAAGTCGTGTTACCTTGGTGCATCTTATTTTGTTGTAATTATGATGTAATTTTTTAGGAACACAAAGGTGATGCAAACTACTTAAACACCCCTATTGAACACTATCATGCCATGGCAATAATCTTTAGGGCAAGTATGGCTACAGGAAAGTATGCCAAGTCTAGAAATGACCCGCTTTCTATGGAAGTGCATGTCATTGAAGATGATGAGGCAGCCAATGAAAGTGGTGAGGTTAACATGTCGGCATCAGCAATGACAAATGTTGGCGAGTCTTCTAGTACCAAGCCATTGGCAAAGAGGGCTAAGATAGTCTTAAATGTAGATGATGCGTTGCTGTCAACACTCAAATTTGGCCTTGAAAGGGTTGTTGTAGCTCTTGAGAAAGCCTATGGAGGTGACGATGATAAATTACCTAAGGGCCTTTTGGATGACTTGGCAAGTCTTCTTGGATTTGAGGAGGGTCATCTTTCTCACTACTATGTTCATTTTGTTAACAATCCTAAAACAGCAAAGGCATTTGCCACACTTAATCTCTCTAACAAGTTGATTTGGATGACTAGGTATGTCACGAAGAATTTTGGTTTATGAAGTTCTTCTACTCTTATCAATGGTGATGTGTGAAATTTAATATGCTCAAGTGGTCAGTTGGAACTTTGTATGAACTAAACAAGGTTAAACTCGTATAGACTTTAGTGTGTTTGAGATGTATAAACTTGAAACTTGTTGTCATATTTTATGTCATATTTTGAGTCATGTTAGTGTGTTTGAGATGTATGAACTTGAAACTTGTTGTCATGTTTTATGTCATATTTTGAGTCATGTTAGTGTGTTTGAGATGTATGAACTTGAAACTTATTGTCATATTTTATGTCATATTTTGAGTCATGTTAGTGTGTTTGAGATTTTGATCATTGTTGTTGAAATTACAATATTTGTTGTTGCTCAAGTACAAATAAATGATGTTGAACTTTTTTAAAAATAATGCTAACTGCCAAAACATTTGGAGATAACCTTACTATCCTTACATAGAGGAGGTAACTTGAACTGAGCCCATATTATTTTATCCCTCCAATCACACATTGAGCATAACCATTTGTTCTATTTCATCCTGCCAACTAAACAAAAATTAGAGCCATTCTAATCTTCCAACCAAACAGCCAATTAAAATCATTTCGTTCCATCACATTCTTTAGTTCCAAAACCGTTCCATTCTACTTTATCCTTTCATCCAAACACATCTTTTAAATTTTCGACGAAACGAATCATCTCACGTCTGGTTCACCTGTTCACCCTAATCGGCAACAAGAATCACTTTGATCGATCGTTTGACCCCAAGCGTAATCACAAGTGGAGCAGTAGTAAACCGTAAAAACTCAGCATCAAATCTCGTGCTGGAACTGGTAGTCAAGCCGATAGGGCGAGGTAACTGTTCCTCTTTCTTTGAGCAAGAGCACAGTAACTGGCAGTAAAGAAGAGGGAGTAGCAGTCGCTACCGACGACAAGCTGGCTGTAGCGCACACGCACCCCTCACGTGCGCCTCCGGATTTCCCAAGGTCTTTTCACCGTACGATCACGCGCAATGTTTACGCGCTTTCAGGACCGGCCCGTTTGAGGGAGCTTGGTTTGGTCACCGACAGCAGCCTTGTCCGAGTATCACCCAGACTCTCCTCCGGGTTCGGATCCTCCAATCGGATGGCAAAAGCCATTTTCACCATGACGCTGTTAACGTGTAGGTAATCAGCACGAAGGTGAAAGCTATGGTCAATGAAAATTGAAACCAGAACAGAACACCGGGTATGGTTGTACGCAAGCAGACTACACGCTGCCATACATGGTTGCGACCATAAAAGATTATATTTTCGAAGTCCAGTTTCACGGGAATTTTACAAAAGATTCGCAAGAGGCAGAATGATTTCGTCATCGTTCCTCCATTTCCAGATGGAGACTAAAATTTTGGATGGTCTGAAACTCTGAATAGACCCGATAGCTCTCGGCGGGTCGGTACTGTAGCGTCTGTTTGTAGCAGCAAATCCGACCCACTAATCGAACGGCCCAGTATTGAACCCGTGCCCCGAGATAGTGTCTCGTGCGGGTGCAGTCAAAAAAGGATAAAAACAACCTTAAAAAATGTCATTTCATTAAATATTTCTCTGAGATGCCAGACACACCGGTCTACGAGCCAGTCCCTATCCAGAAATACTTTTGTTTTCGATGTCCAACTCGGTCAGTAATTTACCTTCCATATTTTTCATCAATGCTCTTTTCTGATACTCCATCTTAAGCACATTATTGTGCTTCTTGAAACATAATTACATTGGTATCAGTAGTACTTGTATGTTATTCCACCACTACACAATATTTGAAGTATAGTTTCCATAGTTATCTTTTCGTTTAACCACTGATTTCTCATGTGTTGGACCGGGTATTATAACACCTACATTGGCCAGTTGGTCGATTTCAAACTTCTGAATAAGTAATTTACTGATCAAGATTTCCCCAGTAATTATGACTTGTTTCACACGAAGCTGAGACACTTCAACACATAGAAGCAACACAAATCGCTGCAATTTTCTTTCTTTTAACCCAATTCCCCAGACCCACCCACCTCCACTCCCTTGGAAAGCCCACCCGTGAGACCAGCTCCAGAGTTTTTAACCCCCGTAGTCTCCTGTGCACAATTATAACCCCTCCTCTTTTTCATCCTCCCCACACAATCACATACCGTGGTAAGAAAAAAAGAGCAAGAAAAGAACAGACACAGATTTAAAATAGGAAAGGTACAGTAAGTAAAAACAAAGGCATCCACCGCACCACTCTGCCCTAACGTGACACTTTAGACCAACCCAAGAAGATCAAGAGAGAGAGGTTAAAATTTTAAGCACCGTTTAAGAATCCCAAAACTTAGAAATGGGCGCTTGCTTACCTCCCTCCCCCTCCCCCTCAATTACACATTACCCTCTCTTTTACTTTAAACACGCTCCCCCATGAGAGTTGCTTGCCTAGCTCCCAATATCATCAAAAAAATTTGTCCTTTCCTATGAATCTGACCCGAGGTGCTGCGAATTGGCGATAGTGCCCCTGGGGTTTTGGGAGGGGCTGCTGACGGTGGCCTAGGGTTTGGAGGGCAAATGTGGTTGCTAGGGGAGTGTGCCTAGGGATTTGCACTATTGGGATTAGCGATGGGGATAAGCGGCTTTAAGTTATTGGTTGGAGGGTATGGGCTAGCTGTTGTCAATCCCAATGGGTGCGTGCAGCTGGGCTTATTATTGGTTATATGGCCCATTTAGTTGAAGGCCCAATAGCCGGTTTTAGGACTTTTGAATAGAAAAATAATCTTAATTTTAGAGTAATTGCATTTTTCATCATTTTTAATAGACATGAGTTATGCAAAATAATGTATTAGTTTGGACATGTTTACATGTAACATAACTCAACTATTTGTTACACTTTGCACCAAGTTTCAAATCGATCCGCCTCGTGCGCATGAGTGACCCCTTTGCTAGATCGGAGGCCACATCACCTGCTTGTGTGGTGTTTGTGGCTGTTCTGTCCTTTCGCTGTTAGGTTGGTTTCTAAAATTAACGCAAAACGCAACAAACGGTCGAAATATCTAATTTTGTATCCAAAGATATTCAAACTAGTGTTTTGCGCAATCGAAGTTGAATTAGTTGGTCAAAAGTGTAACTTGCTCTTGGATTTATGGCCGGAATTTCAAGGAATTTTTGTGTGATTTCAATCCTTAATAGTTTTTTGCATAGAGGCTGTTTGACTTGTATGATAGAAACCTTCGAAATTTTTCTTATGTGCCATTTTGTAGTTAACTATAAAAGAAAATTTTTATTAAATCTAACCTCCTGAAAATTTTTCCATAAGTTCATATTATTTTTCCTATGTACAATTGAATATCCTTTGGTGCCAATTATTGTGGTTTAGTATTGAAGAAGGCGCATTTATAATGCTATAATTTTTATGTTCCTGCATTTTTAGAATCCTGCGAATCAAATATATCCTTTCGGTGAGAACCAAGCATTGCTTGGGTAATTAGTGGAGGTGCTCGTACTTTCTACCCACTGGGGATCAAAACATAGGTTCGTTTCTTATGTGTTTCAGCAAGAGGAAATGTCCTTTCAGTAATAGGTAACGTATCCATCAGTAACAAGATGTCTATAGTGACTTAATCAATATTCAAACTGGTCAAGTCATGTCTCTTGTAGACGCTGTAAGTAAGTGCATATGGTGCTGTGCGTTTTATGCACCTTTGAGTTGTATAAGGTGTTAAAAGAATAGGTGCTTATGATATACTCCTATCATGTGAATTCGAATGAGCATGTTTTCTCTGTCACTGGTTCTTGCTGATAAAATCTGTTTCGTAGATTATCCTTACGTCTGGAAAGAATTAAAGAACTGGAGTTCCAAGTGCCCCGGTCCTTTGTTCAGTAAAATCTTATGCCTAGAGTCGATGGCTCTTTGTGCATTGTGCAGATAACACGAGCATCAAATAGTACATGCATGCTGCTTAACTGATGTGACCCTATTTTCCGGGGCTGTTCTAGCGTGCAGAACATTATAAAAAGAAAATACATTTTACGTTTTAAAATAAATATCTATTTTAGTCTCTCTAATTTTTCTCAAGTACTTGTCATTCTATAAGTTTAATGCAGTATCACATCTTGAGTCCTATGCAGCCAGAGATTTTGCGAGACTAGAGACCACCTCTTCTTTAGCCATACTTTCAGCCAACTTTGCTGGAATAGAGTTGGCCTTTCATAGGATCCTAATCTCGACATCCCTGACCATCTGGTTGGTGCCCGTTCTCTGGCCACTCATCCTTTCTTTATGGAGATCTTCATTTCTGCTGCTTGACACATCTGGAAACAAAGAAATAGCTACATCTTTAAAGACTCTGAGCCTTCCTATAGAAGCTGGTTTTGTAACTTCAAGCATGAGCTATATGTCCAGAGCTTTAGGTTTATCAATGAGTAAAGATCGCCTTCCAGCTTGGTTATCTTGCTTGAGTGATTACTTCTAATTTCCCTCTTTGTACAGTCTCTTATATGTGTTTCACCTTTATTTAATATATTTATATACTGTTAGGGCCTCTTCTATAATGTCTTCTTTAAAATTTCAATGCCATTTTAATCATTATCTTTATATTTTGCCCATTGATATTGTAAAAAAAACTAATTACTCACAGAAGTGCATTAATAATACAGATATTTATTGACTTAGGAGGAAAAAAATGCACATAAAAATAATTAAATGAAAATATTAATATTACACTCATACTTTTAATTCCTATGCACAATTTTAAAAAGATATTTATTTAAAACGGCGTAAGTACAATAATTTCAGTTATACTAGTGTACTCCGCTACTAAAAGTTGTACTAGTACTCCATGTCTCCATGTTTTGCGTGACCTAACGGAGGCCAATAATAATAACTCGTGACAATCAAGCAACGCATTTTTTGACCGTGCTAGTGATTGAAAGAACGTTTGGTCATGCCAAAAAGACCTACATTGCGCTCCCTAAAAAGAGCAGGAAAGCCATTCTTTCTCTGGCCGGAGGAAAGAGAAAGGAAGAGCGAGGGGCTGACGTATGTCCGTGCTATTGGCGATGGGACGAGAGCACGAGACCAGCGAGAGCGCAGCGTTACGTGTCATGTCACGTGGTGCGGCTCCTAGTCCTAGGTACGCACGAGTTGGATTTTATCCCGACGCAATCCCACAGGGCCTTTGTCACTAGTGCGGTTCTCACATGTTTGTCCCCGTAATCTCCCGTAAAAATAGCTTAACCAAGTACCAGTACTAACACTCCCATTCGATTTTCAGTACTTTTATATCTTAAACACTAGTATTTCGTGATTTTCCAGCAGTAGTAGTACTCCTATATCTTAACCAAGGGTGAAGGGTCAATGCAAATCGTTAATTTACCAGTTTACCAGGAGTAAGCTGCGTTTTCATGTGTTCATGTCATGCCTTCTCATAGGGGGCTTACGTTATGAAACGGAGACATTAGAGATGATAGTGGTGTATGCTTGTATAGAACTTGCATTGTGCCAACAAATAACGGCTTGATCCAATATACTTCCTTTTAAAAACTAAATATGAAAGAAAACAGTATTTCTAAGAGAAGTTTTTACATAAAGATTTCCAAGAGAGTTACCACTTGCTTTTGTACAAGAAAAGCTATGATTACAGGTAAACAATATTTTGGTACCAGTGGCTGAACTTCCATCTGCCCGTCCGAAACAAGCTCAGGAGTCAGGAGGTCTCCATGCTGCTACATATTCTTGCAGGAAACGGAAGCAAGAAAGAAATACTTTGGTCATTGGGGAAAGAAGAAACACTAAGGCCAGTTTGATTCAGGTTAAGTTAACTATATTAGTTAATTTTAATCCGGATAAATTAGTTTAATTTTATTTTATGTTTAACAACTAATTTGATTAACATAATTACTGTTTGCCTAGATTAGGAATTAGCAGTATAAAAATCAAATTTAGAAGAATTAGCTGTACTATGTTAAGCTATTCCACATTTTTTATGGGTTAGTTTAATCCTGAGTTAGAGGGGTTAAATAGTATTGATTGGGTTAATTTAGACCTGCCTAACCCAAGAGTGTTTGACGGGTTAAATTCGTAACCACCCCTTACCCCTGAACCAAATGGGGCCTAAAGCCAAGCAGCAAGGGACCAAAGTTACAACTGTAAAATAAATACTCTATGCTTCACTATTTCTGTCCTCAGCCTATTATGGGTACAAACCAACATAACACTAAATGTAAAAAGTTACACAAAATGACCATACATATCCGTACTAAATCAATACTATAACCATTTAAAAATTTCTAAAATATTTAAATAAAGGTATAAAGTGAAAATATTTAATTATACTTTTGATATCCTCAATACATAAATATTTTTAAAGGGATTATCCTGAGTCTAAGGATAGATATAATGAAATAAAGAGAGTAGAGTACTATTAGAGCATCTCCAATAGTTTACCTCAGTCATTTCTTAGGGAATGCCACGTTAGCTTATGCGG
Organism: Stipa capillata; assembly: GCA_019208055.1. Classification (NCBI taxonomy): domain Eukaryota; kingdom Viridiplantae; phylum Streptophyta; class Magnoliopsida; order Poales; family Poaceae; genus Stipa; species Stipa capillata. The sequence continues at coordinate 10,191 of JAGXJF010005665.1, read as the reverse complement.
AGAAGAAAATAAAAAAAGAGAGAAGAAAATCATGTCTTAAATAAGAAATGACCTTGTTGCTAATATCTAGGAGTTAAGAGTTAAAAGCAAGTACTTTTGTTGTTAGACTCTATAGCTATTTTTTAAAATACAGTTGACTAAAAAATTATTGGAGAGTTTGAAGATCTTAGTTATAAAGTGAAAAATTAATTTATGGAAAATATGTTTTTAGTATGATGTTATGCTCTCTTTCCTCTTAGTTATAATAAAGATAGCTTATGAAAGATACTGCTGTAAACACGCTCAGCAACAGTGACATTACTAGCCCCCGACCTACTCGAGAAGACCTCTCATAGCAACCATTAAATACTCGTCCGCTCCCAAAAACCGCACATAATACCAGAACACTCGAGGTCATACTAACCCAAAACAAGGGTTTATGCTAAGCAACCAATACTCAAACATAAACACAAGCACACATAACTGAAGAGAGAGAGAGTGAGAGTGAGCAGCGCCTCCGCTCCTGGGCTCCTCCCCCGGCATATGCGTCTTGGGTGCGGCTCAAGCAACACCAGCTCAAAGCAAAGCTCCTCCTCCACCTCCACCTCACTGCCTCGCCTCCTCCTCGCACTCCACTCCCACATGCCTCGCCACCCACCTCCGCCTGCTCCTCGCCTCGCCTCTTCCCACTAGCGAGCGAGCGAGCGAGCTTCTCGATCCCATGTCGTGCCGCTCCTGATAAGAAAGAGGGGAAAAGAAAAGGGGTTTGTTTTTTTTTCCTTCCGTTTTCGGGTTGGTTTCTGATCGCCGGAATAAGAATGGAGCACCGGCGTGGTCGGTTCTTGGTGGTGTTCTTGGTGGCCGCGCTGGTACTCCGGCTGGCCGCGGCGCTGTCCCCGGACGGCAAGGCACTGCTGTCGCTGCTCCCGTCGGCGCCGTCGCCGGTGCTGCCGTCGTGGGACCCCTCCGCCGCGACGCCGTGCTCGTGGCAGGGGGTCACGTGCTCGCCGCAGAGCCGGGTGGTGTCGCTGTCGCTGCCCAACACCTTCCTCAACCTCTCCTACCTCCCGCCGCCGCTCGCCTCGCTCTCGTCGCTCCAGCTGCTCAACCTCTCCACCTGCAATATCTCCGGGCCCATCCCGCCGTCCTACGCGTCGCTCGCGGCGCTCCGCGTGCTGGACCTCTCGTCGAACGCGCTCTCCGGCGCCATCCCCGGCGAGCTCGGCGCGCTGTCGGGGCTCCAGTACCTGTTCCTCAATTCCAATCGGTTCATCGGCGCCATCCCGCGCTCCCTCGCCAACCTCTCCGCGCTCGAGGTGCTCTGCGTCCAGGACAACCTCTTCAATGGCACCATCCCGGCGTCCCTGGGCGCGCTCACCGCGCTCCAGCAGCTCCGCGTCGGCGGCAACCCGGGGCTGTTGGGGCCCATCCCGGCCTCCCTCGGTGCGCTCTCCAACCTCACCGTCTTCGGCGGCGCGGCCACCGGGCTGTCCGGCCCCATACCGGAGGAGTTCGGCAACCTCGTCAACCTCCAGACGCTGGCATTGTACGACACCAGCGTGTCCGGCCCCGTGCCCGCCGCGCTCGGCGGGTGCATCGAGCTGCGCAACCTCTACCTCCACATGAACAAGCTCTCCGGGCCGATACCGCCGGAGCTCGGGAGGCTACAGAAGCTCACCAGCCTACTGCTCTGGGGCAATGCCCTCTCCGGGAGGATCCCACCGGAGCTCTCCAACTGCTCGGCATTGGTGGTGCTCGACTTGTCGGGCAACCGGCTCTCCGGCGAGGTGCCCGGGGCGCTTGGGCGGCTCGGCGCGCTCGAGCAGCTGCACCTGTCGGACAACCAGCTCACAGGGCGCATACCGCGGGAGCTCAGTAACTGCAGCAGCCTCACCGCGCTGCAACTCGACAAGAACGGCTTCTCGGGGGCGATACCGTCGCAGCTCGGGGAGCTGAAGGCTCTGCAGGTTCTGTTCCTTTGGGGCAATGCTCTGTCCAGCTCGATACCGCCATCGCTGGGCAACTGCACCGAGCTCTACGCACTGGACCTGTCCAAGAACCGGCTCGCCGGCGGCATCCCCGACGAGGTTTTCGGGCTGCAGAAGCTCAGCAAGCTGCTCCTGCTCGGCAACATGCTGTCCGGGCCGCTTCCACCGAGCGTCGCCTACTGCGTGTCACTGGTCCGGCTCCGGCTCGGCGAGAACCAGCTCGTCGGCGAGATACCAAGGGAGATCGGCAAGCTGCAGAACCTGGTGTTCCTGGACCTCTACTCGAACAGGTTCACCGGAGCGCTGCCTGCCGAGCTCGCCAACATCACGGTGCTGGAGCTGCTCGATGTGCACAACAACAGCTTCACGGGGGCCGTCCCTCCGCAGTTTGGGGAGCTCATGAACCTGGAGCAGCTCGACCTGAGCATGAACAACCTCACTGGTGAGATACCGGCGAGCTTCGGCAACTTCAGCTACCTCAATAAGCTCATCCTCAGCAAAAACATGCTCTCCGGGCCATTGCCGAAGTCGATTGAGAACCTGCAGAAGCTGACCATGCTGGACTTGAGCAACAACAGTTTCTCCGGCCAGATACCGCCGGAGATTGGTGCACTGTCGAGCCTGAGCATTAGCCTTGACCTGAGTGGGAACAGGTTCGTCGGTCAGCTGCCGGAGGAGATGTCTGGCTTGACGCAGCTGCAGTTGCTCGACCTTTCGAGCAATGGCCTGTACGGCAGCATCTCAGTGCTCGGAATGCTCACCAGCCTGACGTCCCTCAACATTTCATACAACAACTTCTCCGGCGCGATCCCGGTGACACCATTCTTCAAGACATTGTCACCAAATTCCTACACCAACAACCCCAACCTATGTGAGTCCTTCGATGGGCACATTTGTGCATCGGACACGGTTCGCAGGACGGCACTGAAGACGGTCAGGACTGTGATCCTTGTCTGCGCCATTTTAGGGTCGATCACGCTGTTGCTTGTCGTGATCTGGATCCTGATCAACAGAAGCAGGAGACTTGAGGGTGAGAAGGCAATGAACCTGTCAGCTGCGGGTGGTAATGACTTCTCGTACCCTTGGACGTTTACGCCATTCCAGAAGCTGAACTTTTGCGTCAATAACATCTTGGAATGCCTAAGAGATGAGAATGTGATTGGCAAAGGTTGCTCAGGAGTTGTGTACAGAGCCGAAATGCCAAATGGGGATATCATTGCGGTGAAGAAGCTCTGGAAGACAACGAAGGAGGATACCATTGATGCATTCGCTGCTGAGATTCAGATATTAGGTCACATCAGGCACCGGAACATCGTTAAGCTGCTTGGTTACTGCTCAAATAAGTCTGTCAAGCTCTTGCTCTACAACTACGTCCCTAATGGCAATCTGCAGGAGCTCCTGAAGGAGAACAGGAGCCTGGACTGGGATACACGGTACAAGATCGCCATTGGGGCAGCGCAGGGGCTGTCCTATCTCCACCATGACTGTGTCCCTGCGATACTCCACCGGGATGTCAAGTGCAACAACATACTGCTCGATTCAAAGTATGAGGCCTACTTGGCTGACTTTGGGCTGGCCAGGCTGATGAACTCCCCAAATTACCATCATGCCATGTCGCGCATCGCCGGTTCGTATGGATACATTGCTCCAGGCAAGTGATTTCTACTACATTTAACTGTTATTGTTTCTTCAGCATTTAGACATGTAGTGTACAAGACCAGCGACACCAGTTAATGCCAAAGCTCAATGATTCTTTGGGTAATGCTGTTACCTAAGCAAGAATCTTTGACCTGTAGTTGCTTCTAGTAATCTTAACCTTGTTCTGCATCTATGATCATGTCGATTGCTTGTAGGAGGTGAGACCAATCACTCTAACTAGGTATTAACTGACATTTGTCCTCATACAGTAATGCATCCGCTTCTTTCTTACATTACAAGCATCTTTGTCCATCGAGGCATGTTGACTTCATACGGTTTCTTCTGATGCTTAGCACATCATTTTGTTGATTTGCTTAGTTATGCAGAAGTAGCAATACACACGATATTTATTGTTGTACTAGCTGTGGATGATTTCAAGGCACAATGTTTTGACATTTTTTGTCATTTCAGAGTACGGCTATACCTCTAACATCACCGAGAAGAGCGACGTGTACAGCTACGGCGTGGTGCTCCTTGAGATCCTGAGTGGGCGGAGCGCGATCGAGCCAATGGTCGATGACAGCCTGCACATCGTGGAGTGGGCGAAGAAGAAGATGGGTAGCTACGAGCCAGCAGTGAACATCCTGGACCCGAAGCTGCGGGGCATGCCGGACCAGCTGGTCCAGGAGATGCTGCAGACGCTGGGCATCGCCATCTTCTGCGTGAACCCGGCACCAGGGGAGCGGCCAACCATGAAGGAGGTGGTGGCCTTCCTCAAGGAGGTGAAGAGCCCGCCAGAGGAGTGGGCCAAGACGTCTCAGCAGCCACTCATCAAGCCTGGCAGCCAGCATGGTTGACACGAACAAGAACGATGGAGCAGTTTCCTTTCGGATTTCACCTTCGCTGGCGCAGAGCATTGCTGCGGTGGATTCGGTGGTGCAGCCACAAGAAATTGAGGGAGATGACATCGGAGGGGTGGAAGGGAAAGAAGTAGGATTTTGATAAGTGCCTAGCTAGCTTTGGTTAGGGATTTCTTGTACAGTTTCAAACGGCGTTATAGCTCATTTTGGGGAACTTGAATGGAAATTTTCTCGGTTATTGTTTGCTCTTGCAATACATCACTGCGCGTTTCAGTTTACAATTTTCTCTTCAGTTCAGTTTTTGATATGTGACGTGCATCTGAATTGGGGTATGAAAAAGGCACCGTCCCGTGAACATTTGACCATATCAGAAACTAACACTTACTAGCCTATAGTACCTTTTAAAAAGAAGTTTCTTACAAATAGGCGTACTGCAAACTGAAAATTGGAGATCAGAGTACTATTGTGCCGGCATCCGCAACTAACCGAAGCAAAATCTGAATTAGTCTCGAAACATTTGAACTTTGTACTCGAACTCAGACTTCGGACACTTGAAACTTTGGACTCAAACTTTCAAAACTAAAGTTCACATTCGTCAAGGCCGGGTCGGCAGGTGTGTCTGGTGTTGGTTTGTCGCCAGATTTGTTTCTGGATGGTAATTTTACTTATGGTTTTAGGTACCCGACCTAATTGGGTTGGATATAGACAGCGTTCAAGATTTATAGATTTTTATGGATGGATACCTGATAAGATATGAGATGGATGTTAATACCAATTTGTACCTAATGGGTATAAAAAGTAGAAATCAATTAAGTCTATAGATTTGCTATTCTCAGATGTCTAGAATTTTTGCAAATCTTAAGCACCTAAATTGCACATTATTTAGTCTAACATTACAATATTAAAAGTGTACAACTTTATTAGAAAGTTAGTGCAATTTTTAGTTTGTAGGTGTTATATGGAGTGAGACGGAAATGATGATGGTTGGATATTGATCCAAAGACTTAAAAGGTGACTGAGATGTAATTTTTTTTTCAGACAACTTATAAATAGACATTTCTTAAATCTAATATAGCATGTAGAACTGGGAAAGGGGAGGTACATAATTTTAAAACCCTAGTAAACCCTACCCACACTCTCTTTTTTCTCATTTCTCATCTGCCACACCCCCCACACTAGTACACTACTCAGCGCTAGCGGCTAGTCAAACCCTAACTGCCAGCCAAAGACTTGTGAGATGATTCTAAGTTTAAGCATTGTATTTTATTTGTTACTATCATGACTCATGAGACTAATTATATGTTCATTGGATGCTCTATTATCATTGTGTTGTGTATTTGTGTCGCTGATATTGTTAGTCAGCTATTATATTGTCAATTATACTACTATCATATTGATGTTATGTTGTACCCATTGAATACCTATTGGGTTGAAAAGGGAAGTGTGAGACCCGGTTACTACGTCCAAGGGTATAGAGCGGCGGAAAGAAGAAGCTTGCGCATTCATATGAGGACTCCTTTTGATAGGTCACATTGGCTGTTAGAATTGACGGCTAGGACGGTTGTTCACAAATTAAGGTTTTCCATGAATTTCAATTTGTTCTAGTTTCTTTTCTAATCATGTTGCTCCAAGTTTTGTTCCTTCTCTTTTTCACCTTGCATTTTCTTTAACTGTGGTGGGTTTTTTCTTAATAGGGATGAGGCAAATTTCATTGTTTGGCTTATCAAAAGCCAAAGAGGTCTACAACATCCAACTAACTTGAAACAAAATATCGAGAATACTCTTACTCTTTGACTTATTACGTCTTAATCTATTTGGTACTAGAACTCATTGTAGAAGTTCTATAGGCAAATCCTTCTTTACCTTGTACTAGGACTCATCGTAGAAATCCGATAGGCATATCCTTCTTGGGCATATCGCCTAGCTATCCATAGGCATATCCTCCTTGGGCTTATCGTCTAACTACTTCCACGGAACTATATTTAAGGTAGTTGACCTACTTCATCGGGTTGGAATCCTCCACTTTTAGAATATTTTACCTCGTCCGTCTTGTGACCTATCCTCAGCCTCAGTCGTAGCCTAATCCATCTCTTTTTCACAACAAGTGAATGTGAGTCCAGTTCACCTTCGGTCCTGAAAACCAATACCAACTTACAAAGAAGACATGCCATAGTTTTATCTATACTGCACTACCACAAGGCTAGGGCCTCTTTGATTTCGAAGATTTTAAAAATATAGGAATACAAAAGACACATGAATATCATGGGAATGCATATGCAAATCAAATGATTGGAAAAATGATTTTTACAGACTTGGATGTTTGATTCACAGGAATAGAAAAAACACAGAAATCCTAATAAGCATGGTCAAATCAAAATCAAACCATATACAAAAGTAAAATTAGTATGTTGTTAGGCAACTAAGGATTCTCATCTCGTTCTTCGCGAATATGAATTCTACAAAGAGGTCTAAGTGGATTGTAGAGCTCCTGTGTTTTCTCTTAAAATTATAATTATCATCAGAGTAAATTTTCTATTCCTATTTTTTCGTCCACTTTTTCTATGAATCAAAAGTGCCCTAACGCTGTAGTTGTGGGTTTTGATGCATTAACTCACTTGGACAACAACTACAAATTCTCGCTTGAATATGTTGGGTCTCCTTTGGTTCTCTTTCGACAAGTAACACAGCTATCATGATCATCGAACGATCATGTTGCCCTCACAAAATCCAGATTCTGTGAACAGAAAAATAATTAAATCTAGCACCACCGAGGATCTTTGAGGTAAAAGAAAGGGTTCCATTGCACTATATTTTAGAAAAAAGATTTCATTTACTCAAACCTTTTCGAAAGATTTCTTTGTTTTTTGCTATGGTGTAATCAAAATAATTTTAGTGCAAATTCAATCCTGTAAAATTCAAATGAGTATGATATGCAATCTATGTTTTTCTATTCCTATATTTTTTAAATCCTACGAATCAAAGAAACCCCAGATGATCGATGATGTTTGCATGATTCCATTTGGATGTAACATGTCCGAACAATGTGATTACCTTTTTATATTTTTTAAGGTACCTTGCATTATCTTAGATCAAAGCCGTTAGGCGCTGCACGTCCTTGAGACGAGCCGGTGGGCGCATCTGATCGATGGCCCGGATCTTCTCGGGGTTGGCTTCTATTCCCCGGTTCGAGACCAGGAAACCGAGGAGCTTGCCCGAGGGAACCCCGAAGACGCACTTCTCGGGGTTTAGCTTCACGCGAGTACTGCGGAGACTGTCGAAAGTCTCCGCCAGATCCTCGAGGAACGTCGCTTGGTCCCTCGTCTTGACAACGAGATCGTCGATGTAGGCCTCGATGTTGCGACCTATCTGAGATTGTAATGTGATGCGCATGGCACGCTGATACGTAGGCCCAGCATTTTTTAACCCGAAAAGCATGCGAACATAGCAATAAGTCTCCACCGGGGTTATAAATGAAGTCTTTTCCACATCCTCTACCGACATGCTAATCTGATGATAGCCAAAGTATGCATCTAGGAAACACAAAAAATCGCACCCAGCGGTGGAGTCTACTATTTGATCAATGTGGGGTAAAGGGAAAGGATCTTTTGGACATGCCTTGTTGAGGTCAGTATAGTCCACGCACATCCTCAGTTTGCCGTTGGCTTTTAGCACGACGACGGGGTTGGCGAGCCAATCCGGGTGGAGGACTTCACGGATGAAGCCAACAGCAAGGAGCTTGCCGACTTCCGCCCGAATGAACTCTTGGCGTTCTGGTGCTTGACGGCGCACTTTCTGCCGAACGGGACGTGCGTCGAGACGCACGGCGAGGCGGTGCTCAATCACCTCCCTAGGGACCCCGGGCATGTCCGACGGCTACTAAGCAAACACGTCGGCATTCGCCCGGAGGAAGACGATGAGCGCGCTTTCCTATTTGGTGGCCAAGCGGCCACCGATCTTGACAGTCCTGGATGCGTCTTTACCCAGGACCACCTCCTTGACGGGGATGGAGTCGTCCGCGGCGATCTTGAGCTTGGTCGGTGGCGGACCCGAGCACTCGGGGCGCTCACCGACATCCTCGGCTGCGGCGAAGGCGGCTAAAAACAGCTGCTCGGCGCAGATGACGAAGCCTTGGAGGTCGGCTGGCACGGTGATTGTGCCGTTAGACCCGGACATCTTGATGGTGAGGTAGGCGTAGTGGGACGCTACCATGAACTTGGCGAGGGCCGGGAGGCCGAGGATGCCATTGTACGGGAGGTCGAATTCGGCGACGTCGAAAACGACACTCTCCGTCCGGAAGTTCTCCCTGGTCCCGAACGTAACCATCAGGGACACCTGCCCGAGGGGCATGGTGAGGCCTGGGGTGACACCGAAGAAGGGCATTGTCGGTTTCAACTGCCCGGGTGGCACCTGCATCTTCCTGAAAACCTCAGGGGACAGGAGGTTAAGTCCTGCGCCCCCGTCGATTAGCATGCGGGTTACCTTGATATTGCACACTGTCGAAGAGACCACCAAGGGGGAGGCGGCCCACACCCGACGTGCTCTCGGGGTGGTCGGAGCTGTCGAAGGTGATCGGGGCGCCCGACCACTTGAGTGGCCAGGTCGACCTGGTGCCCGGGGCCGCTAAGCACACCTCGCGCGCCATTACCTTAAACTGGCGGCGCGAAGCGGGCGTGGAGGCGCCCCCGTTGATGCACGCCACGGCCTCAGGTTCTTGGAACCTGAGACCTCCTTCTCGCTCTTCCCCGTCGCGCTTGTCGTCGCTAGTTCCGCGGCGCTCCTCGTGTCCTTCTTGTTCCTCTTGGCGAGGAACTTCACCGTCCGGCACTCGGAAAGGTCGTGCCGGTCGGTGTGATGAATCTCACACCACCTGCTAGGGCCCTGCTCGGGGGCCCTGGATGGCTTCTTGCCACCGCCGCTTGGACCGGCGCGTGGTGGCTTCCGCGCCTTGGGATCCGCCGCCGCGACGGGCTCGGACTTGCGCTTCTTGTTCTTCTTCTTCTCCCGCCCTCCGGAAGGATGGGAGGAACCCGCGTCGTCGATCGTCGATTGGTCAGGGCGCGGATTGTGCCACGCGCGAGCCTCAGCCGCCTTGGCGCACTTGTCCGTGACAGCGAACAGGTCCGCCGTGGACTGGATGTCACGTGTGCCCAGCTTCTCGAGCATCTTCTCATCACGGACACCCTGCCGGAAGGCGACGATAACTGCCTGAGGAGAGATTTTGGGAATGGTGTTGCGAACCTGGCTGAAACGCTTGATGACGTGTCACAGCATCTCCCCTTGCTGCTGCTTGATGGCGTGGAGATCGCTCTCCATGCCGGGGCGTTTGAAAGTGCCCTGAAAGTTGGCCACGAACTGGTGGTAGAGGTCCTCCCATGAGCCAATGGAGCTCAGGGGAAGGTTCATGAGCCATGAGCGGGCAGAGCCCTTTAGGCCCATGGGGAACCAGTTGGCCATCACCTTCTCGGCCCCTCCCGCCGCTTGCACAGCGGTGGTGTAGATCTGGAGGAACTCTTCGGAGTGGAAGGATCCATCGTATTTTTGCGGCAGGTCGGGCCGGAACTTCTCCGGCCAGCTGACGTGGCGGTGGTCAGGAGTAAAAGCCTGGCAACCTGCTTTGTAAAGCGGAGTGCCGACCTTCCTGACCGGTGGTGCGCGGACACGCACCGGAGAGCACGTACGACTGGCAGCGGGGCCGGAGGATGACTGGCCCTCGACAGCCCTTGCCC
>JAGXJF010005664.1:0-42111 GCA_019208055.1 Stipa capillata | reverse complement strand
CCGTCCCGGAACTTGCAAATGGTCTGCCCGGAAGGTCTAGAATCTCCTCTAATTGTCCCAACCATCCGAACAAACCATCCAACCCGACCGTCCCGGACCCTCCGAACTGTTGGTCCCAAACCATCGGACCAAACCATCCAACCCGACTGTCTCGGACCCTCAAACCATCCGACCAAATCGTCCAACCCGAGCGTCTCGGACCCTCCAAACTGTTGGTCCCGAACCGTCCGACCAAACCGTCCAACCCGACCGTCCCGGAACTTCCAAACGGTCCGTCCGGAAGAAGGTTCGGCTCTCCTCTAGTTCTCCCGTACCATCCGACCAAACCGTCCAACCCGACCGTCTCGGACCTTCAAAACAGTTGGTCCCGAACCATCCGACCAAACCGTCGAACCCGACCGTCCCGGACCCTCCGAACTGTTGGTCCCAAACCATCCTACCAAACCGTGAGACCCGACCGTCCCGGACCTTCCAAACGGTTGGTCCCAAACTGACTAAACCGTCCAACCCAACCGTCCCGGACCCAACAAACTGTTGGTCCCAAACTGACTAAACCGTCCAACCCGGCCGTCTCGGACCCTCGAAACTGTTGGTCCCAAACCATCCGACCAAACGGTCCAACCCGACCGTCCCGGACCCTCGAAACTGTTGGTCCCGAATCATCTAACCAAATCATGCAACCCGACCGTCTCGGACCCTCCAAACTGTTGGTCCCGAACCATCCGAGCAAACCGTCCAACCCGATCGTCCCGGAACGCCTAAACGGTCCGTCCCGGAAGAAGGTCCGGATCTCCTTTAGTTGTCCCGAACTATCCAACCAAACCGGCCAAACCGACCGTCTCAGGCCATCCAAACTATTAGTTCCGAACCATGCGACGAAACCGTCCAACCCGACCGTCCCGGAACTTCCAAACGGTCCATCCGGAAGAAGGTCCGGTTCTCCTCTAGTTCTCCCGAAGCATTCGACCAAACCGTCCAACCCGACCATCCCGGACCCTCCAAACTGTTGGTCCCGAACCATCCGACCAAACCGTCCAACCCGATCGTCTTGTACCATCCAAACAGTTGGTCCCGAACCATCCGACCAAACCGTCCAACCTGACCGACTCAGAACTTCCAAACGGTCCATCCGGAAGAAGGTCCGGATCTCCTTTAGTTGTCCCGAGCCATCTGACCAAACCATCCAACCCGACCGTCCCGGAACTTCCAAACGGTCCGTCCGGAAGAAGGTCCGGTTCTCCTCTAATTCTCCCAAATCATCCGACCAAATCGTCCAACCCGACAGTCCCGGACCCTCCAAACTGTTGGTCCCGAACCATCCGACCAAACTGTCCAACCCGACCGTTCCGGAACTTTCAAACGGTCCGTCCGGAAGAATGTTCGGTTCTCCTCTAGTTGTCCCAAATCATCCGACCAAACCGTCCAACCCGACCGTCCCGGACCCTCCAAACTGTTTGTCCCGAACCATCCGACCAAACCATCCAACCCGACCGTCCCGGACCCTCCGAACTGTTGGTTCCAAACCATCGGACCAAACCATCCAACCCGACTGTCTCGGACCCTCCAAACCATCCGACTAAACCGTCCAACCCGAGCGTCTCGGACCCTCCAAACTGTTGGTCCCGAACCGTCCGACCAAACCGTCCAACCCGACCGTCTCGGAAGTTCCAAACGGTCTGTCCGGAAGAAGGTCCAGATCTCCTCTAGTTGTCCCGAACCATCCAATCAAACTGGCCAACCTGACCGTCTCAGACCCTCCAAACTGTTGGTCCCGAACCATCCGACCAAGCCGCCCAACGCGACCGTCCCAGAACTTCCAAACGGTCCGTTCGGAAGAAGGTCAGGTTCTTATCTAGTTCTCCCAAATCATCCGACCAAACCGTCCAATCCGACCGTCCCGGACCCTCCAAGCTGTTGGTCCCGAACCATCCGACCAAACCGTCCAACCCGACCGCCTTGGACCCTCCAAACTGTTGGTCTGTAACCATCCGACCAAATCGTCCAACCCGATAGTCCCGGGTCCGCCAAACTATTGGTCCCAAACCATCGAACCACACCGTCCAACCCGACCGTCCCGGAACTTCCAAGCGGTCCGTCCGGAAGAATGTCCGGATCTCCGCTAGTTATCCCGAACCATCCGACCAAACCGTCCAACCCGATCGTCCCGGAGAGTCCAAACGGTCCGTCCGGAGGAAGGTCCGGATCTCCTATCGTTGTCCCGAACCATCCGACCAAACCGGCCAACCCGACCGTCTCAGACCCTCCAAACTGTTGGTCTCGAAATATCCGACCAAACCGTCCAACCCGACTGTCCCGGAACTTCCAAACGGTCCGTCCGGAAGAAGGTCCGGTTCTCCTCTAGTTCTCCCAAATCATCCGACCAAACCGTCCAAACCCGACCGTCCCGGACCCTCCAAACTGTTGGTCCCGAACCATCCAACCAAACCGTCCGACCCGACCGTCTCGGACGCTCCGAACTGTTGGTCACGAACCATCCGACCAAACCGTCCAACCCGATTGTCCTTGAACATGCAAATGGTCCGCCCGGAAGGTCTAGATCTCCTCTAATTGTCCCAAACCGTCCCGGAACATACAAACGGTCCGTCAGGAAGAAGGTGCAGATCTCCTCTAGTTGTCCTGAACCATCCGACCAGACCGTCCAACCCGATCATTCCGGAACTTCCAAACGGTCCGTCCGGAAGAAAGTCCGGATGTCCTCTAGTTGTGCTGAACCATCCGACCAAGCCGTCCAACCCGACCGACTTAGACCTTCCAAACGGTCCGTCCGGAAGAAGGTCCGGTTCTCCTCTACTTCTCCCGAACCATCTGACCAAACCGTCCAACCCGACCGTCCCGAAACTTCCAAACGGTCCGTCCGAAAGAAAGTCCGGATCTCCTCTTGTTGTCCCGAACCATCGAACCACACCGTCCAACCCGACCATCTCAGAACCTCCAAACTGTTGGTCCCGAACCATCCGACCAAACCGTCCAACCCGATTGTCCTGGAACTTGCAAATGGTCCCCCCGGAAGGTCTAGATCTCCTCTAATTGTCCCAAACCATCCGATCAAACCGTCCAACCCGACCGTCCCGGACCTTCCAAACGGTCCGCCCGGAAGAAGGTCCGGTTCTTCTCTTGTTCTCCCGAACCATCCGGCCAAACCTTCCAACCCGACCGACCCGGACACTCCAAACTTTTGGTTCCGAACCATCCGACCAAACCGTCCAACCCGACCGTTCCGGACCCTCCGAACTGTTGGTCCCGAATCATCCGACCAAATCATGCAACCCGACCGTCTCGGACCCTCCAAACTGTTGGTCTCGGAGCATCCGACCAAACCGTGCAACCCGACCGTCCTGGACATTCCGAACGGTCCGTCCGGAAGAAGGTCCGGCACTCCCCTAGTTCTCCCGAACCATCCGACCAAACCATCCAACCTGACCGACCCGGACCCTCAAAACTGTTGGTCCCGAAGCATCTGACTAAACCGTCCAACCCGACCGACTCGGACCCTCCAAGCTGTTGGTCGCGAACCATCCGACCAAACTGTCCACCCCGACCGTCCCGGACCCCCAAATTGTTGGTCCCGAATCATCCAATCAAATCATGCAACCCGTCCGTCTCGGACCCTCCAAACTGTTGGTCCCGAACCGTCCGACCAAATCGTCATACCCGACCGTCTCGGACGCTCCAAACTGTCGGTCCCGAACCACCCGACCAACCCCGACCGTCCCGGAACAAACAAACGGTCCGTTCAGAAGAAGGTCCGGATCTCCTCTAGTTGTCCCGAACCAACCGACCAAACCATCCAAGCCGACCACACCGGACCCTCCGAAATGTTGGTCCCGAACCGTCCGACCAAACGGTCCAACCCGACCGTCCCGGAACTTGCAAATGGTCTGCCCGGAAGGTCTAGATCTCCTCTAATTGTCCCAAACCATCCGAACAAACCATCCAACCCGACCGTCCCGGACCCTCCGAACTGTTGGTCCCAAACCATCGGACCAAACCATCCAACCCGACTGTCTCGGACCCTCAAACCATCCGACCAAATCGTCCAACCCGAGCGTCTCGGACCCTCCAAACTGTTGGTCCCGAACCGTCCGACCAAACCGTCCAACCCGACCGTCCCGGAACTTCCAAACGGTCCGTCCGGAAGAAGGTTCGGCTCTCCTCTAGTTCTCCCGTACCATCCGACCAAACCGTCCAACCCGACCGTCTCGGACCTTCAAAACAGTTGGTCCCGAACCATCCGACCAAACCGTCGAACCCGACCGTCCCGGACCCTCCGAACTGTTGGTCCCAAACCATCCTACCAAACCGTGAGACCCGACCGTCCCGGACCTTCCAAACGGTTGGTCCCAAACTGACTAAACCGTCCAACCCAACCGTCCCGGACCCAACAAACTGTTGGTCCCAAACTGACTAAACCGTCCAACCCGGCCGTCTCGGACCCTCGAAACTGTTGGTCCCAAACCATCCGACCAAACGGTCCAACCCGACCGTCCCGGACCCTCGAAACTGTTGGTCCCGAATCATCTAACCAAATCATGCAACCCGACCGTCTCGGACCCTCCAAACTGTTGGTCCCGAACCATCCGACCAAACCGTCCAACCCGATCGTCCCGGAACGCCTAAACGGTCCGTCCCGGAAGAAGGTCCGGATCTCCTTTAGTTGTCCCGAACTATCCAACCAAACCGGCCAAACCGACCGTCTCAGGCCATCCAAACTATTAGTTCCGAACCATGCGACGAAACCGTCCAACCCGACCGTCCCGGAACTTCCAAACGGTCCATCCGGAAGAAGGTCCGGTTCTCCTCTAGTTCTCCCGAAGCATTCGACCAAACCGTCCAACCCGACCATCCCGGACCCTCCAAACTGTTGGTCCCGAACCATCCGACCAAACCGTCCAACCCGATCGTCTTGTACCATCCAAACAGTTGGTCCCGAACCATCCGACCAAACCGTCCAACCTGACCGACTCAGAACTTCCAAACGGTCCATCCGGAAGAAGGTCCGGATCTCCTTTAGTTGTCCCGAGCCATCTGACCAAACCATCCAACCCGACCGTCCCGGAACTTCCAAACGGTCCGTCCGGAAGAAGGTCCGGTTCTCCTCTAATTCTCCCAAATCATCCGACCAAATCGTCCAACCCGACAGTCCCGGACCCTCCAAACTGTTGGTCCCGAACCATCCGACCAAACTGTCCAACCCGACCGTTCCGGAACTTTCAAACGGTCCGTCCGGAAGAATGTTCGGTTCTCCTCTAGTTGTCCCAAATCATCCGACCAAACCGTCCAACCCGACCGTCCCGGACCCTCCAAACTGTTTGTCCCGAACCATCCGACCAAACCATCCAACCCGACCGTCCCGGACCCTCCGAACTGTTGGTTCCAAACCATCGGACCAAACCATCCAACCCGACTGTCTCGGACCCTCCAAACCATCCGACTAAACCGTCCAACCCGAGCGTCTCGGACCCTCCAAACTGTTGGTCCCGAACCGTCCGACCAAACCGTCCAACCCGACCGTCTCGGAAGTTCCAAACGGTCTGTCCGGAAGAAGGTCCAGATCTCCTCTAGTTGTCCCGAACCATCCAATCAAACTGGCCAACCTGACCGTCTCAGACCCTCCAAACTGTTGGTCCCGAACCATCCGACCAAGCCGCCCAACGCGACCGTCCCAGAAACTTCCAAACGGTCCGTTCGGAAGAAGGTCAGGTTCTTATCTAGTTCTCCCAAATCATCCGACCAAACCGTCCAATCCGACCGTCCCGGACCCTCCAAGCTGTTGGTCGCGAACCATCCGACCAAACCGTCCAACCCGACCGCCTTGGACCCTCCAAACTGTTGGTCTGTAACCATCCGACCAAATCGTCCAACCCGATAGTCCCGGGTCCGCCAAACTATTGGTCCCAAACCATCGAACCACACCGTCCAACCCGACCGTCCCGGAACTTCCAAGCGGTCCGTCCGGAAGAATGTCCGGATCTCCGCTAGTTATCCCGAACCATCCGACCAAACCGTCCAACCCGATCGTCCCGGAGAGTCCAAACGGTCCGTCCGGAGGAAGGTCCGGATCTCCTATCGTTGTCCCGAACCATCCGACCAAACCGGCCAACCCGACCGTCTCAGACCCTCCAAACTGTTGGTCTCGAAATATCCGACCAAACCGTCCAACCCGACTGTCCCGGAACTTCCAAACGGTCCGTCCGGAAGAAGGTCCGGTTCTCCTCTAGTTCTCCCAAATCATCCGACCAAACCGTCCAACCCGACCGTCCCGGACCCTCCAAACTGTTGGTCCCGAACCATCCAACCAAACCGTCCGACCCGACCGTCTCGGACGCTCCGAACTGTTGGTCACGAACCATCCGACCAAACCGTCCAACCCGATTGTCCTTGAACATGCAAATGGTCCGCCCGGAAGGTCTAGATCTCCTCTAATTGTCCCAAACCGTCCCGGAACATACAAACGGTCCGTCAGGAAGAAGGTGCAGATCTCCTCTAGTTGTCCTGAACCATCCGACCAGACCGTCCAACCCGATCATTCCGGAACTTCCAAACGGTCCGTCCGGAAGAAAGTCCGGATGTCCTCTAGTTGTGCTGAACCATCCGACCAAGCCGTCCAACCCGACCGACTTAGACCTTCCAAACGGTCCGTCCGGAAGAAGGTCCGGTTCTCCTCTACTTCTCCCGAACCATCTGACCAAACCGTCCAACCCGACCGTCCCGAAACTTCCAAACGGTCCGTCCGAAAGAAAGTCCGGATCTCCTCTTGTTGTCCCGAACCATCGAACCACACCGTCCAACCCGACCATCTCAGAACCTCCAAACTGTTGGTCCCGAACCATCCGACCAAACCGTCCAACCCGATTGTCCTGGAACTTGCAAATGGTCCCCCCGGAAGGTCTAGATCTCCTCTAATTGTCCCAAACCATCCGATCAAACCGTCCAACCCGACCGTCCCGGACCTTCCAAACGGTCCGCCCGGAAGAAGGTCCGGTTCTTCTCTTGTTCTCCCGAACCATCCGGCCAAACCTTCCAACCCGACCGACCCGGACACTCCAAACTTTTGGTTCCGAACCATCCGACCAAACCGTCCAACCCGACCGTTCCGGACCCTCCGAACTGTTGGTCCCGAATCATCCGACCAAATCATGCAACCCGACCGTCTCGGACCCTCCAAACTGTTGGTCTCGGAGCATCCGACCAAACCGTGCAACCCGACCGTCCTGGACATTCCGAACGGTCCGTCCGGAAGAAGGTCCGGCACTCCCCTAGTTCTCCCGAACCATCCGACCAAACCATCCAACCTGACCGACCCGGACCCTCAAAACTGTTGGTCCCGAAGCATCTGACTAAACCGTCCAACCCGACCGACTCGGACCCTCCAAGCTGTTGGTCGCGAACCATCCGACCAAACTGTCCACCCCGACCGTCCCGGACCCCCAAATTGTTGGTCCCGAATCATCCAATCAAATCATGCAACCCGTCCGTCTCGGACCCTCCAAACTGTTGGTCCCGAACCGTCCGACCAAATCGTCATACCCGACCGTCTCGGACGCTCCAAACTGTCGGTCCCGCACCACCCGACCAACCCCGACCGTCCCGGAACAAACAAACGGTCCGTTCAGAAGAAGGTCCGGATCTCCTCTAGTTGTCCCGAACCAACCGACCAAACCATCCAAGCCGACCACACCGGACCCTCCGAAATGTTGGTCCCGAACCGTCCGACCAAACGGTCCAACCCGACCGTCCCGGAACTTGCAAATGGTCTGCCCGGAAGGTCTAGATCTCCTCTAATTGTCCCAAACCATCCGACCAAACCATCCAACCCGACCGTGTCGGACCCTGCCGAACGGTCCGCCCGGAAGAAGGTCCGGTTCTCCTCTTGTTGTCCCCAACCATCCGACCAAACCATCCAACCCGACCATCCCGGACACTCCAAACTGTTGGTCCTGAACCATCCGACCAAACCGTCCAACCCGACCGGCTCGGACCCTCGAAACTGTTGGTCCCGAACCATCCGAACAAACCGTCCAACCCGACCGTCCCGGACCCTCCAAACTGTTGCTCCCTGAATCATCCGACCAAATGATCGCAACCCGACCGTCTCGGACCCTCAAAACTGTTGGTCCCGAACCATCCGACCAAACCCGACCGTCCCGGAACATACAAACGGTCCGTTCGAAGAATGTCTGGATCTCCTAGTTGTCCCCGAACCATCCGACCAAACCGTCCAACCCGAACTTCCCGGAACGTCCAAAAGGTCCGTCCGGAAGAAGGTTCGGATCTCCTCTAGTTGTCCGAACCATCCGACCAAACCTTCCAACCCAATCGTCCCGGAACTTCGAACTTTCCATCCGGAAGAGGGTCCGGATCTCCTCTAGTTGTCCCGAACCATCTGAACCAACCGTCCAACCCGATCGTCTCGAAGCTTCCAAAGAGTCCGTCTGGAAGAAGGTCCGGATCTCCAAACTAGTTGTCCCGAACCATCCGACCAAACCGTCCAACCCGACCATGCAGGAACTTGCAAAACGGTCCATCCGGAAGAAGGTCCGGATCTCTTCTAGTTGTCCCGAACCATCCAACCAAACCGGCCAACCCGACCGTCAAAGACCCAACAAACATTTGGTCTCGAACCATGCGACCAAACCGTCCAACCCGACCGTCCCGGAACTTCCAAACAGTCCGTCCGGAAGAAGGTCTGGTTCTCCTCTAGTTCTCCCAAATCATCCGACCAAACCCGTCCAACTCAACCGTCCCGGGCCCTCCAAACTGTCGGTCCCGAACCATCCGACCAAACCGTCCAACCCGACCGTCCCGGGCCCTCCAAACTATTGGTCCCAAACCATCCAACCAAACCGTCCAACCCGACCGTCCCGGAACTTCCAAACGGTCGTCCGGAAGAAGGTCCGGATCTCTTCTAGTTGTCTCGAACCATCCGACCAAACAATCCAACCCACCGTCCAACCCGACCGTCCCTGAATTTCCAAACGGTCTGTCCGGAAGAAGGTCCGTTTCTCCTCTTGTTCTCCCGAACCATCCGACTAAACCGTCCAACCCGGCAGTCTCGGACCCTCCAAACTGTTGGTCCCGAATCATCCGACCAAATCATGCAACCCGGCCGTCTCGGACCCTCCAAACTGTTGGTCCCGAATCATCCGACCAAATCATGCAACCCGACCGTCTCGGACCCTCCAAACTGCTGGTCCCAAACCGACTAAACCATCCAACCCGGCCGTCGCGGACCCTCCAAACTGTTGGTCCCAAACCGACTAAACCGTCCAACACGGCCGTCCCGGACCCTATAAAGTGTTGGTCCCAAACGGACAAAATCGTCCAACCCGGCCGTCCCGGACCCTCCAAACTGTTGGTCCCAAACCGACTAAACCGTCCAACCCGGCCGTCCCGGACCCTCCAAACTGTTGGTCCCAAACCGACTAAACCGTCCTACCCGGCCGTCCCGGACCCTACAAACTGTTGGTCCCAAACCGACTAAACCGTCCAACCCGGCCGTCTCGGACCCTCCAAACTGTTGGTCCCAAACCATCCGACCAACGGTCCAACCCGACCGTCCCGGACCCTCCAAACTGTTGGTCCCGAATCATCCGACCAAATCATGCAACCCGACCGTCTCGGACACTCCAAACTGTTGGTCCCGAACCATCCGACCAAACCGTCCAACCCGACCGTCTCGGACAGTCCAAGCTGTTGGTCCCGAACCATCCGACCAAACCGTCCAACCCGACCTCCTTGGACCCTCCAAACTGTTGGTCTATAACCATCCGACCAAATCGTCCAACCCGACAGTCCCGGGTCCGCCATGGTCCCCAACCATCGAACCACACCGTCCAACCCGACCGTCCCGGAACATCCAAACGGTCCGTCCGGATGAATGTCCGGATCTCCGCTAGTTATCCCGAACCATCTGACCAAACCGTCCAACCCGATCATCCCGTAACGTCCAAACGGTCCGTCCGGAAGAAGGTCCGGATCTCCTGTAGTTGTCCCGAACCATCCGACCAAACCATCCAACCCGACCGTCCAGGAACTTCCAAACGGTCCGTCTGGAAGAAGGTCCGGATCTCCTCTAGTTGTCCCGAACCATCCAACCAAACCGGCCAACCCGACCGTCTTAGACCATCCAAACTGTTAGTCCGAACCATCCGACCAAACCGTCCAACCCGACCGTCCCAGAACTTCCAAACGGTCCGTCCGGAAGAAGGTCCGGTTCTCCTCTAGTTCTCCCAAATCATCCGACCAAACCGTCCAACCCGACCGTCCCGGACCCTCCAAACTGTTGGTACCGAACCATCCAACCAAACCGTCCAACCCGACCGTCCCGGAACATCCAAACGGTCCGTCTGAAAGAAGGTCCGGATCTCTTTTAGTTGTCCTGAACCATCCGACCAAACCATCCAACCCGACCGTCCCGGACCCTCCAAACTGTTGGTCCCGAACCATCTGACCAAGCCGTCCAACCCGACCGTCCCGGAACTTCCAAACGGTCCGTTCGGAAGAAGGTCCGGTTCTCCTCTAGTTCTCTCAAATCATCCGACCAAACCGTTCAACCCGACCGTCCCGGACCCTCTAGACTGTTGGTCCTGAACCGTCCGACCAAACCTTCCCACCCGATCGACCCGGAACTTCGATACTTTCCGTCCGGAAGAGGGTCCGATCTCCTCTAGTTGTCCCGAACCATCCGACCAAACCGTCCAACCCGATCGTCTCGGAACTTCCAAATAGTCCGTCTGGAAGAAGGTCCAGATCTCCTCTAGTTGTCCCGAACCATCCGACCAAACCGTCCAACCCGACCGTGCAGGAACTTCCAAACGGTCCGTCCGAAAGAAGGTCCGGTTCTCCTCTAGTTCTCCCAAATCATCCGACCAAGCCGTTCAACCCGACCGTCCCGGACCCTCCAAACTGTTGGTCCCGAACAATCCGACCAAACCGTCCAACCCAACCGTCCCGGACCCTCCAAACCGTTAGTCCCGAACCATCCGAACAAACCGTCCAACCGACCGTCCCGGACCCTCCAAACTGTTAGTCCCGAACCATCCGACCAAACCGTCCGACCCGACCGTCCCGGAACTTCCAAACGGTCTGTCCGGAAGAAGGTCCGGTTCTCCTCTAGTTCTCCCAAATCATCCGACCAAACCGTCCAATCCGACCGTCCCGGACCCTCCGAACCTGTGGTTCGAAACCATCGGACCAAACCATCCAACCAGACAGTCTCGGACCCACCAAATTATCCGACCAAACCGTCCAACCCCGACCGTCCCGGACCCTCCAAATTGTTGGTACCGAACCATCCGACCAAACCGTCCAACCCGACCGTCTTGGACCCTCCAAACTGTTGGTCCCGAACCATCCGATCAAACCATCCAACCCAACCGTCCCGGAACTTCCAAACGGTCCGTCCGAAAGAAGGTCCGGATCTCTGTTAGTCGTCCCGAACCATCCGACCAAACCATCCAAACCGACCGTCCAGGAACTTCCAAACGGTCCGTCCGGAAGAAGGTCCGGATCTCCTCTAGTTGTCCCGAACCATCCGACCAAACCGTCCAACCCGACCGTCTTGTACCCTCCAAACTGTTGGTCCCGAACCATCCGACCAAGCCGTTCAACCCGACCGTCCCGGAACTTCCAAATGATCTGTCCGGAAGAAGGTCCGGCTCTCCTCTAGTTGTCCCGAACCATCCGACCAAACCGTCCAACCCGACCGTGCAGGAACTTCCAAACGGTCCATCCAGAAGAAGGTCCGGATCTCCTCTAGTTGTCCCGAACCATCCAACCAAACCGGCCAACCCGACCGTCAAAGACCCTCCAAACAGTTGGTCTCGAACCATCCGACCAAACCGTCCAACCCGACCGTCCCGGAGCTTTCAAACGGTCCGTCCGGAAGAAGGTCCGGTTCTCCTCTAGTTCTCCCAAATCATCCGACCAAACCATCCAACCCGACCGTCCCGGACCCTCCAAACTGTTGGTCCCGATCCATCCGATCAAACCATCCAACCCGACAGTCCCGGGCCCTCCAAACTATTGGACCCAAACCATCCAACCACATCGTCCAACCCGACCGTCGCGGAACATCCAAACGGTCCGTCCGGAAGAAGGTTCGGATCTCCTCTAGTTGTGCCGAACCATCCGACCAAACCGTCCAACCCGACCGACTCAGACCTTCCAAACGGTCCGTCCGGAAGAAGGTCCGGTTCTCCACTAGTTCTCCCGAACCATCTGACCAAACCGTCCAACCCGACCGTCCCGGAACTTCCAAACGGTCCGTCCGCTTCTGGACGGACCGTTTGGATGTTTCGGGACGGTCGGGTTGGATGGCTTGGTCGGATGGTTCGGGACAACAAGAGGAGATCCGGACCTTCTTCGGGACGGACCGTTTGGAAGTTTCGGGATGATCGGGTTGGACGGTTTGGTCGTACGGTTCGGGACCAACAGTTTGGAGCGTCCGAGACGGTCGGGTTGGACGATTTGGTCTGATGGTCCGGGACCAACAGTTTGGAGGGTCCGAGACGGTCGGGTTGGATGGTTTGGTCGGATGGTTCGGGACCAATAGTTTGGTTGGTCCGAAACGGTCAGGTTGGACGGTTTGGTCGGATGGTTCGGGACCATCAGTTTGGAGGGTCTGAGATGGTTGGGTTGAACGTCCGGAAGAAGGTCCGGATTGGGACCAACAGTTTGGAGGGTCCGAGACGGTCGGGTTGGATGGTTTGGTCAGATGGTTCGGGACCAATAGTTTGGTGGGTCCGAGACGGTCGGGTTGGACGGTTTGATCGGATGGTTCGGGACCATCAGTTTGGAGGGTCTGAGATGGTTGGACGGTCCGTCCGGAAGAAGGTCCGGATCTCCTCTTGTTGTCCCGAACCATCCAACCAAACCGGCGAACCCAACCATCTCAGACCCTCCAAACTGTTGGTCCCGAACCATTCGACCAAACCGTCCAACCCGACTGTCCTGGAACTTCCAAACGGTCCGTCAGGAAGGAAGTCCGGTTGTCCTGCAGTTGGGCCGAACCATCCGACCAAACCGTCTAACCTGACCGTCTTAGACCTTCCAAACGGTCCGTCCGGAAGAAGGTCCTGATCTCCTCTAGTTGTCCCGAACCATCCGACCAAACCGTCCAACCCAAGCGTCCCGGGAACTTCCAAACGGTCCGTCCGGAAGAAGGTACGGATCTCCTCTAGTTGTCCCGAACCATGCGACCAGACCGTCCAACCCGACCGTCCCGGAACTTCCAAACGGTTCGTCCGGAAGAAGGTCCGGATCTCCTCTAGTTGTCCCAAACCATCAGACCAAATCATCCAACCGGGGCAACCCGGACCCTCCAAACTGTTGGTCCCAAACCATCGGATCAATCCATCCAACCCGACCGTCTCGGACCCTCCAAACGATCCGACCAAACCGTCCAACCCGACCGTCTCGGAGCCTCCAAACTGTTGGTCCCGAACCGTCCGACCAAACCGTCCAACCCGACCGTCCCGGAACTTCCAAACGGTCCATCCGGAAGAAGGTCCTGATCTCCTCTAGTTGCCTCGATCCATCCAACCAAACCGTCCAACCCGACCGTCCCAAACCTTCCAAACGGTCCGTCCAGAAGAAGGTCCGGTTCTCCTCTAGTTCTCCCGAACCATCCGAACGAACCATCCAACCCGACCATCCCGAACCCTCCAAACTGTTGGTCCCGAACCATCCGATAAAATCATGCAACCCGACCGTCTCGGACCCTCCAAACTGTTGGTCCTGAACCATCTGACCAAACCGTCCAACCCGACTGTCCTGGAACTTCCAAACGGTCCGTCCGGAAGAAGGTCCGGATCTCCTCTTGTAGTCCCGAACCATCCAACCAAACCGGCCAACCCGACAGTCTCAGACCCTCCAAACTGTTGGTCCCGAACCATCCAACCAAACCGGCCAATCCGACCGTCCCAGAACCTCCAAACTGTTGGTCCCGAACCATCCGACCAAACCGTCCAACCCGATTGTCTTGGAACTTGCAAATGGTCCGCCCGGAACGACCAGATCTCCTCTAATTGTCCGAAACCATCCGACCAAACCGTCCAACCCGACCACCCCGGACCCTCCAAACAGTTGGTTCCGAACCATCTGACCAAACCATCTAACCCGACCGTCTCGGAACCTCCAAACCATCCGACCAAACCGTCCAACCCGGCCGTCTCGGACCCTCCAAACTGTTGGTTCCGAACCATCCGACCAAACCATCCAACCCGACCGTCCCGGACCCTCCAAATCATCCGACGAAATCTTGCAACCCGACCGTTTCGGACCCTCCAAATTGTTGGTCCCGAACCATCCGACCAAATCGTCATACCCGACCGTCCAGGATCTTCCAAACCAAACCGTCCAACCCGACCGTCCCGGAACTTCCAAACGGTCCGTCCGGAAGAAGGTGCTGATCTCCTCTTGTTGTCCCGAACCATCTGACCAAACCGTCCAACCCGACCGTCCCGGACCTTCCAAACGGTCCATCCGGAAGAAGGTCCAGCTCTCCTCTAGTTCTCCCAAACCATCCGACCAAACCGTCCACCCCGACCGTCCCGGAACTTGCAAACGGTCCGTCCGGAAAAAGGTCTGGATCTCCCCTAGTTGTCCCGAACCATCCAACCAAACCTGCCAACCTGACCGTCTCAGACCCTCCAAACTGTTGGTCCCGAACCATCCGACCAAACCGTTCAACGTGACCGTCCCGGAACTTTCAAACGGTCCGTTCGGAAGAAGGTCCGGTTCTCCTCTAGTTCTGCCAAATCATCCGACCAAACCGTCCAAGCCGACCGTCCCGGAACCTCCAAACTGTTGGTCCCGAACCATCCAACCAAACCGTCAAACTCGACCAACTTGGAACCTCCAAACTGCTGGTCCCGAACCGTCCGACCAAATCGTCCAACCAGACCGTCCCGGGCCCTCCAAACTATTGGTCCCAAACCATCCAACCACACCGTCCCGGATCTTCCAAACGGTCTGTCCGGAAGAAAGTCCGGATCTCCTCTAGTTGTCCCAAACAATCCGACCACACCGTCCAACCTGACTGTCCCGGAACTTCCAAACGGTCCGTCCGGAAGAAGGTCCGGATCTCCTTTAGTTGTCCCGAACCATCCGACCAAACCGTCCAACCCTTCCACCCGGACCCTCTGAACTGTTTGTCCCAAACCATCGGACCAAACCATCCGACCCGACCATCTTGGACCCTCCAAACCATCCGACCAAACCGTCCAACCCGACCGTCCCGGAACTTCCCAACGGTCTGTCTGGAAGGTCCTGATCTCCTCTAGTTGTCCCGAACCATCCAACCAAACCGTCCAACCCGACCGTCCCGAACCTTCCAAAAAGTCCGTTCGGAAGAAGGTCCGGTTCTTCTCTAGTTCTCCCGAACCATCCGAACGAACCGCCCAACCCGACCCCCTCGGACCCTCCAAACTGTTGGTCCCGAACCATCCGACCAAAACCGACCGTCCTAGAACATACAAACGGTCTGTCAGGAAGAAGGTCTAGATCTCCTCTAGTTGTCCCGAACCATCCGACCAAACCGTCCAACCACACCGTCCAACCAGACCGTCCCGGATCTGCCAAACGGTCTGTCCGGAAGAAAGTCCGGATCTCCTCTAGTTGTCCCGAACAATCCGACCACACCGTCCAACCTGACTGTCCCGGAACTTCCAAACGGTCCGTCCAGAAGAAGGTCCGGATCTCCTTTAGTTGTCCCGAACCATCCGACCAAACCGTCCAACCCTTCCACCCGGACCCTCCGAACTGTTTGTCCCAAACCATCGGACCAAACCATCCGACCCGACCATCTTGGACCCTCCAAAGCATCCGCCCAAACAGTCCAACCCGACCGTCCCGGAACTTCCCAACGGTCTGTCTGGAAGGTCCTGATCTCCTCTAGTTGTCCCGAACCATCCGACCAAACCGTCCAACCCAAGCGTCCCGGGAACTTCCAAACGGTTCGTCCGGAAGAAGGTACGGATCTCCTCTAGTTGTCCTGAACCATGCGACCAGACCGTCCGACCCGACCGTCCCAGAACTTCCAAACGGTCCGTCCGGAAGAAGCTCCGGATCTCCTTTAGTTGTCTCGAACCGTCTGACCAAACCATCCAACCGGAGCAACCCGGACCCTCCAAACTGTTGGTCCCAAACCGTCGGACCAATCCATCCAACCCGACCGTCTCGGACCCTCCAAACGATCTGACCAAACCGTCCAACCCGACCGTCTCGGAGCCTCCAAACTGTTGGTCCCGAACCGTCCGACCAAACCGTCCAACCCGACCGTCCCGGAACTTCCAAACGGTCCATCCGGAAGGTCCTGATCTCCTCTAGTTGCCCCGATCCATCCAACCAAACCGTCCAACCTGACCATCCCGAACCTTCCAAACGGTCCGTCCGGAAGAAGGTCCGGTTCTCCTCTAGTTCTCCAGAACCATCCGAACGAACCATCCAACCCGACCGTCCCGAACCCTCCAAACTGTTGGTCCTGAACCATCTGACCAAACCGTCCAACCCGACCGTCCTGGAACTTCCAAACGGTCCGTCCGGAAGAAGGTCCGGATCTCCTCTTGTAGTCCCGAACCATCCAACCAAACCGGCGAACCCGACTGTCTCAGACCCTCCAAACTGTTGGTCCCGAACCATCCAACCAAACCGGCCAATCCGACCGTCCCAGAACCTCCAAACTGTTGGTCCCGAACCATCCGACCAAACCGTCCAACCCGATTGTCTTGGCACTTGCAAATGGTCCGCCCGGAACGACCAGATCTCCTCTAATTGTCCGAAACCATCCAACCAAACCGTCCAACCCGACCACCCCGGACCCTCCAAACAGTTGGTTCCGAACCATCTGACCAAACCATCTAACCCGACCGTCTCGGAACCTCCAAACCATCTGACCAAACCGTCCAACCCAGCCGTCTCGGACCCTCCAAACTGTTGGTTCCGAACCATCCGACCAAACCATCCAACCCGACCGTCCCGGACCCTCCAAATCATCCGACCAAATCTTGCAACCCGACCGTCTCGGACCCTCCAAATTGTTGGTCCCGAACCATCCGACCAAATCGTCATACCCGACCGTCCAGGATCTTCCAAACCAAACCGTCCAACCCGACCGTCCCGGAACTTCTAAACGGTCCGTCCGGAAGAAGGTGCTGATCTCCTCTTGTTGTCCCGAACCATCTGACCAAACCGTCCAACCCGACCGTCCCGAACCTTCCAAACGGTCCATCCGGAAGAAGGTCCAGCTCTCCTCTAGTTCTACCAAACCATCCGACCAAACCGTCCACCCCGACCGTCCCGGAACTTGCAAACGGTCCGTCCGGAAAAAGGTCTGGATCTCCTCTAGTTGTCCCGAACCAACCAACCCAACCTGCCAACCTGACCGTCTCAGACCCTCCAAACTGTTGGTCCCGAACCATCCGACCAAACCGTCCAACGTGACCATCCCGGAACTTTCAAACGGTCCGTTCGGAAGAAGGTCCGGTTCTCCTCTAGTTCTGCCAAATCATCCGACCAAACCGTCCAAGCCGACCGTCCCGGAACCTCCAAACCGTTGGTCCCGAACCATCCAACCAAACCGTCCAACTCGACCATCTTGGAACCTCCAAACTGTTGGTCCCGAACCATCCGACCAAATCGTCCAACCAGACCGTCCCGGGCCCTCCAAACTATTGGTCCCAAACCATCCAACCACACCGTCCAACCAGACCGTCCCGGATCTTCCAAACGGTCTGTCCGGAAGAAAGTCCGGATCTCCTCTAGTTGTCCCGAACAATCCGACCACACCGTCCAACCTGACTGTCCCGGAACTTCCAAACGGTCCGTCCGGAAGAAGGTCCGGATCTCCTTTAGTTGTCCCGAACCATCCGACCAAACCATCCAACCCTTCCACCCGGACCCTCCGAACTGTTTGTCCCAAACCATCGGACCAAACCATCCGACCCGACCATCTTGGACCCTCCAAACCATCCGACCAAACCGTCCAACCCGACCGTCTCGGAACTTCCCAACGGTCTGTCTGGAAGGTCCTGATCTCCTCTAGTTGTCCCGAACCATCCAACCAAACCGTCCAACCCGACCGTCCCGAACCTTCCAAACGGTCCGTTCGGAAGAAGGTCCGGTTCTTCTCTAGTTCTCCCGAACCATCCGAACGAACCGTCCAACCCGACCCTCTCGGACCCTCCAAACTGTTGGTCCCGAACCATCCGACCAAAACCGACCGCCCTGGAACATACAAACGGTCTGTCAGGAAGAAGGTCTAGATCTCCTCTAGTTGTCCCGAACCATCCGACCAAACCGTCCAACCACACCGTCCAACCAGACCGTCCCGGATCTTCCAAACGGTCTGTCCGGAAGAAAGTCCGGATCTCTTCTAGTTGTCCCGAACAATTCGACCACACCGTCCAACCTGACTGTCCCGGAACTTCCAAACGGTCCGTCCGGAAGAAGGTCCGAATCTCCTTTAGTTGTCCCGAACCATCCGACCAAACCGTCCAACCCTTCCACCCGGACCCTCCGAACTGTTTGTCCCAAACCATCGGACCAAACCATCCGACCCGACCATCTTGGACCCTCCAAACCATCCGACCAAACCGTCCAACCCGACCGTCCCGGAACTTCCCAACGGTCTGTCCGGAAGGTCCTGATCTACTCTAGTTGTCCCGAACCATCCAACCAAACCGTCCAACCCGACCGTCCCGAACCTTCCAAACGGTCCGTTCGGAAGAAGGTCCGGTTCTTCTCTAGTACTCTCGAACCATCCGAACGAACCGTCCAACCCGACCCTCTCGGACCCTCCAAACTGTTGGTCCCGAACCATCCGACCAAAACCGACCGTCCTGGAACATACAAACGGTCTGTCAGGAAGAAGGTCTAGATCTCCTCTAGTTGTCCCGAACCATCCGACCAAACCGTCCAACCCGATCGTCCCGGAACTTCCAAACGGTCCGTCCGGAAGAAAGTCCGGCTCACCTCTAGTTCTCCCGAACCATCCGACCAAACCATCCAACCCGACCGTCCCGGAGCATCCTAACTGTTGGTCGCGAACCATCTGACTAAACCGTCCAACCTGACCGACTCGAACCCTCCAAGCTGTTTGTCGCGAACCATCCGACCAAACCGTCCACCCCGACCGTCCCGAACCCCCAAACTGTTGGTCCCGAATCATCCGATCAAATCATACAACCCGACCGTATCGGACCCTCCAAACTGTTGGTCTCGAACCGTCCGACCAAATCGTCATACCCGACCGTCTCGGACGCTACAAACTGTCGGTCCCGAACCACCCGACCAACCCCGACCGTCCCGGAACATACAAACGGTCCATCCAGAAGAAGGTCCGGATCTCCTCTAGTTGTCCCGAACCAACCGACCAAACCGTCCAAGCCGACCACACCGGACCCTCCGAAATGTTGGTCCCGAACCATCCGACCGAACCATCCAACCCTACCGTCTCGGATCCTCCGAACCATCCGACCAAACCGTCCAACCCGACCGTCTCGGACCCTCCAAACTGTTGGTCCCGAACCGTCCGACCAAACCGTCCAACCCGACCGTCCCGGAACATCCAAACGGTCCGTCCGGAAGAAGGTCCTGATCTCCTCTAGTTGTTCCAAACCATCCGACCAAACCGTCCAAGCCGACCACACCAGACCCTCCAAACCATCCGACCAAACTGTCTAACCCAACCGTCTCGGACCCTCCAAACCATCCGACCAAACCGTCCAACCCGACCATCGCGGACCCTCCAAACTGTTGGTCCCGAACCATCCGACCAAACCGTCCAACCCTACCGTCCTGGAACTTCCAAACGGTCCGTCCGGAAGAAGGTCCAGTTCTCCTCTAGTTCTCCCAAATCATCCAACCAAACCGTCCAACCCGACCTCGCGGACCCTCCAAACTGTTGGTCCTGAACGATCCAACCAAACCGTCCAACCCGACCGTCTCGGACGCTCCAAACTGTTGGTCCCGAACCGTCCAACCCGACCGTCTCGGACGCTCCGAACTGTTGGTCCCGAACCATCCGACCAAACCGTCCAACCCGATTGTCCTGGAACATGCAAATGGTCCGCCCGGAAGGTCTAGATCTCCTCTAATTGTCCCAAACCATCTGACCAAACCGTCCAACCCGACTGTCCCGGACCTACCAAACGGTCCGTCCGGAAGAAGGTCCGGATCTCCTATAGTTGTCCCGAACCATCCGACCAAACCATCCAACCCGACCGTCCCGGAAGTTCCAAACGGTCCGTCCGGAAGAAGGTCCGGTTCTCCTCTAGTTCTCCAAAATCATCCGACCAAACAGTCCAACCGACCGTCCCGGACCCTCCAAACTGTTGGTCCCGAACCATCCGACCAAACTGTCCAACCCGACCGTCCCGGAATTTCCAAACGGTCTGTCCGGAAGAAGATTCGGTTCTCCTTTAGTTATCCGAAATCATCCGACCAAACCGTCCAACCCGACCGTCCCGGACCCTCCAAACTGTTGGTCCCGAACCGTCCGACCAAACCATCCAACCTGACCGTCCCGGATCCTCCGAACTGTTGGTCCCAAACCATCGAACCAAACCATCCAAACCGACTGTCTCGGACCCTCCAAACCATCCGACCAAACCATCCAACCCGAGCGTCTCGGACCCTCCAAACTGTTGGTCCCGAACCGTCCAACCAAACCGTCCAACCCGACCGTCTCGGAACTTCCAAATGGTCCGTCCGGAAGAAGGTTCGGCTCTCCTCTAGTTCTCCCGAACCATCCGACCTAACTGTCCAACCCTACCGTCCTGGAGCTTCCAGACGGTCCGTCCGGAAGAAGGTCCGGATCTCCTCTAGTTGTCCCGAACCATCCAACCAAACTGGCCAACCCGACTGTCTCAGACCCTCCAAACTGTTGGTCCCGAACGATCCGACCAAACCGCCCAAGCGACCGTCCCGGAACCATCCGACCAAACCATCTGACCAACCCGACCGTCCGGAAGAAGGTCCGGTTCTCCTCTAGTTCGCCTGAAGCATTCGACCAAAACCGTCCAACCCGAACTTCCCGGACCCTCCAAACTGTTGGTCCCGAACCATCCGACCGAACCGTCCAACCTGACCGTCCCAGAACTTCCAAACGGTCCGTCCGGAAGAAGGTCCGGATCTCCTTTAGTTGTCCCGAGCCATCGGACCAAACCATCCAACCCGACCCTCCCGGAACTTCCAAACGGTCCGTCCGGAAGAAGGTCCGGTTCTCCTCTAGTTCTCCCAAATCATCCGATCAAACCGTCCAACCCGACCGTCCCGGACCCTCCAAACTGTTGGTCCCGAACCATCCGACCAAACTGTCCGACCCGACCGTCCCGGAACTTCCAAACGGTCCGTCCGGAAGAAGGTCCGGTTCTCCTCTAGTTCTCCCAAATCATCCGACCAAACCGTCCAACCCGACCGTCCCGGACCCTCCAAACTGTTGGTCCCGAACCATCGGACCAAACCATCCAACCAGACTGTATCGGACCCTCCAAACCAACCGACCAGACCATGCAACCCGAGCGTCTCGGACCCTCCAAACTATTGGTCCCGAACCGTCCGACCAAACCGTCCAACCCGACCGTCCCGAAACTTCCAAACGGTCCGTCCGGAAGAAGGTTCAGCTCTTCTCTAGTTCTCCCGAACCATCCGACCAAACCGTCCAACCCGACCGTCTCGGACCTTCAAAACAGTTGGTCCCGAACCATCCGACCAAACCGTCCAACCCGACCGTCCCGGACCCTCCAAACTGTTGGTCCCAAACCATCCGACCAAATCGTGAAACCCGACCGTCCCGGACCTTCCAAACGGTCTGTCTGGAAGAAGGTCCGGCTCTCCTCTAGTTCTCCCGAACCATCCGACCAAACCATCCAACCCAACCGTCCCGGACCCTACAAACTGTTGGGCCCAAACCGACTAAACCGTCCAACCCGGCCGTCTCGGACCCTCCAAACTGTTGGTCCCAAACCATCCGACCAAACGGTCCAACCCGACCGTACCGGACCATCCAAACTGTTGGTCCCGAATCATCCGACCAAATCATGCAACCCGACCGTCTCGGACCCTCCAAACTGTTGGTCCCGAACCATCCGACCAAACCGTCCAACCCGATCGTCCCGGAACGCCCAAACGGTCCGTCCAGAAGAAGGTCCGGATCTCCTTTAGTTGTCCCGAACCATCCGACCAAACCAACCAACCAGACCGTCAAGGAGCTTCCAAACTGTCCGTCCGGAAAAAGGTCCGTCTCTCCTTTAGTTGTCCGGAACCATCCGACCAAACCATCCAACCCGACTGTCCAGGAACTTCCAAACGGTCCGTCCGGAAGAAGGTCCGATTCTCCTCAACTTGCCCCGAACCATCCAACCAAACCGGCCAACCCGACCGTCTCAGGCCATCCAAACTATTAGTCCCGAACCATGCGACCAAACCGTCCAACCCGACAGTCCCGGAACTTCCAAACGGTCCATCCGGAAGAAGGTCCGGTTCTCGTCTAGTTCACCCGAAGCATTCGACCGAACCGTCCAAACCGACCGTCCCGGACCCTCCAAACTGTTGGTCCCGAACCATTCGACCAAACCGTCCAACCCGACCGTCTTGTACCCTCCAAACTGTTGGTCCCGAACCATCCGACCAAACCGTCCAACCCGACCATCCCGGAACTTCCAAACGGTCCGTCCGGAAGAAGGTCCGGATCTCCTTTAGTTGTCCCGAACCATCCGACCAAACCATCCAACCCGACCGTCCCGGAACTTCCAAACGGTCCGTCCGGAAGAAGGTCCGGTTCTCCTCTAGTTCTCCCAAATCATCCGACCAAACCGTCCAACCCGACCGTCCCGGACCCTCCAAACTGTTGATCCCGAACCATCCGACCAAACTGTCCAACCCGACCGTCCCGGTACTTCCAAACGGTCTGTCCGGTAGAAGGTCCGGTTCTCCTCTAGTTCTCCCAAATCATCCGACCAAACCGTCCAACCCGACCGTCCCGGACCCTCCAAACTGTTGGTCCGGAACCATCCGACCAAACCTTCCAACCCGACCGTTCAGGAACTTCCAGACGGTCCGTCCGGAAGAAGGTCCGGGTCTCCTCTAGTTGTCCCGAACCATCCAACCAAACTGGCCAACCCGACCGTCTCAGACCCTCCAAACTGTTGGTCCCGAACCATCCGACCAAACCGCCCAACGCAACCGTCCCGGAACTTCCAAACGGTCCGTTCGGAAGGTCAGGTTCTCCTCTAGTTCTCCCAAATCATCCGACCAAACCGTCCAATCCGGCCGTCCCAGACGCTCCAAGCTGTTGGTCGCGAACCATCCGGCCAAACCGTCCAACCCGACTACCTTGGACCCTCCAAACTGTTGGTCTGTAACCATCCGACCAAATCGTCCAACCCGACAGTCCCGGGTCCGCCAAACTATTGGTCCCAAACCATCGAACCACACCATCCAACCCGACCGTCCCGGAACTTCCAAGCGGTCCGTCCGGAAGAATGTCCGGAGCTACGCTAGTTATCCCGAACCATCCGACCAAACCGTCCAACCCGATCGTCCCGGAGAGTCCAAACGGTCCGTCCGGAAGAAGGTCCGAATCTCCTATCGTTGTCCCGAACCATCCGACCAAACCATCCAACCCGACCGTCCAGGAACTTCCAAACGGTCCGTCCGGAAGAAGGTCCGGATCTCCTCTAGTTGTCCCGAACCATCCAACCAAACCGGCCAACCTGACCGTCCCGGACCCTCCAAACTGTTAGTCCCGAACCATCCCACCAAACCGTCCAACCCGACCGTCCCAGAACTTCCAAACGGTCCGTCCGAAAGAAGGTCCGGTTCTCCTCTAGTTCTCCGAAATCATCCGACCAAACCGTCCCGGAACTTCCAAACGGTCCGTCCGAAAGATGGTCCGGTTCTCCTCTAGTTCTCCCAAATCATCCGACCAAACCGTCCAACCCGACCGTCCCGGACCCTCCAAACTGTTGGTCCCGAACCATCCGACCAAACCATCCAACCCGACTGTCTCGGACCCTCCAAACCATCCGACCAAACCGTCCAACCCGAGCGTCTCGGACCGACCAAACTGTTGGTCCCAAACCGTCCGACCAAACCGTCCAAGCCGACCGTCCCGGAACTTCCAAACGGTCCGTCCGGAAGAAGGTCCTAATCTCCTCTAGTCGTCCCGAACCATCCAACCAAACCGCCCAACCCGACCGTTCCGGACCTTCCAAATAGTCCGTCCGGAAGAAGGTCCGGCTCTCCTCTAGTTCCCCCAAACCTTCCGACCAAACCGTCCAACCCGACCGTCCTGGAACTTCCAGACGGTCCGTCCGGAAGAAGGTCCGGATCTCCTCTAGTTGTCCCGAACCATCCAACCAAACCGTCCAACTCGACCGTCCCGAACATTCCAAACGGTCCGTCCGGAAGAAAGTCCGGTTCTTCTCTAGTTCTCCCGAACCATCCGAACGAATCGTCCAACCCGACCGTCTCGGACCCTCCAAGCTGTTGGTCCCGAACCATCGGACCAAACCGTCCAACCCGACCGTCCCGAAACTTCCAAACGGTCCGTCCGGAAGAAGGTCCTGATCCCCTCTAGTTGTCCCGAAGAATCGAACCAAACCGTCCAACCCGACCGTCCCGAACCTTCCAAACGGTCCATCCGGAAGAAGGTCCGGTTCTCCTCTAGTTCTCCCGAACGATCCAAACGAATCGTGCAACCCGACCGTCTCGGACCCTCCAAACTGTAAATTCCAAACCAACGGACCAAACCGTCCAACCCGACCGTCCCGGAACTTCCAAACGGTGCGTCTGGAAGAAGGTCCGGATCTCCTCCAGTTGACCCGAACAATCCGACCACACCATCCAATCGGACCGTCCCGGAACTTCAAAAGGGTCCGTCTGGAAGAAGGTCCGGATCTCCTCTAGTAGGTCCAAATCATCCGACCAAACCGTCCAACCCGACAGTCCCGGACCCTCCAAACTGTTGGTCCCGAACCATCCGACCAAACTGTCCAACCCGACCGTCCCGGAACTTCCAAACGGTCCGTCCGGAAGAAGGTTCGGTTCTCCTCTAGTTGTCCCAAATCATCCGACCAAACCGTCCAACCCGACCGTCCCGGACCCTCCAAACTGTTGGTCCCGAACCTTCCGACCAAACCATCCAACCCGACCGTCCCGGACCCTCCGAACTGTTGGTTCGAAACCATCGGACCAAACCATCCAACTCGACTGTATCAGACCCTCCAAACCTTCCGACCAAACCGTCCAACCCGAGCGTCTCGGACCCTCCAAACTGTTGGTCCCGAACCGTCCGACCAAACCGTCCAACCCGACCATCTCGGAAGTTCCAAACGGTCCGTCCGGAAGAAGGTTCGGCTCTACTCTAGTTCTCCCGAACCATCCGACCAAACCGTCCAACCCGACCGTCCTGGAACTTCCAGACGGTCCGTCCGGAAGGAGGTCCGGATCTCCTCTAGTTGTCCCGAACCATCCAATCAAACTGGCCAACCCGACCGTCTCAGACCCTCCAAACTGTTGGTCCCGAACCATCCGAGCAAACCGCCCAACGCGACCGTCCCAGAACTTCCAAACGGTCCGTTCGTAAGAAGGTCAGGTTCTCCTCTAGTTCTCCCAAATCATCCGACCAAACCGTCCAATCCGACCGTCCCGGACCCCCCAAGCTGTTGGTCCCGAACCATCCGACCAAACCGTCCAACCCGACCACCTTGGACCCTCCAAACTGTTGGTCTGTAACCATCAGACCAAATCGTCCAACCCGATAGTCCCGGGTCCGCCAAACTATAGGTCCCAAACCATCGAACCACACCGTCCAAACCCGACCGTCCCGGAACTACCAAGCGGTCCGTCCGGAAGAATGTCCGGATCTCCGCTAGTTATCCCGAACCATCCGACCAAACCGTCCAACCCGATCGTCCCGGAGAGTCCAAACGGTACGTCCGGAGGAAGGTCCGGATCTCGGAACATCCAAACGGTCCGTCCGGAAGAAGGTCCGGATCTCCTCTAGTTATCCCGAACCATCCAACAAACCGGCCAACCCGACCGTCTAAGACCATCCAAACTGTTAGTCCCAAACCATCCGACCAAACCGTCCAACCCGACCGTCCCGGAACTTCCGAACGGTCCGTCCGGAAGAAGGTCCGGTTCTCCTCTAGTTCTCCCAAATAATCAGACCAAACCGTCCAACCCGACCGTCCCGGACTCTCCAAACTGTTGGTCCCGAACCATCCGACCAAACCGTCAAACCCGACCGTCCCGGAACTTCCAAACGGTCCGTCCGGAAGAAGGTCCGGATCTCTTTTAGTTCTCCCGAACCATCCGACCAAACCATCCAACCCGACCGTCTCGGACCCTCCATACTGTTGGTCCCGCACCATCCGACCAAACCACCCAAGGCGACCGTCCCGGAACTTCCAAACGGTCCATTCGAAGGAAGGTCCGGTTCTCCTCTAGTTCTCCCAAATCATCCGACCAAACCGTCCTACCCGACCGTCCTGGACCCTCCAAACTGTTGGCCCCGAACCATCCGACCAAACCGTCCAACCTGACCGTCTTGGACCCTCCAAACTGTTATTCCCGAACCATCCGACCAAACCGTCCAACCCGACCGTCCCGGGACTTCCAAATGATCCGTCCGGAAGAAGGTCCGGATCCTCTAGCTGTCCCGAACCATCCCCCCAAACCATCCAACCCGACCGTCCCAGAATTTCCAAAAGGTCCGTCCGGAAGAAAGTCCGGATCTCCTCTAGTTGTCCCGAACCATTCGACCAAACCGTCCAACCCAACCGTCTAAGATCCTCCAAACTATTGGTCCCGAACCATCCGACCAAATAGTCCAACCCAACCGTCCCAGAACTTCCAAATGGTCCGTCCGGAAGAAGTTCCGGATCTCCTCTAGTTGTCCCGAACCATCCGACCAAACCGTCTAACCCGACCGTATTAGACTCTCCAAACTGTTGGTCCTGAATCATCCGAGCAAACCATCCAACCCGACTGTCCTGGAATTT
The DNA here is from genome assembly GCA_019208055.1 of Stipa capillata. Classification (NCBI taxonomy): domain Eukaryota; kingdom Viridiplantae; phylum Streptophyta; class Magnoliopsida; order Poales; family Poaceae; genus Stipa; species Stipa capillata. Next base: position 15,082 of record JAGXJF010005664.1, on the reverse strand, counting down.
CCAAATGGTCTGTCCAGAAGTTCTAGATCTCCTCTAATTGTTCCGAAATATCCGACCAAACCGTCCCGGACCTTCCACACGGTCTGTCTGGAAGAAGGTCCGGTTCTCCTGTAGTTCAACCGAACCATCCAACCCAGCCATCCCGGACCCTCTGCACTATTGGTTCCGAACTATCCGACCAAACCGTCCAACCCGACCGTCTTGGACCCTCCAAACTGTTGGTCCTGAACCATGCTACCAAACCGTCCAACCCGACCATCCCAGACCCTCCAAACTATTGGTCCCAACCCATCCAACCACATCTTTTAACCCGACCGTCCCGAAACATTCAAACGGTCCGTCTGGAAGAAGGTCTGGATCTCCTCTAGTTGTCCCGAACCATCCGACCAAACCGTCCGACCTGATCATCCCGAAACTTCCATACGGTCCGTCCGGAAGAAGGTCTGAATCTCCTCTAGTTGTCCCGAACCATCCGACCAAACCGTCCAACCCGACCGTCCCGGAACTTCCAAACGGTCCGTCCAGAAGAAGGTCCGTATCTCCTTTAGTTGTCCCGAGCAATCCGACCAGACCGCCCCACCCGACCATCTGGGACCCTCCAAACTGTTGGTCCCGAACCATCCGACCAAACCGTCCAACCCGACTGTCCTGGAACTTCCAAATGATCTGTCCGGAAGATCTAGATCTCCTCTAATTGTCCCAAATCATCCAACCAAAACGTCCAACCCGACCGTGCCGGACCTTCCAAACGGTCCATCCGGAAGAAGGTCCGGTTCTCCCCTAGTTTTCCCGAACCATCCGACCAAACCATCCAAACCGACCGTCCCGGAACCTCCAAACTGTTGGTCCCCAACCATCCAACCAAACCGTCCAACCCGACCGTCTCGGTCCTCCAAATTGTTGGTCCCGAACCATCCGACCGAACCGTCCAACCCAACCGTCCAACCCGACCGTCCCGGGCCATCCAAACTGTTGGTCCCAAACCATGCGACCAAACCGTCCAACCCGACCGTCTCAGACCCTCCAAACTATTGGTCCCGAACCATCCAACCAAACCGTCCAACCAGACTATCCTGGAACTTCCAAATGGTCCGTCCAGAAGTTCTAGATCTCCTCTAATTGTCCCAAAACATCTGACCAAACCGTCCAACACGACCGTCCCGGAAGTTACAAACGGTCCGTCCGGAAGAAGCTCCGGTTCTCCACTAGTTCTTCCGAACCATGCGACCAAACCATCCAACCCGACGGTCCCGGACCCACCAAACTGTTGGTCCCGAACCATACGAGCAAACTGTCCAACCGGACCGTCTTGGGCCCCCCAAACTGTTGGTCCCGTACCATCCGACGAAACCGTCCAACCCGACCGTCCCGGGCCTTCCAAACTATTGGTCCCCAAACCATCCAAACAGATGGTCCAACCCGACCGTCCCGGAACTTCCAAACGGTTCGTCCGGGAGAAGGTCCGGATCACCGTTCGAGCAAACCGTCCAACCCGACCGTCCCGGAACTTCCAAATGGTCCGTCCGGAAGAAGGTCCGGATCTCCACCAGTTGTCCCGAACCATCCGACCAAACCGTCCAACCCGACCATCCCGGAACTTCCAAACGGTCCGTCTGGAAGAAGGTCCGGATCTCCTCTAGTTGTCCCGAACCATCCGACCAAACCGTCCAACCCGACCGTCCCGGAACTTCCAATCGGTCCGTCCGGAAGAAGGTCCGGATCTCCTCTGGTTGTCCCGAACCATCCAACCACACCGTCCAACCCGACCGTCCCGGAACTTCCAAACGGTCCGTCCGGAAGAAGGTTCGGATCTCCTCTAGTTGCCCCGAACCAACCGATCAAACCGTCCAACCCGACCGTCCCGGAACTTCCAAACGGTCCGTCCAGAAGATGGTCCGGATCTCCTCTTTTTGTCCCGAACCATCCGACCAAACCGTCCAACCCGACCATCCCGGACCCTCCAAGCTGTTGGTCCCAAGGCATTCGACCAAACCGTCAAACCCGACCGTCCCGGAACTTCCAACCCGTCTGTCCGGAAGAAGGTCCAGATCTCCTCTACTTGTCCCGAACCATCCAACCACACCGCCAACCCGACCATCCCGGAACATCCAAACGTTCCGTCCGGAAGAAGGACCCGATCTCCTCTAGTTGTCCCGAACCATCCGACCAAACTGTCCAACCCGACTGTCCTAGATCATCCAAATGGTTCGTCTGGAAATTCTAGATCTCCTCTAATTGTTCCGAAACATCCGACCAATTCGTCCAACCCGACCGTCCCGAAACTTCCAAACGGTCCGTCCGGAAGAAGGTCCGGTTCTCCTCTAGTTCTCCCGAAGCATTCGACCAAACCGTCCAACCCGACCGTCTCGGACCCTCCAAACTGTTGGTCCCGAACCGTCCGACCAAACCCGACCGTCCCGGAACATACAAACGGTCCGTCCGGAAGAAGGTCCGGATATCCTCTTGCTGTCCCGAAACATCCGACCAAACCGTCCAACCCGACCGCCCCAGACCTTCCAAACGGTGCATCTGGAAGAATGTCCTGTTGTCCTCTAGTTCTCCTGAACCATCCGACCAAACCGTCCAACCCGACCGCCACGGACCCTCCAAACTGTTGGACCCGAACCATCCTACCAGACCGTCCCGGAACTTCCAAACGGTCCGTTCGGAAGAAGGTCCGGATCTCCTCTACTTGTCCCGAACCATCCGACCAAACCGTCCAACCCGACCGTCTCAGACCCTCCAAACTGTTGGTCCCCGAACCATCCGACCAAACCGTCCAACCCGACTATCCTGGAACTTCCAAATGGTCGGTCCAGAAGTTCTATATCTCCTCTAATTGTGCCGACACATCCTACCAAACCGTCCTACCCTAACGTCCCAGGCCTTCCAAACGGTCCGTCCAGAAGAAGGTCCGGTTCTGCTCTAGTTCTCCCGAACCATGCGACCAAACCATCCAACCCGACCGTCTCGAACCCTCCAAACTGTTGGTCCGAACCATCCGACCAAACCGTCCAACCCGACCGTCCCGGCCCTCCAAACTATTGGTCCCAACCGTCCAACCACCCTGTCCAACCCGACCGTCCCGGAACTTGCAAACGGTCCGTCCGGATGAAGGTCCGGATCTCTTCTAGTTGTCCCGAACCATCCGACCAAACCGTCAAGCCCGACCGTCCCGGAACTTCCAAACCGTCCGTCCGGAAGAAGGTCCGGATCTCCTCTAGTTGTCCCGAACCATCCGACCACACCGTCCAACCCGACCGTCCCGGAACACCCAAACGGTCCGTCCGGAAGAAGGTCCAGATCTCCTCTAGTTGTCCCGAACCATCCGACGAAACCGTCCAACCCGACTGTCCCAGATCTCCTCTAATTGTTCCGAAACATCGGACCAAACCGTCCAACCCGACCGTCCCGGAGCTTCCAAACGGTCCGTCCAGAAGAAGGTCCGGTTCTCCTCTAGTTCTCCCGAACCATCCGACCAAACCATCCAACCCGGCCGTTCCGGAACCTCCAAACTGTTGGTCCCGACCGATCCGACCAAACCGTCCAACCCGACCGCCTCGGACCCTCCAAACTATTGGTCTCATACCATCCGACCAAACCGTCCAACCCGACCGTCGCGAGCCCTCCAAACTTTTGGTCCCAAACCGTCCGACCAAACCGTCCAACCCGACCGTCCCTGTCCTTCCAAACGGTCCGTCCGGAAGAAGGTCCGGCTCTCCTCTAGTTGTCCCGAACCATCCGACCAAACCGTCCACCCGACCGTCTTGGACCCTCCAAACTGTTGGTCCCGAACCATCCGACCAAATCGTCCAACCCGACATTTCCGGGCCCTCCAAACTATTGCTCCCAAACCATCCAACCACACCGTTTAACCCGACCGTCCCGGAACTTCCAAACGGTCAGTCCGGAAGAAGGTCCGGATGTCCTCTAGTTGTCCCAAACCATCCGACCAAACCGTCCACCACCCGACCGTCTCGGAACTTCCAAACGGTCCGTCCGTAAGAAGGTCCGGATCTCCTCTAGTTGTCCCGTACCATCCAACCACACCGTCCAACCCGACCGTCCCGGAACTTCCAAACGGTCAGTCCGGAAGAAGGTCCGGATCTCCTCTAGTTGTCCCGAACCATCCGACCAAATCGTCCAACCCGACCGTTTCGGAACTTTCAAACGGTCCGTCCGTAAGAAGGTCCGGATCTCCTCTAGTTGTCCCGAACCATCCAACCACACCGTCCAACCCGACCGTCCCGAAACATCCAAACGGTCCGTCCGGAAGAAGGTCCGGATCTCCTCTACTTGTCCCAAACCATCCGACCAAACCGTCCAACCCGACGGTCCCGGAACTTCCAAACGGTCCGTCCGGAAGAAGGTCCTAATCTTTTCTAGTTGTCCCGAACCATCCGACCAAACCGTCGAACCCGACTGTCCTACATCTTCGAAATGGTCCGTCCGGAAGTTCTAGATCTCATCTAATTGTCCCGAAACATCTGACCTTTCCGTCCAACCCCGACCGTCCCGGAACTTCCAAACGGTCTGTCCGGAAGAAGGTCCGATTCTCCTATAGTTCTCCCGAACCATCCAACCCGGCCGTCCCAGACCCTCCAAACTCTGGGTGCCGAACCATCCGACCAAACCGTGCAGCCCGACCGTCTCGGATCCTCCAAACTGTTGGTCTCGAACGATCCGACCAAACCGTCAAACCCGACCGTCCCGGGCCCTCCAATCTTTTGGTCCCAAACCGTCCGACCAAACCATCCAACCCGACCGTCCCGGGCCTTCCAAACGGTCCGTTCGGAAGAAGGTCCGGCTCTCCACTAGTTCTCCCGAACCGTCCGACCAAACGATCCCACACGACCGTCCCGGACCCTCCGAACTGTTGGTCCCGAACCATCCGACCAAACCGTCCAACCCGACCGCGCCCGGAACTTCCAAACGGTCCGTCCGGAAGAAGGTCCTTATCTCCTCTAGTTGTCCCGAACCATCCGACCAAACCGTCGAACCCGACTGTCCTAGATCTTCGAAATGGTCCGTCCGAAGTTCTACCGTCTTGGTCCCCTCCAAACTAATGGTCCCGAACCATCCGACCAAACCGTCCAACCCGACCGTCCCGGGCCTTCCAAACTATTGGTCTCAAGCCATCCAACCACACCGTCCAACCCGACCGTCCCGGAACTTCAAAACGGTTCGTCCGGAAGAAGGTCCGGATCTCCGCTAGTTGTCCCGAACCATCCGACCAAACCGTCCAACCCGACCGTCCCTGAGCTTCCAACGGTCCGTCCGGAAGAAGGTCCGGATCTCCTCTAGTTGTCCCGAACCATCCAACCACACCGTCCAATCCGACCGTCCCGGAACATCCAAACGGTCTGTCCGGAAGAAGGTCCGGATCGCCTCTACTTGTCCCGAACCATCCGACCAACCGTCCAACACGATCGTCCCGGAACATCCAAACGGTCCTGTCCGAAAGAAGGTCCCGGATCGCCCTTAATTGTCCTGAACCATCCGATGAAACCGTCCAACCCGACCGTCACGGACCCTCCAAATTGTTGGTCCCGAACCATCCGACCAAACCGTCCAACACGATCGTCCCGGAACATCCAAACGGTCTGTCCGAAAGAAGGTCCGGATCGCCCCTAATTGTCCTGAACCATCCGATGAAACCGTCCAACCCGACCGTCACGGACCCTCCAATTGTTGGTCCCGAACCATCCGACCAAACCGTCCATCCCGACCGTCTCGGACCCTCCAAACTGTTGGTCCTGAACCATCTGACCAAACCGTCGAACCAGACCATCCCGGTCCCTCCATGATGTTGGTCCCGAGCATCCCACCAAACCGTCAAACCCGACCGTCCTGGGCCCTCCAAACTGTTGGTCCCAAACCATCCGACCAAACCGTCGAACCCGACCGTCCCGGACCTTCCAAACGGTCCGTCCGGAAGAAGGTCCGGATCTCCTCTAATTGTCCCGAACCATCCGACCAAACCGTCCAACCCGATCGTCCCGGGACTTCCAAACGGTCTATCCGGAAGAAGGTCCGGATCTCCTCTAGTTGTCCCGAACCATCAGACCAAACCGTCCAACCCGATCATCCCGGGACTTCCAAACGGTCCGTCCGGAAGAAGGTCCGGTTCTTCTTTAGCTGTCCCGAACCATCCCACCAAACCGGCCAACCCGACCATCTCAGACCCTCAAAACTGTTGGTCCCGAACCATCCGACCAAACAGTCCAACCCCGACCGTCTCGGGCCCTCCAAACTGTTGGTCCCGAACCATCCTACCAAACCGTCCAACCCGACCGTTTTGGACCATCCAAACTGTTGGTCTCGAACCATCCGACCAAACCGTCCAACCCGACCGTCGCGGGCCCTCCAAACTTTTGGTCCCAAACCGTCCAAGCCGACCGTCCCGGACCTTCCAAACGGTCCGTCCCGGTAGAAGATCCGGCTCTCCTCTAGTTCTCCCGAACCATCCGACCAAACCGTCCAACGTGATCGTCTCGGACCCTCCAAACTGTTGGTCCCGAACCATCCTACCAAACCTGATCGTCCCGGAACATACAAACGGTCCATCTGGAAGGAGGTCCGGATCTCCTCTAGTTGTCCCGAAACATCCGACCAAACCGTCCAACCAAAACGGCCAACCCGACCGTCTCAGACCCTCCAAACTGTTGGTCCCGAACCATCCGACCAAACCGTCCAAATGGTCCGTCCGGAAGGTGTAGATCTCCTCTTACTGTCCGAAATCAGCAACCAAACCGTCCAAACCGACCATTCCTGACCTTCCAAACGGTCTGTCCGGAAGAAGGTCCGGTTGTCCTCTGGTTCTCCCGAACCATCCAACCAAACCAGCCAACCCGACCGTCCCGGACCCTCCAAACTATTGCTCCCGAACCATCCGACCAAACCCTCCAACCTGACCGTCCCGGACCCTTCAAGCTGTTGGCCCCGAATTTTTCCGACCAAACCGTCCAACCCGACCCTCCCGGAACTTCCAAACGGTCCATCCGTAAGAAGGTCTGGATCTCCTCTAGTTGTCCCGAGCCATCCGACCAAACCGTCCAATCCGATCGTCCCAGAACTTCCAAACGGTCCGTCTGGAAGAAGGTCCGGATCTCCTATTGTTGCCCCAAACCATTCGACCCAGCCGTCCAACCCGATCGTCCCGGAACTTCCAAACGGTCCGTCCGGAAGAATGTCCGGATCTCCACTAGTTGTCCCGAACCATCCAACCAGACCGGCCAACCCGACCGTCTCAGACCCTCCAAACTGTTGGTCCCGAACCATCCAACCAAACCGTCCAAATGGTCCGTCCGGAAGGTGTAGATCTCCTCTAATTGTCCGAAATCAGGCACCAAACCGTCCAAACCGACCATCGTGACCTTCCAAACGGTCTGTCCGGAAGAAGGTCCGGTTGTCCTCTAGTTCTCCCGAACCATCCAACCAAACCAGCCAACCCGACCGTCCCGTACCCTCCAAACTATTGCTCCCGAACCATCCGACCAAACCGTCCAACCCGACCGTCTTGGTCCCTCCAAACTAATGGTCCCCGAACCATCCGACCAAACCGTCCAACCCGACCGTCCCGGGCCTTCCAAACTATTGGTCTCAAGCCATCAAACCACACCGTCCAACCCGACCGTCCCGAACTTCAAAACGGTTCGACCGGAAGAAGGTCCGATCTCCGCTAGTTGTCCCGAACCATCCGACCAAACCGTCCAACCCGACCGTCCCTGAGCTTCCAAACGGTCCGTCCGGAAGAAGGTCCGGATCTCCTCTAGTTGTCCCGAACCATCCAACCACACCGTCCAATCCGACCGTCCCGGAACATCCAAACGGTCTGTCCGGAAGAAGGTCCGGATCGCCTCTACTTGTCCCGAACCATCCGACCAAACCGTCCAACACGATCGTCCCGGAACATCCAAACGGTCTGTCCGAAAGAAGGTCCGGATCGCCCTTAATTGTCCTGAACCATCCGATGAAACCGTCCAACCCGACCGTCACGGACCCTCCAAATTGTTGGTCCCGAACCATCCGACCAAACCGTCCAACACGATCGTCCCGGAACATCCAAACGGTCTGTCCGAAGAAGGTCCGGATCGCCCCTAATTGTCCTGAACCATCCGATGAAACCGTCCAACCCGACCGTCACGGACCCTCCAAATTGTTGGTCCCGAACCATCCGACCAAACCGTCCATCCCGACCGTCTCGGACCCTCCAAACTGTTGGTCCTGAACCATCTGACCAAACCGTCGAACCAGACCATCCCGGTCCCTCCATGATGTTGGTCCCGAAGCATCCCACCAAACCGTCAAACCCGACCGTCCTGGGCCCTCCAAACTGTTGGTCCCAAACCATCCGACCAAACCGTCGAACCCGACCGTCCCGGACCTTCCAAACGGTCCGTCCGGAAGAAGGTCCGGATCTCCTCTAATTGTCCCGAACCATCCGACCAAACCGTCCAACCCGATCGTCCCGGGACTTCCAAACGGTCTATCCGGAAGAAGGTCCGGATCTCCTCTAGTTGTCCCCGAACCATCAGACCAAACCGTCCAACCCGATCATCCCGGGACTTCCAAACGGTCCGTCCGGAAGAAGGTCCGGTTCTTCTTTAGCTGTCCCGAACCATCCCACCAAACCGGCCAACCCGACCATCTCAGACCCTCAAAACTGTTGGTCCCGAACCATCCGACCAAACAGTCCAACCCGACCGTCTCGGGCCCTCCAAACTGTTGGTCCCGAACCATCCTACCAAACCGTCCAACCCGACCGTTTTGGACCATCCAAACTGTTGGTCTCGAACCATCCGACCAAACCGTCCGACCCGACCGTCGCGGGCCCTCCAACTTTTGGTCCCAAACCGTCCAAGCCGACCGTCCCCGGACCTTCCAAACGGTCCGTCCGGTAGAAGATCCGGCTCTCCTCTAGTTCTCCCGAACCATCCGACCAAACCGTCCAACGTGATCGTCTCGGACCCTCCAAACTGTTGGTCCCGAACCATCCTACCAAACCCTGATCGTCCCGGAACATACAAACGGTCCATCTGGAAGGAGGTCCGGATCTCCTCTAGTTGTCTCGAAACATCCGACCAAACCGTCCAACCGAAACGGCCAACCCGACCGTCTCAGACCCTCCAAACTGTTGGTCCCGAACCATCCGACCAAACCGTCCAAATGGTCCGTCCGGAAGGTGTAGATCTCCTCTTACTGTCCGAAATCAGGCAACCAAACCGTCCAAACCGACCATTCCTGACCTTCCAAACGGTCTGTCCGGAAGAAGGTCCGGTTGTCCTCTGGTTCTCCCGAACCATCCGACCAAACCAGCCAACCCGACCGTCCCGGACCCTCCAAACTATTTCTCCCGAACCATCCGACCAAACCCTCCAACCTGACCGTCCCCGGACCCTTCAAGCTGTTGGCCCCGAATTTTCCGACCAAACCGTCCAACCCGACCCTCCCGGAACTTCCAAACGGTCCATCCGTAAGAAGGTCTGGATCTCCTCTAGTTGTCCCGAGCCATCCGACCAAACCGTCCCAATCCGATCGTCCCAGAACTTCCAAACGGTCCGTCCGGAAGAAGGTCCGGATCTCCTATTGTTGCCCCAAACCATTCGACCCAGCCGTCCAACCCGATCGTCCCGGAACTTCCAAACGGTCCGTCCGGAAGAATGTCCGGATCTCCACTAGTTGTCCCGAACCATCCAACCAGACCGGCCAACCCGACCGTCTCAGACCCTCCAAACTGTTGGTCCCGAACCATCCAACCAAACCGTCCAAATGGTCCGTCCGGAAGGTGTAGATCTCCTCTAATTGTCCGAAATCAGGCAACCAAACCGTCCAAACCGACCATTCGTGACCTTCCAAACGGTCTGTCCGGAAGAAGGTCCGGTTGTCCTCTAGTTCTCCCGAACCATCCAACCAAACCAGCCAACCCGACCGTCCCGTACCCTCCAAACTATTGCTCCCGAACCATCCGACCAAACCGTCCAACCCGACCGTCTTGGTCCCTCCAAACTAATGGTCCCGAACCATCCGACCAAACCGTCCAACCCGACCGTCCCGGGCCTTCCAAACTATTGGTCTCAAGCCATCCAACCACACCGTCCAACCCGACCGTCCCGGAACTTCAAAACGGTTCGTCCGGAAGAAAGTCCGGATCTCCTCTAGTTGTCCCGAACCATCCGACCAAACCGTCCAACCAGACCGTCCCTGAGCTTCCAAACGGTCCGTCCGGAAGAAGGTCCGGATCTCCTCTAGTTGTCCCGAACCATCCAACCACACCGTCCAATCCGACCGTCCCGGAACATCCAAACGGTCTGTCCGGAAGAAGGTCCGGATCGCCTCTACTTGTCCCGAACCATCCGACCAAACCGTCCAACACGATCGTCCCGGAACATCCAAACGGTCTGTCCGGAAGAAGGTCCGGATCGCCCCTAATTGTCCTGAACCATCCGATGAAACCGTCCAACCCGACCGTCACGGACCCTCCAAATTGTTGGTCCTAAACCATCCGACCAAACCGTCCATCCCGACCGTCTCGGACCCTCCAAACTGTTGGTCCTGAACCATCTGACCAAACCGTCGAACCAGACCATCCCGGTCCCTCCATGATGTTGGTCCCGAAGCATCCCACCAAACCGTCAAACCCGACCGTCCTGGGCCCTCCAAACTGTTGGTCCCAAACCATCCGACCAAACTGTCGAACCCGACCGTCCCGGACCTTCCAAACGGTCCGTCCGGAAGAAGGTCCGGATCTCCTCTAATTGTCCCGAACCATCCGACCAAACCGTCCAACTGATCGTCCCGGGACTTCCAAACGGTCTATCCGGAAGAAGGTCCGGATCTCCTCTAGTTGTCCCGAACCATCAGACCAAACCGTCCAACCCGATCATCCCGGGACTTCCAAACGGTCCGTCCGGAAGAAGGTCCGGTTCTTCTTTAGCTGTCCCGAACCATCCCACCAAACCGGCCAACCCGACCATCTCAGACCCTCAAAACTGTTGGTCCCGAACCATCCGACCAAACCGTCCAACCCGACCGTCTCGGGCCCTCCAAACTGTTGGTCTCGAACCATCCGACCGAACCGTCCAACCCGACCGTCGCGGGCCCTCCAAACTTTTGGTCCCAAACCGTCCAAGCCGACCGTCCCGGACCTTCCAAACGGTCCGTCCGGTAGAAGATCCGGCTCTCCTCTAGTTCTCCCGAACCATCCGACCAATCCGTCCAACGTGATCGTCTCGGACCCTCCAAACTGTTGGTCCCGAACCATCCGACCAAACCTGATCGTCCCGGAACATACAAACGGTCCATCTGGAAGGAGGTCCGGATCTCCTCTAGTTGTCCCGAAAACATCCGACCAAACCGTCCAACCAAAACGGCCAACCCGACCGTCTCAGACCCTCCAAACTGTTGGTCCCGAACCATCCGACCAAACCGTCCAAATGGTCCATCCGGAAGGTGTAGATCTCCTTTAACTGTCCGAAATCAGGCAACCAAACCGTCCAAACCGACCATTCCTGACCTTCCAAACGGTCTGTCCGGAAGAAGGTCCGGTTGTCCTCTGGTTCTCCCGAACCATCCAACCAAACCAGCGAACCCGACCATCCCGGACCCTCCAAACTATTGCTCCCGAACCATCCGACCAAACCGTCCAACCTGACCGTCCCGGACCCTTCAAGCTGTTGGCCCCGAATTTTCCGACCAAACCGTCCAACCCGACCATCCCGGAACTTCCAAACGGTCCATCCGTAAGAAGGTCTGGATCTCCTCTAGTTGTCCCGAGCCATCCGACCAAACCGTCCTGATACGAATCGCCCTACCAAGCTTGATGAATATGGTTCCAAGCTTGATGAAAATGGCTCAAGAAGCTCAAACACAACACCTGCGCATGTTGGATCGATGACAAGAGCTCAATTCAAAGCTATCCAACATGAGGTGAATCTATTCCTTGGTAAATATCTACTTCATTTGAGCTTAAATGGTGTGCTACATAATGCCTTGATCATTTGCACACTTAGGCTGGAGAAAAAGGACATCGAGGAAGCTCAAGGCAATCCCGGTGCTGCCGACTTCCTAAACCGGACGCGCCGAGTTCTCAAATCGAAGAAGTCCAGAAGACGATCCCGGTGCTGCCGACTTCCTAAACCGGACGCGCCGAGTTCCCCAAATCGAAGAAGTCCAGAAGACGATCCCGGTGCTGCCGACTTCCTAAACCGGACGCGCCGAGTTCCCAAATCGAAGGAGTCCAGAAGATGATCCCGGTGCTGCCGACTTCCTAAACCGGACGCGCCGAGTTCCCCAAATCGAAGAAGTCCAGAAGACGATCCCGGTGCTTCCGACTTCCAAAACTGGACATACCGAGTTTTTCCTCTTAAGTCTTCAGCCTCCGACAATCCTCCGGACGTCCACTAACGCCAAGATCAGGAGGCCATTCCGGAACTACCATAAAATCTTCAACCGGCGTAAAGTCTTCAGCTGTAAAGTCTTCAACCTCCCTGAAGAACTTGAAGACTTGAAGACCTGAAGACTTGAAGAATGAAGATTCAAGACAGAAGGCAATCCCGGAACTACCGCTTTCCAAACCGGAGCTTCCGACTTTTCTGTCTGTACTCAGATATTTTAGACTCTTATGTACTGTAGCAACGCGTACTGTAGCAAACCGTCCTACTGTAGCTACTGTAGCTGCGTGTACTGTAGCAACCGTCCTACTGTAGCTACTAGTTGATATTTTGTTTGAGGTAGCTTAAGCCTTAAGTCTTCATCCTCTATAAATATGAGGACCTCTCCACATGTAAAGACTAGTGAAGAATTTCAGAATCGAAGAGAACTCTTGTTCCTCTAGAGTGTGAGCTATTTCCACCTCAAGGGAATAGGGAGTTATCTGAGTTTGCTACTCCGTTGTTCTTGTGATTTCTTCGAAGATTGCTTGAACACGTTGCTCCACGTTAGTGAGTAACAAAGGGCCGAAGTGTGTGGTTGGGTGAATCGAGTGCTGCAGGCTTCCGTGATCAAGACAGTGGTTGGCCGTGTCATTCATCAGGCTTCACAGGCTAGTTATCCAGGATCCTACGTCGTGAAAATCGGGCAAACTTCGGATTTGATCATCCTCCTTCAGGGTGGTTCACATCACGTCCAATCCGATCGTCCCAGAACTTCCAAACGGTCCGTCCGGAAGAAGGTCCGGATCTCCTATTGTTGCCCCAAACCATCCGACCCAGCCGTCCAACCCGATCGTCCCGGAACTTCCAAACGGTCCGTCCGGAAGAATGTCCGGATCTCCACTAGTTTGTCCCGAACCATCCAACCAGACCGGCCAACCCGACCGTCTCAGACCCTCCAAACTGTTGGTCCCGAACCATCCAACCAAACCAGACGGTGTGTGGTTGGGTGAATCGAGTGCTGCAGGCTTCCGTAATCAAGACGGTGGTTGGCCGTGTCATTCATCAGGCTTCACAGGCTAGTTATCCAGGATCCTACGTCGTGAAAATCGGGCAAACTTCGGATTTGATCATCCTCCTTCAGGGTGGTTCACATCATCTGGTATCAGAGCTCGAGGTTGACACGGTAGGATTTGTATCTTTACTTTGTGTTGTTTCTTCCTATCCAGAAAAAGCCACACAAAAATATTGTTCTTCAAACCCGTAGTTTCAATTAAAACTTCATTGAGTTTTGCTAGGTTTTAATCCATTAGAATCTTGCTTACTTGCTGATCACAAAAATATATTCTTCACTCCAATCTTCTGAATCTTTGAGTAATCACATCATCTATCCATTACTCAATACTTTGCATACCTATAAGGTCTAGCTTACAAAGATTGCTTGGGCTTTGCACATTTGATATCACTCCTAGAACTCAAATTAAGAGTTACTTTTCTTGTTAAGCCCTTGTTGTCAAATTGACCTTGGTACAGAAAAAAAAGAAGGAAAAGAAAAATCAGTATCAATCGAAGAAAGAAGAAAGCACCTTGGTCAATATCTTTTGGGCATTGCTTACAATTCAAAAAAAAAGCTAAGCAAATCTCGTGATCTCCTGTGCAAATCTGTAGCCCAATAAAAAGTGCAACCAAGCTATTGTCTTTCCCATTTGTGCAACACGAGTTGTTTCATTCTTCACACTCAAATTTTTGTGATCGCAACTAAGTATTGAATTTCTAGTGTGGATTACTACTTATCATTACAATACCTAGAATTTCAATTGCATAGGTAATACACTAACCTTCCAAGCTCCAGCAAGATAGCCATTGTCTTATTACAGCACTTGGGCCTTGATTCACTCGATTCATCACCTCACCATTTTACTACTACTGGAGTACCCGTTGTTCTTCAATCAAAGAAGTCTTCATAAGAACTTCGGTAAGCAAAGGGAAGGGACTGAGTGAACCCACATCCAAACAGTTAATTTGTGTTATTTCTTTGCTTCGAGCTAACCATGGCAGGAACTGAAGAAAGCCCCGCTTTTGTTACTCGAACCGACCTCGAGAAGCTCACCAATGACTTCAATGAGCAATTGAATGAAAATATGGGCATTCTTCGAAAGGAGATCCTCACCGAGGTAGGTTCAGAGCTACGCAAGCAATTGGCGGGAGAAGCTAGTGTCCATGGTGAGGAAGAAGAGCTAGATGAAACCGACGAAGAAGCTGCGGCACGAATAGCACGCGAAGCTCAGTCCCGAAGACGACGAGCTGCTGCTTCTTCAGCACCACCTCCTCCACCCGGTCAAGGAAACAACCCTGCTGCCCCTTTCCGCATCTACCGCAATGATGCCTACCAACAAAGACGCCATGATGATCATCATCAAGAAGAGAAATTCGGCAGACTCAAATTTACCATTCTCAGGTTTGAAGGTAATTCCGATCCCGATGCTTATTTAACATGGGAATTGAAGGTAGATAAGATCTTCCGGATGCACAACTATTCGGAGGAGAAGAAGCTTGCAATGGCCGCTTTGGAATTGATGGCTATGCTCTTATTTGGTGGGAGCAAGTCCAAAACCAAAGAGAAGAATATGGCGAGCCACCAATTTCCACATGGGTCGAAATGAAGAAAGAAATGAAAACAAGGTTTGTGCCTTTACATTATAAACGTAATT
>JAGXJF010005663.1:0-147190 GCA_019208055.1 Stipa capillata | reverse complement strand
TATTTGTTCACATGCTTCACTTATATTATTAGAGAGTATCACTTTCATGTCATATACTTTCACTTGCGTATTTATATGGTAATCTCCACTCCTCTTGCAATATCGATAACTGAGACATTACTAAGGTCCGGGGATCAATTTATTTTCATTGATTGAGTCCTTTCTACCCTCATGTTATTTTCTATTGATCGGAAAGATAACACATCGGGTGCTTTGTGGTTGACATGATAACAAATGGTGCTCATAATAAAATCTTCCTTTGTTCTTTCTAAAGCAACAACCACTGGGAATCCCTACAGTTTAGTACATATGACTTTGCACTTGTTGCCTCTAGTAGGTAAACGTCGAAAGTTTCATTGTGATATTCTATTTACATGGAACATTATATTTCCCTCTAGGTATTGGTAGGAATCAAAGTAATAGTGGATTTATTTTTTGTTCTTATTGTGATTTTAGTATTTGAGTTTCAAACACAATATTAGGCATAATGATTGGTGATAATTATTTTTGGACAAATGCCTATATGTTGCAATATTTATCTTGATAAGATTTTCAGTTCTTACTTTATTAAAGAAATCAAGATACATCAATCTGGTATGGCTTCTTTTACTCAAAGCCATAATCAAATTTAAGTTCGTTACAGATGTCTTACTCGAAGACAAACAAAAGTTTAAGCTTGGGGGTGCTTGATACTAAAATAATGTATCATATTTTCTGAGTTTAATGATGCATTTTCGTAGTATTCCTATTATATATTTTCATTAAAAATTATTATTTAATAAACTGGTAGATTGCCAGATTTTCCCACTTATTTTTGTGTACGCAGGAAAAACATCGTAAAAATCAGAAGATCCAGTGTATTCGGGAATGTTCCGGAGGACTACTTTGTACGAAAGGACTGAGCCAACGAGGCCATCCACAAGCCACGCAGTAGGCTGTCGTGGCCTTTGTGTTATCCCAAAGTGTCGCATGGGCAAGGAAAGGCTCGAAGACCGTCGCCATTTCTTGTACAGATTTGTTTCTCCCTCAAAGGAACCCCTGTAGAGTTTCACCTACAAATATAGAAGCCTTCGCGTTGAAACAACATAGAGAGAGAGAGAGGGGCAGGGGGCAAATTTGGAGGCTCCAGCTGGGAGCCTTAGTTTTCATCTCCTAATCACCATGAATTTCACTTATATATCATCCCTTCCAGCAAGCCTTCATAGCTAGTTGCTTCTTGTAATCTATCTATTATTATCGAGACCTTCAAGATTTATTTGTAACTTGGTATTCATCAATTTATTGATTTTATTCGTTCTTGTTGACTTGCATGTTGTGTGACTATGTAAAATGTAATAGTAACTATATAGCACTCTCTATGTTTGTAATGTCCATCCATCTTTAGTGCCATCAATTATGTTATTATAATTGTCATCTATCTTTCGCGCAATTTGATTTATTTATTAGGGTTGATTATGAATATTTGTCTAACTCTCCAAAGGATTATAGTAGTTGTTGTTTGTTTTTTTGTTCCCCTTTATTAGACATGACGACAATGGTGGAGAAGAGATGATGTTTGGTGGATTAATGACAGAAGTCTATCTAGTGAGAGTTATGAGATCCAATCTACTATAACAAGGCACGAATCCTCCTCCTAATCTTGTCTCTCATGGCCACTCAGGCCTTTCTCCACTGTCTCCAATGGTAATGTCGACAGATCCACTATCGCCACCCCCTACCTAGCATTCTCACCTCCCAAGTGTTGACCCACCCACTAGTACAGGAAGACGATGTCCAGTTACATTGGCGGCTTATGCAATTGCCCTGAGTGCCAGCTCCAACATGCGCATGCGCATAATTGTATTTGCGAATTACTCCCCTTGTCAGTAAAGAAATGACGTTTTAGATATGAGCACAATCTCTTGTAACTTTGACCGTTACTTGTTATATTAGTATGTCAGAAAAAATTATAATATTATAATATTATAAAAATATTTTTCACGACAAATGTAACTATATTATCTTTTCCTCGTCAATCTAAATTATATTAACAGTTAATGTTATAAAAAAAAAGGACACGACCTGTTTTTGAACAGATGAACCAGTAGCTAATATTACGTTGCCTATTTAGATTCGTTTACATGTGTGGCATATCACAATATTTCGCCATATATGAGTTGAGATCTGTGAACATTTGTCCGACTAATATAACCGTTTGTCCTTTCCCAAGAGCGCAGCTTATATATAGCTAAAAACCTCACCGAAGGGACAAATGTATCTTAGCGTGCCTTTTTCTATTCACCCTGTTTCGATCTCTCCTAGGCTGCTAAGCATTTCACGAGGCCCTTCTTACTCCCCAGTTTATAACTCATTGAGTTTGTCGTCTCCTAAACATGGGATCAAGCTAGCCCCGACTCCCAACACATCCCCAGTATTTTTCTTTTCCTTGCTAGATTATTTAACCACATGTTCGATTGCATGGTTACAAAAACCATATTTGGCTCGTCGTAATATCATCTCCAAAGTGCATTTTCTCTCCCTTGAAAACATAGGCTTATTGATTAAACCAAAATGATACCATTACAATTATTCGAGAAGGCACTACAGCATTTACTCACTCCACACCACACAAATACAGGTACATCTAGCAAAACTAGATATAACTCAAGGGCAACCTTATTATATAAACGTCTGTGACGTCGTTTGTGTAGCAGTCCTGATTCGTGACACAGATATGTGGCACCGTCTCCACCTTTTCTCCGCTACATGGGTGTGAAAGAGGACATGAAATATATAATACTATACACAAAAACCCTATGTAGACGTGAATAAATGAATTAAAAGTCAGAAACTCACAAAAAGAAGAGCAAATAGTCAGAAGCTTGACATCTACTATGTTGAAAATAAACAAAGCATACCAAAAAGGATGAACCAAATTGCTATAAGTTCACAAAAAGAAGAGGGGTAATTAGTCAGAAGCTTGACATCTACTATGTTGAAAACAAACGGAGCATACCAAAAGGGAATCGACCACTTATACGCTTTCGCATCCTTTGAGTTGAAGAGCTAGATCCTCTTACAAGCGTAAGTCTTATGAATCCTAACTGTCACTTCTTTATTTTATGATTTCTTGTGTGAACAAAGCAAAGTGGACACATGCCCTTTCGAATTAGCCAAAGAAGGTTAAAAAAAGAATTAACCAACGAAGGAAAGTGATAGAAGCACGAAAGACAGATACAAAGAAAAATGTTAGTTAAAAAAAAGAGGAAAATGGTCGTGAGGCCTGTTATGCTGTCCGCGGTAAATTTGACACCAAGCTTCATCCAACGCCGTAAACATGCTGGCTAGGGAACTAAAATAGTTAAGATGCAAAATGCAAACCATCTCTGACCGGCAGCATAGTACGACTCGAGGTGGCAATCGATACCTGATATTTGATATTCGGCGAGTATTTATCAATTTAGGAAGTGGGTGCGGAGAAATATTTTACCCAATAGAAATGTTAATGTATGAAATTGTTGCCCATCGGGGAAGCTGGGGACAGAGATGGGACCTTATTACCCGTTCCCGTTATCCTGGTGGGTACCCATTACTATCAATGATAGTTGGGTCGCAACATAAAATCAAATAGAAAACTTCAGTCCACAGCCTACAACCTTATCAACCATAGCCCAAAATCCTGCAGCACATTATTTATCGGGTATAGGTACCCGTCGGGCCCTCGGCATCCAATGGGTAACGGAAGGGGGAAAATCGTATCTGAGCGAAAAATGGGAATGAATAGCGGGTAAGTTAGAGGGGGTGAGACTTAGAAATGGGAATCTTGCTCTCTTGTGTATTATGGCCTAGTTTTTTTTCGACTTCTCCAGGGACTTCTGGGAGAAGCCGCTCCCTCCCAGCTTCTCCTAGAAGCCGCCCCCTCAAATTTGTCGGGACTTCTAAACTAGTCAGGGTATGATTAGATTAGAAGCCCCGATAAATTTGAGGGGACGACTTCTCCCAGAAGCTCCTGGAGAAGCCAAAAAGAACTGAGCCTATATCTGTCGCCATCCCAAGTACGACCAAGACGGGATGAATCTAGAATCCAGGATCTTCAATGCCAGCGTGGCAGCAAAGGGGCCACGTGCGTGGACCCACTTAAATATATTTAACTAGAACTATGCCCCCTTCCCTTGTACGAAGCCCGAATCGCAGCGCAAAACTAGAAAGATACTCCTAATTCGGTTAAAGCGCCACTTGGAAACACGCCAACCACGTCAGGCTGACGGGTTCTGCCATCTGAGTGGATGTCCCGGGGGCCCCATCACACGCACCTGCCCCACCCGCGTGGTACTCTGCGTCCAGTCGTCGGCCAACTTGCAACGCCTCCTCGGTTTGCTCAATGCCACGTCGGACCAAGTGGGCGCACCGGGATCCTAGGCCCCACATGGTGGTGGTGGTGGTGGTCGTGGTTGCGGCTGTGGTTGTGGGCGTGGGGTTTACGAGGAGCCGTGACAACTTGCCTCCCTGCGCCCACGGCACATTAGACTACGAGAGCACAAGTGGGGCTGCCCCCAATGGGTCCCGCCCTTCGTAGAGAGCAGTAAAGTACATGTGCATGTAAACAATGGCATATACGGATGGTTTATTGATTTTTATAGACCAGATTGAAGATGAACTCGTACAATGATCTTGATCTGTTTGCGAATAATATCTCTCCTATCTAAAATGTAACTAAAATGTAAAAAGTTTTAGAATTTTAGATAATTAAATATATTTTAATTTAACTATTAATATAGAAAATATTATGAACATCAATAACAACAAATTGATATAATTAGATCCATCATAAGATATAGTTTCATAAATTGTGAAGTATTATGTATTACTTTACTATTTATAATGTGATATGTGGACTTCTCGCAAAAAAAAGTGTGTAAACTATCTATAAGGATTTGATATAACTGTTTCTAAAATAACAGAATATTGTTTCTTCTTATTCACTCTTTTGATCTTTCCCCACCATGTCAAATGTTGTAGTTGACATTTTTTAGAAAACTCATGGATGAATTATTGTACATATAGTCCAGTGAAACAAAAATGTATAATATGTTATAAAACTGGACCTCTTAGAGGGTGGGCTGACCGGTGTGCCGTGTCTCTAAGATCCGTGTGGTCAATTACTAAACTATGATTGTCATATACATAATCTATAATAGAGAGGTAATTTTTGTTTATTCAACTAGCAATTATACTCATAAAATCTAATTTAATAAAGAGAGAGAAACATCACCACTGTATTTTTACGTTCACGTCTTATTTTTACGTTCACGTCTTCTTTACTTCCTACATTATAATGTGTGATTGAATCACCTTCCAAGAGAACGAGGTGCTGCGCATCCGTACACCCGCGCTCCACGCAGGCATCGCCATCCACCGGGTCCGCGAGTCCAAAGTTTGACGCAAGGACTCGTGCGCCAAGCATGGATCTGCATAGATCGACTTAACAAATTGATCTGTATACTTGACGTCTTTACCTATAGAAATTGAAGATAGATGATTATGGTGCACGCATATCGGATTGTACCTACTCTAACACGTGAGTTAATTTAGCAGTGTGAAGTTATTTCTCGTAAATTAATCTGCTAGAAATTTACACGTTGATTTTAATAAATTAAAAATCCAGTGTTCAAATTGCTTATTGCATTGCCCTCTATATTGAATTCCACTTTCATTTGTTACATCGTGTTCTTGAAGATCAATCTAATCTGATTTGACGGACGTCATCTATTAGCATAGTTTAATAGATGGAGCTAGAGCGATTATCAGCCCATGCATGGTCAGGAATCATATGCAATCGGTATAGCACTAGTATACAACAAGAGAGGCTACGAGTAAACCCCATCATAACACGGTACAAGTTGGCTTAGTCTGCTATTGCATGTCATGGAGTGATATCGTCGCCTCGGCACGGGACCGACGTCGACACCATTGCTTCGCCACAAGAATACTGCGGATATGACCGGACGACACATGAAGCATCACCGCTAGTAATAGATGAACGAGGTAGCATTGCACCCTCGCTCCGCCTCTGACAAGTCAATGTATCCTCGGCACCATCGGCGACACGCATCACTGCACTACGTAGAGCGCAACAGGTGCATCCATGCAAAGCATAGCGGGTGCAGCCACGCCAACATGTCGCTGAGCACAGGCGCACGTACGTCGGGCAGACTACGCACTTGCCAGCCTAGCGGAGCATGCGAGCTGCTGCACAAGCCAGTTAGATTGGGGCGCCACACATAGCAGGTCGCGTGGCCCAGCTGCTTTGCTGACCTGGTAAGCAGGTAGGCGGGCGGTCAGGCCACCGCACGGGTTAGGTGATCGGAGGTAGGTTGCGACGAGCCAATAGGCTGCGCGCCCCAGTCGCGCTTGCCAACCTAGTAGGTGGGCGAGCACGATATCGCCACGGCAGCATGCCGACCTCGCCAGTCTAGCGGACGAGCGGGTCAATGCACTAGCAAGCTTCGTTGTGCTTGCCAGCCCGGGTGGTCGAGCGAGCCACCGCGCACACACGCACCCGCTGCGCTTGCTGGTCTCGTGAGCCAAGCAGGCGAGCAGGGCACGACATGCGCACATGTAGCCTAACTGCTTGCCAGCCACGCAGCCTGGGTGAGCGAGCATGCCGCGCTTGCTAGCCATGCAAGCTAGGCGGGCGGGTTGTTACGTGTAAATGGGCCTAGCAGGCAAGCCGCTGCTTGCTCGTGGGCCTCATAAGCTTGGTGGGCTAGAGATTTTGTGAAAAGGACCCACGATAATAAGAAATTATATGAATATTTTCATGTGTAGAAAATCTTGCTACCAACACTCCTATATTTTACTGCATTCATGTAGAATCATTCAAATATATTTTCTCACGAAAAACCACCTGGGATGACTTTTCATATTTCTTTCCTCAATATTGTATATTTTTTGGCTTATCATTTAATTCTTTTACTTTATTTATGTAGTTGCTTAGGATATGCTGAAATTTCTTAAGAGCTTCTTATACCAATATGAATGCATGTCACTCATATGTTTTGCACGAAGTAAAACCTATGAATATTATAAATGAGTATGTAGGATGTTCGGTTCGCCAAATAAGGAGTTTGTCAACCATTTTCTACTCGTCTCACACTAGCAAGGATGGGTATGAAGCCAATTTACTGACTACAAAATGAGACGGCGAAACTTCAAAAATGGAAAGTGAAACAAGCAAAGAAAGAATACTTAGAAAATGCATCCCATCCATCAACCTCAGAAGGAGCGTGAGAAAATTAAAAAGGCGAGAAGGTATATAGTATGAAGGACCAGGATTGCCATGCATATGGCATGTGAGACAAAATGGTCCAAACGTGTTGTACTTCTAAACATATTGTCGATGTTTTTCATGAGAAGAACGGAGGGACGAAAAAGTATGAAGGCTCAACCTGTTATATGTGACCCAAATATATTAAGACATGAAGCTCTAAGAACCCCTTTATATCTTAACAATATTTCCATTCTCATAGACAATTTTCGTTTGAATGTCAAGGACGCGGCGCCCGCTCGACCTCGCTTTCCCTGCATGTCCCCTCCTAGAAGCTTTTCTCGCTTTCTTTCGTTGATCACTTCTACTCGTCCCCGAGAAGCCACACGACGTCACGTCCGCTCACCCGCGCTCTTCTGACTGTCATGTGGGCACCCACCATAAGCAAGCCCCACCTGTCATGGAGAGTAGGTGTAGTCAGCCCTCACCAGCAGTGTCCACTCTATACCCCACGAGACCTTTCCTTATTAATAACTGCACAGTGCCCACCTATCACACCCAAGCGACGATTTAATTTAATGGATTCTTTTAAATCAAATTAAAATTAAGCTAAGAGCACCCCCGCTCTCGCTCATCGCGTTGTTGGGGAAGAGAGAGAGAGAGAGAGAGAGAGTAGTAGGAGCGGGAGAATAGAATAGGCAGGAGAATAGCGCAGCAGCAAGCAACCAGGCAGTAGCTAGTCAATACTGCCTTCGCCGCGATGTTGGATCCACCGCCCCACCACCACCGGTAGCGGCGGCTGCAGCGGCGGGATGAAAAACTTCCTCAGGAAGCTCCACATCGGCGACTCCGGCGGGGATGGCGCCTCGTCGCCCGCTGCTTCCCCGCCGTCCTCCAAAAAGGGCGGCGGCGGCGGCGGCGGTGCTGGGGCCCACCACGAGCATAAGCATGCTTCCGGAATCTCGAGCTGGCTCAGCTCCGTAGCTGGACGGCCGCACCCGCCGCCGCCTCTGCCGCCGCCAGCGACGGCTGCGGCTGCTGCTGCTGCGGCAGAGGAATTGGCGCTGGCGTCGTCGGTGGAGGAGAGAAGGGTGGAGAAGGAGGTGGCGGCGAGGAAGGAGGAGCGGAAGAGGGATATGGAGAAGGAGAAGCAGGCGGTGGCGTTGGAGGAGTACCACATGCAGCTGGCGCTGGAGATGAGCGCGCGGGAGGACCCCGAGGCGATGCAGATCGAGGTGGCCAAGCAGATCAGCTTCGGTTCTTGCTCGCTCCAGAGCTCAGCCGCAGAGGTCGTCGCCTTCCGCTACTGGGTACGCTCTCACCCTATCAACGATCGATCGGTCGATCCTATCAATCTCTTCTTCCTAGCACGTGGTCCGCATTGCGACTGCGATAGGATCTCGATCGTGCTTTGATGACGCAACGTTGGACGTATGTTAGATTGTTCAAATACACCCATTTAGGTTACTGGAAATGAGAATGATGTACCACGCACTTGTTTGGTGAAATATGGGGATTACTACGTGCTGATCCTGGTTTTGTTCTTTCGATAATTGTTTAATTCAATCATCGAATGAATGATCGAACATGTGGTAGTGTAGTTATGTAACTTAGTTGGATATGTTATCTGCCTGTTTCTTTTTCTGGTTCCGTTGCAATGATGTTAGTGAGGAATAGCACACCTGGATTTGGCAATTGTTTACCATTCAGAATCTGAGCTCTTTTTTGGGGAGAGCAAAACAGTTAGTCCATAGCCGGCCTTGTTAATTAGTTGTTTTTAATTGTAGTGAACTGCCCTTCTGCTCTGTAGAAGGTACTGGCTAACAGTAATTTGAGTACGTGAACCCTCGACCTTAGTTCTGAAATAGCCACCATAGATGTTCTCATTAAGTAGAGAGTAGAGACTGTTAAAGTGAATATTGCCGTACGTATTTGTGACTCTTACCATTTTCTTACTTGCCTTATATGGTAGATTTGTTCGTGCTTCACAGAGTTTCAGTGCCCTCAGCTACGACGACAAAATCTTGGATGGTTTCTATGACATTTGGGTCATTGGGGACGAGCCTGCATTGGCAACCATACCCTCCCTGATGGAACTGCAAGAGCAACCTTTTTCACATGGAGCAAAAACAGAAGCTGTATTGGTCAACCGAGCACAAGACTCCGAGCTTGTAGAACTTGAGCAGAAGGCATTCATCATGGCTATGGAATTTCGCTCAAAAACTGCACATTTTGTTGGCCGTGTTTTGGTTCAGAGACTAGCTACTTTAGTTGTGAACTACATGGGTGGACCAGTTTTGGATCCAGAAAACATGCTGTTGAAGTACCAGAACATGAGCAGCTCGCTGAGAGCTAGAATAAGAAGTGCAGTTATGCCTCTTGGCCGGCTAAGAATTGGTCTGGCTCGTCACCGTGCACTGCTTTTTAAGGTTAGTAACATATTGCATTGTGGGTAGCTATCTGAGCCATCATTCCTTTCTAATCATGAAGTTTCTTAGTAAACAATGAGAGCTGAGGTCTATCTATTCTCAGTGCAATACCTGCTCTCTTTTTATAAAATTTAACTCCAGTACATAATTTGACATGAGCTTATTCTTGCTCTCCTTGTTCTACTAGTAGCATAAAACCTGATTATTTTCTTGTTCTACACTTCCTAGTCCATACGCTGAATTCTTGACATAATAGGTCTAATGCATAAGGATCAATGCTTGCAAGATTTGTTCTTTGGTTGTCTGTAGTATGTTAATTTCTACTTCTGTGCAAACTCGTACCTAGGTTTTGGCCGACAACCTTGCTGTTCCTTGTCGACTAGTTAAAGGAAGGCAGCACACTGGATCAGATGATGGAGCCTTGAACATTGTGAAGTTTAATGATGGAAGGTACTTATTAATTCCTCCTTGGCAGCGTTTCTAAAAAAACAGGCTTGACAGCAGAAACTGGTTTTTCAGGACTTGGATATGAATGGGATTAAGGGTTAGCATTGTTGTTTCTGCATACCTTTTTTTTTCCCCATTACACCGTATTATCAATAGGAAAAGGAAAGTTGCATTACATTAATAATTGTCATGGTACTATTTGTACTGTGTCACATTTTTGCAGGGAGTACATTGTCGATCTCATGTCAGATCCTGGTACTCTTATTCCTTCGGACGGTGCGGGCTTAGGTAGAGAATTTGAAGAAAGTTTATTTGCAGATAATCACCACAGTAACAAAGATGCCATCAACGCTCAGTTGGGGTCTTCTGTTAGTGCTTCAAGTTCTGTGTATGGCTCTTTTGAGAATGAGTCACTTGAAAAAGTATCCACACCTAGCAACACTGGGTACTCTGATCCATATAGTGCAACAACTGGCCAGACTGGCAACCAAGGATCTGTGCAATTGAGTTCATTAGGGGAACTATCGGTTAGCACATGTGCAAGTGAAAGTTTGCCTATTATTCATGAATCTAGAAAAATAGACCATACCATGACTGTGAAGAACACAGAAAAGTCGATTGCAGCAAATAATTCGTCATCAAGTTCACCTTCATCTTCTGATATGGGCAGTGCTCCAACCGTACGGAGAACGAAAGTGAAAGATGTCTCAGAGTACATGATTAGTGCTGCAAAAGATAACCCCCAGTTAGCTGAGAAGATCCATGCTGTATTGCTTGAAAATGGAGTTGTGGCACCACCTGACTTGTTTTCGGAAGAATCTAGGGAACAACCAAAAGATCTTATTGTGTATGACACATCTCTATTCCAAACGAAAGATGAAATGATAAAGAAGATGAATGAGCTTGAATCCACAGCACACGATGATCGTGTTCATGGTCCTTCATTTCCACATCATCCTGGACATGAACTCCACACAAAGGTTGTTCCTTATCAGATGCCTCTGGATTTTAAACCTGCCCAGAGATTGGGTATTTACCATCCCTCGGATTTCCGTGATAATGCCAATCCCTCTTTACCTCTATATGAACCATCTGCACTTCCCCAGGAAGATTCATTTCAACTTATAAAGCAAATGCCTGTTACAGCTGCTGCTGTTGCAACTGCTGCAGTGGTTGCATCTTCAATGGTCGTCGCTGCAGCTAAATCTAACAGTGGTATTAAACTCGATGTGCCTGCTGCAGCAGCTGCCACTGCTGCTGCCACTGCTGCTGCAGTTGTTGCTACGACTGCTGCTGTTAACAAGCAATACGAATACTTGGATCCCGGTTGTCAATTGCTTAGTTTGCCAAGTTCTTCAGAGGCAAATGAATCACTCCAGAGAACTAGGCATGACCTCTGGGATAAAGATCAGCTGGAAATTGATCATGGACAAGATAATGCCCTCGAGCAAGGAAATGACTTGGTTGAAGTGCCTCGGGAAGCTGAAAGGATCTCTGACAAGTCAATTGGGACGGAGAGTGTACGATCCGATATAGCTCTGGATGATGTCGCGGAGTTTGAAATTCAATGGGAAGAAATTACTCTGGGAGAACGTGTTGGGCTAGGTATAATTCTCTTGATTTCTGTACGTTCAATTTCTTCACAGCTCTGCTACTATAGTCGGTTCCTTTGCAGTATTACTGAGCTAATTTTCCTATTCACGAGACATGGCTTCCCCACGAGATAACATAAACATACCATGAAATAATGTTGTTTTGTATTTTTAATTTTTTTTTACTTTCTTTTCTTTTGTTACTCAGGATCTTTGGCATGGATTTCCCATGAAATAACATAAAACATGCCTTGAAATAATGTTGTATTTTATTTATTTTAACTTCTAACTTTCTCTTCTTTTGTGCCTCAGGATCTTTTGGAGAAGTGTACAGAGGGGAATGGCATGGAACAGTAAGTTTTTCATTTAAAATGGCTCAATACATTTCTAAATTATCGCCAGGTTGGAATAATTGGCCTAATTGCTCTATTGAGATCAAGTGCAATGAATAAATATTAGGTTCTTATATCATAGTCAACATTTCAAAGCAAATATTTGGGACAGCTAGTTCTTTTTTTCCCAGACATCGTAATATTTGATTACTTGTTGTAGCTACATCATTTCCTTAATCAGTTACTGTGTATGCCCACCTGAACTCTAAGATGCTTTGGAATTATTCATTGAAAGTTAAAAAAGTTAAAGCAACATGCGAAGAAATTGGATGATATGGTTAATTTGAATACCCTTCATTTTTCACTCTGCTTTCTGTGAATCCAAATAATGTCTTCCATTCCTTATTTTTGTTATGTTTTTCTGCATCATGCTAATTTTCTCCTCCTGTAGGAAGTTGCAATCAAGAAATTCTTGCAACAAGATATTTCAAGTGATATTCTCGAAGAATTAAAAGCTGAGGTATATAACTTTCTGCAATTCAAATGTTTGAAGACTACAAAATGGAAAATTGTTGACTTTAGTACTACTGTGCTTAATTTTTTTAATGTGAATGAAACAATAATTTTGTGCCCATGAGATGATCATTGGGATGCAAACTTTCACATATCTCCCATTTGGCTGTTAATTTCTTGAATTGTACATCTGATAAATACATAAGTCTGAGTTGGTAAGATCTAATACATATGAAGTCTGCGGCAAGAGTGTATTTTGGCCAAGAGATCAAGTTTGCATCGCTAGTAACCATTTAAGCATCATCCTTTGAGCTCTAAACTAACACAAATGGGTCAATAAGGTTACACTTGGCAAACTTATATATGGATGTGGGCCTGGGCCATTTTAAAAGGCAACATGATAATCATAACTTAATAAATGGTTCGGGTTTGGATTCGCAGTTTGACTGTTTTGACACCATGCTGACCTCTCATGGTTCCGCAATTTGTTCCACGTGGATTTTCAATTTGTTGCAATGCTGCACATTTGCAATTTTTTGTTGCAACCGTGCCACGAAAATGTTGCGTCAGAGAGTATGATCCTAAGCTTGGTTGGACACCAGACACATAGTTGTCACCTTATATTGTCGTTCAATTATGTTTATGCTGTTAGATTTAGGATTATTCACAACTGCAAACTTTACTCATTGCAATGTTAGGTATATATACAAGATATCATGGGCTCTCATGGGACATCACAACCCTAGACCAGATGGGCCACTTGGGCCTTGTCAATATGTGCACATATATTATACTCAACATGTCACTCTTTCTTGCTGTGTAGGTGCGAATAATGAAGAGATTGCGGCATCCAAATGTTGTTCTTTTTATGGGTGCTGTCACTCGGGTACCTAATCTTTCTATTGTGACTGAATTTCTTCCAAGGTACCTTTTACTCCCTTGATGCATTCCTTTTCCTTTTGAATTTACAACTTCTCCAAAATTAAACAATACCAAGTATAATTACCAAATCAATTTTTTCTAGAATTTGATATTTTCTTAACCCAATATCTTTCCTCTAACCTTTTATTCCACATTGTTTTGCCACAATGGATGGGTAATTAGTTCACACACTATTGTTCATCTAGAAAGGAAATAAAGATTGCTGTATTGGGCTCGAAGCAGGGTAATGTTGTGGTAGAAAGGAATAAATATAGGTAACAGATATTACCTGGTGTTTGTATCCGCTGTTCCAAGAATTTCCCAAATGGAGGGGTTGTCCCCATAATAACACCAGGTAATGATAGGAGTCAACCTTGTGAAAAGTTTATGTGTAGGGTTGCTTGATCTTTAGGAGTGTAGAATCTCTGAACAAAACAACTAGACGGGAATATGCGACCATGGTAGTGAGCTACCAAATAATCGTCTAAATCTTGAGGCTCCTGAACTGATCGTTGGTGAAGCGATGAAAAAATCGGAGAGGGTGAATCTTATATTCGAGAAGCAATCAACTGGAACCAGCGGAATATATTCAACTCTCATGTCGACGAAACTCACATAATTGTGCCGAAGCGCCTTTTCTGGAATATATTCAAATAATTTTAACTCTAGATACAATAATTGGCAATTTGCCTGGCTTATATACAACGACTCTACTCCTGGACATGGCCACGTATACCTACTAGGACACGAGCTGGTTTTCTCAAGGAAAAATAACAAACTGGTTTTGGACAGGAACTGGCTAAAACAACTAAATCATCGGATTTAATTTGATCTGGACACGGCACAAGGTGGGTTCCACGGGTCTGACGCATAGGGGTGAATCCCTATCTTGGTGCATAGATGCAATCACTCTCAATTTCTTTAAACACGTGGAAATCAAACACCAACTATGACATGTAGATAATCGTTGGAGAGTTAGTATTTGGGTCCAATAAGAGTCTGTTTTTGAGTCCGTGGTCTTGTATCTGGATGTATCCGAACTAGAGTTCGGGTTTGGTTGTAAATCATTAGCACTGTAAATTAAGGGTGTGGGGGATCTGAGAGACAACACACAATTATTCTCAATATTTTTACAATAATGTTGTGCAGTTCTCATATCGTTAGCTGGTTTAGTTTGTATAGGAAGAAACACATGTAGATATAGGCAGTAACTTCTGGTTCAATCCATGTGTTCCTGAGCCGAACTTCTTTCTTTCTTGCATTCAGCTTTTCCATTTCTCTTTGTACATTGCTCCTGATGCACCTTTATCTGCACCAAGCTGCTGCTCCTTTGCTTTATATATTATATCCTCCTCTCTTAGACCTGCTGCTCTTTTACAAGAATTGGTGCATGGACAGCACTAGGGGTTGCATCATTTCGGTTTGCCAATACATGTGTGCCTTTGGCAGTTTTTCAAAACAAAAAGAAGTAATTCATTGATTAGTACGTGTAATGTCATATACACATGCCAAATTTCATGGTTAAACTCATCTATACTGTAGAGTACCAAAAAAGGCAAGGACTGCACCATGCACTATTAGCCTTTTTTTCTCTACAGCATGGACGAATTGAACCTTGAAATTTTGCATATGTGCACAACATTACATTTACTGCATTTAAGATTTTTTGGGAATAGTGCTTTGACAAATGGGGAGCTGTGCCCATGGGAGCTGCAAGTTATTGTGTAGGTACCAACAAATACAGAATAGGATGTGAAAGAATAATTTGAAAACAGATATACGTTGCAAGACCTGAGTGAGACAAGAAGAAGATATATTTATATAGCTACATATATATACTACATTCAAACTTCAGGTTTAAATTGTCATGGTTCTAATATTTTATCTCTGTAATTTTCTTGACACATTGGCTAGCATTGCTGACTGTGATGTTGACAATGCAGAGGTAGTTTGTTTTGGTTGATCCGTCGACCCAACAACCAGTTGGATGAAAGAAAACGTATAAGGATGGCACTTGATGTGGTATGCCTAAAAGTTCTTTTTTATTATCTTGGTTCACTCACGTGGAGAACATCAGGCTAAATTTGTTTTTATACTTGCCCACTTGGTTCTTGTTTGCCACAGGCCCGCGGTATGAATTATTTGCACAATTGCACCCCTGTTGTAGTTCATCGAGATTTGAAGTCTCCAAACCTACTTGTTGACAAGAATTGGGTGGTGAAGGTAATAAATCAACAGTGATATGCTTTGGATTTTTGTGCGGCATTTGTAGCTACTAACCATTTTCGCTTGTCTTGTTATTATTTAGGTTTGTGATTTTGGTTTATCACGTATAAAGCATAGTACCTTCCTTTCCTCAAGATCCACATCTGGAACAGTAAGCTTACTTATGATTATGTTTAATCAAAAAATTTCAGTTTGTATGAGAATAATAAAGAAAATAATAAACGATTTGTTTCAAAACATCAAGAGTATATGCAGCTTATGTGTTGGTTCTGCTTATGTATGAACTAATTTCCGTCACTATGATATGGATATGTATAGGATAATACCATGTGTAACTCCATTATGTAGGAAAAACATTTAAATGCTAGACGACTTGATTTTAATTCAGGAGGATGATTGGTGCTAATAGCTTGAGGGGTTGGGCAAATGTTGTTGGCCAGGCTTGGAAGCATATATAGGACTCATACTTTGATTTATTTTGACATTAATCTTCTGTAAACTTGAATTTTGATTCATCTTTTGATTATGCATTGTTAGTCTACAAGCTATATTTGCATTCCTGTGGGTATGAGAATGAGATGGGCTGGAAGGGTGGTTAGATGATGAAATATCAGCATCATAAGGACACTATAAACTTGATGTGGCTATGTTTCATGGAAGTACTTTCTCATGCACGATGTACATTTCATAAGTCATTTCCCATTCTTGCTGTGTGTTTACTTTACTATGTTCAAGTTAGCATTGCATCTTTTAGAACATAGAAATTTGCTAGTCTCGTATTTGTATACTCTTTTGTAAATTGTAAGCTATGAAATGTGTAATTGATTACTTTGTGCATTGGCATTGCATATGTTAGTCAACAGCTGGTTGTAGGTTAAATACTTCTAGAGGTTGCTGATTACCTGCATCAATTGCAGGCAGAGTGGATGGCACCCGAAATACTTCGAAATGAACCATCGGATGAGAAGTAAGTTTTTCATGTTGCTCTCTCATTTGTGTGCCTTTTTCTTATTTCGCTTCACAAATGATTATTTTTTACTTAACACATTATGCACTTTTGCAGATGCGATGTTTTCAGCTATGGGGTTATATTATGGGAACTTTGTACATTATTACAACCATGGGAAGGTATGAATCCCATGCAAGTTGTTGGAGCTGTTGGTTTTCAGCAACGACGCCTTGATATTCCAGCCGATGTGGATCCCGCTGTAGCAGAGATAATAGAGAGATGCTGGCAGACGTTAGTATGCTTTAACTTGTTGGTTGCAGTGGTTCTTTAAAAACATATTGAATTATTATCTGTAATATTTTGGGGTATTTTGCTGGGATGTTGTTCTGTTTCAAGGCCTTGTGCATTTTGCTAGTCTCATCCTAGTTAGAAAAGTTTCTCATTTTTCCCACATTGCAAGGAGAAATCAGAAATTTGGAATCTGAGCAACTTAACCTTTTTAAGTTCGGAACAGGACACTATCATTCCTGGCAAAAATCTCTCTCTCTCTCTCTCTCTCTCTCTGGCTAGAGAATGATAGTGTCCGTGCTATGCCTAGTTGCCTACTACATTATGTTTATATATCTGTTATTTCATATACAGAGAAGTTATGGATGGCACATTTGCTAGGATATTTATATTTTTAAATTCGGTGTAGTTGCTAGTATACTGTTTAGAAGTCAAAAACTCATAAACCTGTTCGGATATCAGATTTGTAGTTATTTTTCTTACATAATAGATTGTTAGAGTTCCTATCATATTTCCACTTGCATGAAACGGTGAAAGTGAAGGCAACTTCTCTGAATTTCACGTTCAGTTTATATGCCTAAATTGGAGTATGTTCAGGAATCCGTGATGTGCCATTGTGTATGAAGGGGTAAAAGTAATTATTCTGTCTTATGCGGAAGAGACAACTAGATATTCTAAAAATTTATTTCCATTTTTGGTATCTTAATCTATGATTCTTTTCTTCTCTGTCTATATCAATCTTTTATATGTTCGACTTTATTTACATATAAGCTTAGGGTCTCAATTCTATTGTTTATATGTTTAATTGTAGAGACCCAAAGATGCGGCCATCATTTTCAGAGATCATGGCTGCCTTAAAACGGGTACTGAAAAATTTGCCTGCCAACCAACCAAGAAGACAGCGAGTACAGCAAACAGATGACTAGGAAAAAATGGAGATGGATATCAGCTGACAACATAAAAAAAGGTGCATTGGTCTTTCAAGCCTTCCAGCAGCAGCCCATCTGTAACTATACCATTATTTTGTATAGCAACACCAAATGCATGTCAATGATGGAAAGGTGATATTTTGGTCCTTTCATCCTCCAAATACAGCTGTAAATTTTCCATTGAAGCAAGCAGAGATCTGCCGGGCATTACTGCATTAGTCCATCGGGTGAAAGCCAACCCGGATAAACCCATCCATCAAGCCAAAGTAAAAGGAAAGAGAAAAAAGGATTCATGGAAAATTACTGCACAATAATGATGTTGGGCAATGGCATATCCGAGTTCGGAGTTGACGTGACAAGTAGAACAGGATCCTCCTCTGTTTAGTTTATACCTTTTGCTGTCCAGTCCTTCACCCAAAGGTGGAGTATTCATGTTTTAAGATCCCGTCAACTTTAATGTTGTTCAACAGAAAATTTTCACCTTGAGAATGCATCAGGCTTGAAGAAGCACTGTGGCGGGGCCCTTGTGTATATCTCTCTTGACAAATTCGTCAGGATTGGCAGTTAGGTTGCAAAAGAAAAATCTGTTTTTTGTACTTAATCACCATTCTTTATGAACAGTATGTGACTTTCTGTCTTTTGTTCTTATTTTTTTGGTGTACAACAAATATCCTATAGAGTAGAGCGGTAACTGAAACTACAGCCTTGTGCTGTTTGCTGCACATGAATTACATGCATTTTTCTGAGGATAGATTGCAAGGACCAGCCGAACAAATTTCCATATTTTCCTTATTTCCTTATATACTCATCGGTACTAGTAGGGTGTCCGTGTGTTGCTACGGAACAATAAAAAAATGTATATAGACATTAAGTAAAATATTATTTTATTCAGTGAACACATACATCAAGTGTTGTTTCTAATCAAGATGGGACAAACATCGATTTTTTTCTCACGCTTTGCGCCTCTCCATAGACTATGCACATCTCTCATATTTCCTTCATCGCCGTCGCAGTCTCCTTGTCCATTTCACCCTGTAAGAAGATAACACAACGTCTTTCTTATCCCTTCCTCTCTACTGCCAGTCCCTTAACTCTGCCTCTAGCTCCATCGATGATACGATGTGATCGAGCTCCACTCCCTATCAATTTGCCGTCGTGCACTATTGTTTTCTTCAACTTTGATGAATCTCCACATGGTTCTTCTCACCCTTGGCGAGAGATTTCAGCACATGGGCATCACCTTAATATGGATAATGAAGTGAGGGACGGACGACTATGCCAATATTCATCCCCTGCATTCGGCGATGGCGACGTTGACCTTATTAGCTAGCTTTGCCCCCGGTTCTGCTTCAATTCTAATTGCGTGATGGCTTCACCACTGCTGTGCCTTCGCCCCCCATTCGACTCTGTGTCGCTTCATGCCGCTCCGTGTCACACCCTGTTTTTTTTTCCGCAACTCGAATTTTCCGAAAACCTAACCCTAAGACGCGTATATGCGTATATGTCTTAATCATATTGCATGTTCATTGGGATTTCAGTTTTCTCGGAGCATGTCATCTCATGGGAGCACTTGAGTCAAGTTACATCGTCACACAACCAACCCGAGTCGCAACCCCATCATCGCATGCGCATAAGACCTAAACCCTAAATTCGGACACACGCACCGTATATGCACGAGCTGTCCGAGTCCAAACCCTAAGTGGCAACTCACCCATCTTTGCTTCCGACCCTTCAAATGTAAACCCGAACCTCCCCCATACCCTACCTCAGCCGTGCCGTCACTCGAAACCCTAAAATCTAACCTATCACTCTATTTCCTAAATAATTCCTTTATCGGGCAGAAACCCTAAAATCTATATTGCGTGTATTTTCTTCCATCCAAAAATTCGAGAAAAATTTCATAAAATATCTAAAACTAGTTTTCAACCATTTATGAAATAATATATGTGGGCCCAGTTCAAAATTTTTGGATTACATCCAAACTGGCATTTAGGTCAAATCTTCCCCATGAACTACAACTCTTCCAAATCTTGCTCAGAAAAATTCCATAAAATTCTACAAGGCTAATCTCAGTATCCATGTTTCAAATATGCAAAAACATACACATGTCCAGTTCAGAAATTTTGCACAAATCCTGTTGAACACCTTGCTCCATTTCCCCTTTTCCCATGAAATCAAGTCCAAACCTCATCCGATGTTCCCCAAACTTTCTACCAGGGTTCTTACTGCCCTAAGGCACCTTGCCCCATCAACCTTATCTTAGTAAGAACTTCTTCTCTACAGGTTTCAACTCTAGGGTCACTTCCTACCGACATGGGCAAGCACTTTAGATAACCCAACCCTACACATTTTCGGTACCCAACTCTTCACGCTCTCCCTCTGAGGAACCACAGCTCCGTTGACATGCTGGTGCACTCCCCGACACCCTAGAGCATGCGTGTGCACGAGCGTGCCAATCTGGACGCGCCCTGGCTTAGCCTTGACGCGCACGGCACCAATTCCACGCCACCCATCAGCCTTAGCATGCCACCTGTGGCCACCGGCCCCTCTTGCCACTGCCCGTCATATTTAAGCCTGCCACCACCGCCCTGCTGCTCCCTAGTCACCTCAACATCAACTCGGAGGACCTCTCCACGTCCCCTCTCTGAGCACCGGTGAACGCAGCGACTGCCCCGTCTCCGTCCCGCCAGCCCAAGGACCAGCGCCCCGCGCCTATAAAAGGCCATGCCCGAGCCCTTCCTTCTCTCAATCTCTTTCTTCCTTTGGAGCAAGCCGCAGTCTTTAAATCCCAGCTCCACCACTCTCCTTCTTCTCAAATCACCGAGCTCGATTTACCTCTACCCTAGCTAACCAAGCCGAGCTAACTCAACTCCAAACCCTCCATCGCCAGCCAGACGCCCACCTCCTCCCGTACCGGATCCATTTCGCCGCCGCCCCTAAAGCCCTCTCCTCGCCGGAAGTCACCGCCGGGAGTCACTCGTCTCCGAGCTCTGGAGCTCCGGTTCCACCCGAGCAGACAACGGTGAGAGTGAGTGGCCGGGCCACCAACAGGTGGGCCCCGGGCCCAGCTAGGTCCACCACGGTAAAGGGTGGCGCCCTTCTCCCTTTCCGCCCGCCCTGTTGGAAGGCGTATTCTCTTCTTGAAGAAAGCGCAAAGCAAGAAAACCGCCCGGTTTATGGTTCCAGAACTGGTTCCTATACTGGTTCGTCCGGTTCAGCGCCAAATCGGCCGGTTCCTGAAAAACCTCCAAAATAAAAGTTGAACCTAAAAATAATTAGAACCTTTTGGTTTAAAAAGAATTTCAAAAATTCAAATTTCCTTTACTGTACAGAGGGTAAATTCAAATACCCTATTTAAATCCAAACCCTTTTTAAATTTCTTTTGAGCTTTTGATCAACTCCAAAAATTTCTAACATGCTAGAGCCCTAATCTTCTGAACCTAGCATAAAGTTGCATATATATATACTCGTGTTGCATGATTCAAAGATGGAAGAAGGCAAACTTAAACTCTAAAACCCTGACCTCAACTTCATGCATATATACATACCTCTTCATAGCTCGAACATGTTAAACCCCCATCAAAGTTACTTCCCCCGCATCTTTCAACCACTAAGTCCCAGGACACCTCATCCACCATGTAAAGTCTAGGGTTTCCGAGCAAAAGCCGTTCTAAGCGCGAAACCCTAATTCATTAAGTCCTCGCATAAAATATAGAAACCAGAACTCTCCTTCCCTTTCTTTCTTTTCAATCATGTTTACAAAACATGGCATATTTTCAGCGATAGCTTGTTCACCACAAAGTTAGAACACCAACCTCCTTGCAAGCGATGATACTGACTCAAGCTAGGTTTGGGATATGTCCTTCTGGCGGGTTCATGGCTGGGTTCACATCGGCGAAGAGTCTCGTTGTACTAGCTCTGGTAGTATGCGGTGCACAGTATGCCCAGGGTGACCTACTGAAAGGACCGAAGGTGCCGACTAGAGGGGGGTGAATAGGAGGCTAATTAAAATTATTTCTTTTAAATTTGTTGAACAGATTAAGTCTTAGCTAGTTGCAGGGTGAGCTAACTGTGTAAGAGGTGAACAGCGCAGGCAAGATATTATGTATGATTTAACACGTATCTGTCACACAGGTGTCTAACACAGGTGAGCTAAAGACTTAGAAATAATGTGCAACCTAACTGGTTGTGTAACAAGTAGCTAACATAGGTAAGAGATATGATCAATAGCAACTGTGACACAGCTAAGATATCACATATAAAAAGGTGATCTACAACAGATGAACAGAATAAGTCTAAGATCACACAAGCATGGAAGAATAGCAAGTACTATAAGTAATGCAGTAAGTACTCAGAGACAAGGTGTTTTTCACCGAACTTCCCTACTCTTCTCAGAGAGGTACGTCTCCGTTGGAGAGGCTACTCCGAAGAGATTGCCAGCACTGAATCGTGCTTGTTCTCCGAGTACCTGACGATCAAGCCTCTTCCTTTGCTTGTGGAAGTCCTTTTGCTTGCAGCAGGTAGACTTCAGATCACCTTCACAAACTACTGGTTCAACCCACACAAGCTTGGGTGATACCAGCAACTCCTACGCCCGTCTAGGAGTAGACACTCCAAGAGTAACAGATTCAGCAGCAACAACTCTTGGAGGAACCAATGTTCTTTGCTCAAGAACTCTAACTCTCATGAACTAACACTTAGGAAACTTGGCTTTTGTTCGGAGGTGAGAGGCTTTGCAACGGTCGAATATGATTCACTGGGTTGAGCAAGGTTGAGGTCGACGACCTCTCCTGGTCCCTATTTATAGGGTCCACAGGCACCTGACCGTTACACTGTTGCCACGTATGATTGAGTGGATCACCGGTGTCAGACACCGGTGACACAGCCAATCACTCCGCTCAACTATAACCGACTCAGGCAGACCAATACCTGTGTCACCAGAGGCACACACAGGTAAACCCTTAACTGAAGTAGTCGCACTACTCAGTCCGATCTTGGCACATGACATGCTCTCAGCGCACAACAAACTCTAAAACCTAATAAGGAGAGAACCTCCGACAGCCTTCTGACTCAGCAGACAAACCATCGCAGTGCAGGTCCCTTAGCATTTACAAGCTCTCCCCTGGTACAGAGATGTACCTGAGTCATAGAGCGCTAGACCACCTGTGACACAGCTGTGTCGCACCGGTGACTCTAACCCCTAGGGTTTTCTAATGTTAGCACTACAGAGTGCAAACACAAACCAGTTTCACACTTGTGCAAAACTGTTGACAAGGGCCACTAACCTCAAAGCATCAGTGCCACTGTCCAACATCCTGAGCATTGAGCAATAGAACCTCCACAGATCATTACTACTTCATCCCTCTTGATAGTACGGGTTTTCTATGGGCTCAAAGAAACTAGCAAATCTAGACTTTACCTTCCCATCAACTGCAGTCACGGCCCTTGACGCAGCAAGCCACCATCACCTTGCTTACAACTTCTTGCACAGCACCGGCTTCTTCACAGCTGTGGCACAGCTGCCTAGCACAGCCATTCCCTTAGTCCTGGAACCCACCAATGTACCTTTTTGGTGGTCATCCTTTCCTTGATAACCCTTCTTTCTGGAACCTACTAAACCTGCTTACACTCATTGTAAACATTAGATTCCAGTTTGAGTTGCCATTAACCATCAAAACCAAATTAGGGGCCTAGATGCTCTTTCACCTACATCGTGTGGGTAAAGCCGTACCACCTCTGCAGAGAGTTAAAAACTATTCGAATAGCCGTGTCCATGGTCAAGGACAAACTTGGTTAGGCCACACTAAAGTAAACTGACTTTCAAAGTCAAAATGGGTTATGGGTTTAAGGACGCGATCCACCGTGTTCGCAGGGTGACATGCAAGTTCCCGTTGAGTCGGGAAGAGTGAAGAAGGGATTTTCCCGTG
Source organism: Stipa capillata (assembly GCA_019208055.1). Lineage (NCBI taxonomy): Eukaryota > Viridiplantae > Streptophyta > Magnoliopsida > Poales > Poaceae > Stipa > Stipa capillata. The sequence continues at coordinate 123,391 of JAGXJF010005663.1, read as the reverse complement.
GATTCGGGCAAACCCTAGTATCCCCATATGTACCGGGTGAGCTATGTCTCCTCGAGGAATCGGGCGATTACCGTGTTTTCGTGGGTATCCCCGTATGTACCGGGTGAGCTATGTCTCCCCGAGGAATCGGGCAATTACCGTGTTTTCGTTGGTATCCCCGTATGTACCGGGTGAGCTATGTCTCCCTGAGAAATCGGGCGATTACCATGCTTTGCCGTTATAGCGGAAAGCACAGAGATGATCTCCCCGTTGTAACGGGAAGAGTGATACAAGCAGGTACCTTATCTCGTTGCGTCAAGATACCTTGCTAAAGCTGCTTTAACATCTATTTACATATTTCAAATGTAAACTTACTTTCTCGCACAACATAAAACCTAGGATAGAGACAATTTCTTGATAAATCCCTTGCATGCTCATATCCGTGCTAAACTCCCTAGCGGAGTGCTTGCGAGTACATTCAATGTACTCACCTGGCTTGTTATGTGGCCAGACGAGTAGGAGGAGTACCAGTCCAGAGAAAGCGACAGTGATTTCGAGGCGTAGAGTTTCTCCCCCAGTCAGTTGCCTGTGATTCGACATATTGATGGGCCACCTACCGCGTGTTTACTTCCTCTGCTGCTATAAAGTTCGGCCAATAGGCCTGGCTTGTACTAAATAAAGACCAATTATGGCGAAGTGTGTAATGAACGATGTATTACATGTTTATGCTATCAAGTGCTTGTGTGTATCGGCTACTGATCCAGGGACCGATATAGTAAACACAAGGGTTTATCCGGCCTCAAAACCGGGTACGCCACACTCCGCCTTCGCGCACTACCGTCTTTCCATTTTAGAGTATCAAGGAGATCACTCCCCGGTTTCATTACTTGAATGAAACCTGGTCCAAAGCTCAAACAACATTCTATCAAAATAAACAGTAAACAACGCAAGCAATGCAAGATATTTTTTCTAACAGATTATCACTCCACGCAGAGCCATGCTTTCCTACAGATTAGAAATATATTTAACATGCTCTAAAACCACTTCGAACATATATTTTACATCTTAGCATGACATGATTTTCATTCATTAAATTTCTAAAATTTACACCCTTGTAGCTCAAGTGAGACTGAAGTGTCATATCAAATCGCAATCTTCATTACCGGGCTTAGACAATGCTACCCAATATGTTGCCACACCCAACCAAGCTTCGTCTGGCCCGCTTCGCTCGTTTCTCATGGAGGACCGCCGTGGTGTGCTGCAGCTACCCGTGCTCGCCTACTTCCACGGCAGGGACTTCTACATTGGCTCTTGAGCCTGGCCCAACTTCCACGCTGGCTGCCTCTGCCATGCCGCGGAGCTCCCCATGGTCATGCTCTCCTTCGACTACCGCCTCGCGCCGGAGCACCACCTTTCGGCGGCCCACGAGGATGCTGTCGTGGCAGATGTGTATATCGCCACGCACACACTGCTACGCACACGGCTCCACAACGCAGCCCATCATCACCCATGCGTGCGCGCGTATAGGCAATGGCGTCCTTGGCTCATCCAAAGCCGTCGTCGCATGTCGTGGAGGAATGCCGTGGTGTGCTGCAGCTGCTTAGCAACAACATGGTTGTGCGCTCCATGGGGCCGCCCTTCCCGTCCAGCGGCGTGGACGACCACGCCGACGATGGCCACATTGAGTGGAGGGACATCGTATACGACACCAGCCGCGATCTCAGCCTTTGCATGTACAGGCCGGCGAAGATGACGGCCAGGGAGGATGCGAGAAGAAACTCCCCGTGCTCGCCTACTTCTACAGCGGGGGCTTCTGCACGAGCTCCTGCACCTAGCCCAGCTTTCACGCCGGCTGCCCCTGCCATGTCGCGGAGCTCCCGTGGTCGTGCTCTCCTTCGATTACCACCTCGCACTGGAGCACCGCCTGCCGGCGGCCCACAAGGTCACTGCCACGGCCCTACTCTAGCGAGTACACGAATAGATGCGTATATGACCGTGTACACACTGTGGCGCACCGCAACCCATCGTGACTCACGCGCACACGCACGTACATGCAATGACGTCCTCGGCTCATCCAAAGCCGCAGCCAAATGTCATGGAGAACTGTCGTGGTGTGCTATAGCTGCTCAGCCTTTTTCTTTAACGACATGGTCGTGCGCTCCGCGGGGCCGCCCTTCCCAGTGGGGTATTCTACATTGGCTCCTCCGCCTGGCCCAACTTCCACGCCAGCCGCCTCCCTCCTCTGACTCCTCGACCAGCTCACATTGGATTCGTAGCTCGTCACCGCGGCCGACTCACGCTAGGTGTTCGTCTCCGGCGAGTCGGCCGGTGGCAACCTCGTGTACCACCTGGCCCTCCAGTTTGGCACTGCGAGGCTTGACCTGGTGAAGATCGTCAGGTACATCCTGCTCATGCCGATATTCGTCACATCATCAACACCATTTTGTTAGAGATTTTTTAGGGTGGTAGTTAAGTGAATTTATTAAAAGTATTTATTATATTTAAGTTAGTTAGTTTGTAATTTTATTAGAGATTTTTTAGGAATGTGGTTAGCGGAGTTAGAAATTTTTTAGGAATGTGGTTAGCGGAGTTAGAGACTTTTTAGGAATGTGGTTTGTGGAGTTAGAGATTTTTTTAGGAACGTGGTTAGCGGAGTTAGAGACTTTTTAGGAATGTGGTTAGTGGAGTTAGAGATTTTTTAGGAATGTGGTTAGTGGAGGAGAGGATTAATATGGGAAGTGAAAGGGGCCTTGCGCTCGGAGCCGCTCACGACGGCGCCTCCGACAAACATGCACGTGCTGCTCGAAGAGGAGGACACGAGTAGAAGGGAGAACACAGACTTGAGAGGCGGCGATGGATTTGAAGGAAGAATATGAGAGAAGGAGAAGGAGAGAAGATCTAAGATTTTGTTTGTTTGTTTGTTAGAGATTTTTAGGAAGACTTATTTGGTTGTTAGAGATTTTAGGATGGTTTGTTTGTTTTAGTTCGATAATGGGAGTGGTGGTGGCAGTTTTTTCGTAAATAACATAAATTTTAAGACCAATTTAAATAACGTACCATCACCATCAAGTCAAATATAATAGATAGTAATAGATTTATAACAGCCGTGCTCAGGCAGTTGAGTGGCTCGATGTCATGAAGCCGTGAGAAAGAAATTGTGCCATTGCACCATAATGGCAATTGCCTATCATAGCCGTCGCGGAAGTAGGGGATGTGGGTGCTACATGGCCTCGCATCTGGATCTCGTTTGTTCGATGTTGTTCAACTTTTAACCAAAGCTTGTCGTACATACATATAGGTACTGCCAGGGGCGGCACCAGCATAATTCATAGGTATTCAACTTCAAAAGTTTTGACACAAATTTGAATTTAAACTCCAAATATGAGGATAAAAGCATTATCTATCACAAGAGTTGCACGTTCTTGGAGGTTGCTTGGTGGTAAGTGTCCAATTCTTCTTCTTGCCTGATCATCGTTTCAAGTCACTCTTACTTTAATTTATTTATTTTTGCTTTTTTTTGGGTGTGTACAACACCGGCTGGCCAGTGGCCGCAAGCAAGCGAGAGCATAGGAAATAGCAAACTAAAATTGGTAGGTTTAACATTCAAAACAGTAACCTCGGGTTACCATTTAAAAATCAAAGTTTGTTTGAAAATTTCAGCCACATCACGAACAACTGTACTTTGATTCTTTCCATTGTTTTACATTGAACAGTGTTTTTTGTAACACTCCATAAACCACCAAGGATCGTATCTTGTTAGTTAGCGTTCTCACAGTGGTAAATATTTTTTCAAAATTCAAATACCATGTTCGAAATCCTGACTCGGCCGCTGGGTACTGCTACTTGTATATACGCTAGCTCACTGACCTTTAGGAGTTTGATATTCTGTCGTGCTGTCCACAACGGACGGTGTCACCACTTTAAAGTACCCATTCGAGATTGGGAGAAGGATCTCATCGCTACAGCTTCGTTGTATATTTTTGCAGAGTTATTTACCATCCAGCTTACGCTTTTGACGATCATCCTTGTAACAGATGCAACTGCGCACGCACCATCAGAACGTAACACTGCTCTTTTCGAAGCATGGCTGGTTTTTTTGCAGCCTGAATCTGCCGTAGTTCTGAAGAAACTGCACATTTTACACGGTCTGCCAAATCCTGCAGTAAAAATCACTAAAGCCTCCAGCTATTGCCAGCCAAACAATCGTGTACTGCTAAACTCTCCAGTCTTTTCCTCTCTCTTCTCGAAGCGGCGAGAAAAGGGCTCCACCTCAGATCCACTTTCCCCTCCAGCGAGGCCGGTGTTTCCCCTCGCCTCCGGTCACCTGCGGACGCTGTGAGGTGGGGGGAATCGCGACTTCAGTCCGGTTTGTAAATAGGGCTAGGTTCGGTCTAGGTAGTTGCCGTTCCGTCGCTGGTTCGGTGAGGTTTCCGGCAGTGGTGTCCGGCGTTTTGTCTTCTCGGCTCAAACCTCCTCTCGATGCTGCTCGTCGTGGTGCTGAGGAGCTAGTGGAAGTTCGTCCTCGCGTAGCTCGGTCCCCGGTGGATGAGATGGTTTCCAGCGATCTCTTCCTCGGCGGATTCGGCTTCGCTCTCGTTTTCTTCGCTCTGGAGTCGATCCCCTCGATCGAGCTGAGGCGGGCCAGCTCGTGGATTTCATCCCGAGGTTCTGGCTCTAGCACCTGCTCGGATTGGGGCGTCGTCCCCGCCGATGTGGCTTCCACCGACGTCAAGATCCGCCGTCCGCGGCGGATGTCTTCTGCGGCAACAAAACGAGACTTTGTCCTCTATAGTTCCGGTGCAGGTCAACCGGCTGCTGGTGCCTCTGCTTCTGTCCTCTGTCCTCGGCGGTGCGGCGGCGGCGACGTGGTGCCTGGCAACGGAGCGGACAGAGGGGATTTCCTCAGGGACTTATTTGTAATTTCAGTTTCTTTAGGATCCTTATTTGTAATATCTGGGATAGCTGTCTCCCACTGTTACTTTTGTGGTGTTAAATGGTTATTCCCCTTTAAAAAAAAATCACACTCGCGCGCCCAGGGCGAGGAGAAAAACAACAACGCTCGCACTAGTCACCCACCCGGCCACGAGTCCACGACCCGTGTGCATCTCACCGTCGCGCGCTCAGATCGGGGAGGAAACCCGCCCGTTTCTCCGTGCCGGCGTCCCCTGTCCGCCTCCCTTCCCGAAGCCACCACGGCAGCAGCACCCCCACACCGCGGCACCGCCCAGCCACGCACCCCACCACCACGTGCCCCCACGCATCTCCCCATATCTCTCCCGCATCACGCGTCCCCGCCGCGCCCATCGCAGCATAAGCAACGCGCCTCTCCTGGTCTCCGCAGCCAGCCACGCTACTCTTCCTTCCCTCGCCGTCGCCCCCTCTCCCGATCCCCCCACCGCACCGATCATGGCCACCGCGTTCTGGGGCAGCTCGAGGACCCGCGACGCGGCCCCCAGCGACGAGCCGGACGACTTCGACGAGTTCGACTCCACTCCCTACGGCGGCGGCTACGACCTCTTCGTCACCTTCGGCCGCCCGCTCCCGCCCTCCGACGAGACCTGCTACCCTTGCTCCGCCCCATCCACCTCCTACGACGCGCCCCACTACGCCTCCGAGGAGCCCTCCCCCTACGCGCATCACCAGAAGCCCCACGCCGCCCCCGGCTTCCGCCCCCAGCAGGACCAGCAGCGGCCGTCCTACGGTGGCGACTCTGGCTACGGGTCCAAGCCCCAGCCCGCCTATGGCTTCCGCCCCCAGCAGGAGGAGCAGGAGTACTGCGGCTCCGGCTACGGATCCAAGCCCCAGCGCACGGAGGAGGACACCTACGGATCTGGCTACGGCAGGAAGCCGCAGCAGGAGGAGGAGAGCTACGGTTCTGGGTACGGATCCGGAAGGAAACAGCAGCAGGAAGAGGAGGGCTATGGCTCTGGGTACGGCAGCAAGCCGCAGCCCGCCTATGGCTTCCGCCCCCAGCAGGAGCAGGAGGAGCAGCAGTCGTACGGCTCCGGCTATGGATCCAAGCCCCAGCCCCCGGAGGAGGACTCCTACGGATCTGGGTACGGCAGGAAGCCGCAGCAGGAGGAGAGCTACGGATCTGGGTACGGAAGGAAGCCACAGGTGGAGGAGAGCTATGGATCGGGGTATGGGAGCAGGCCGCAGGGCGAAGTGGAGTATGGTAGTGGTGGTGGGTATGGGAGGAAGACTCAGGAAGATAGCTATGGTTCCTCGGAGCATGGCTACGGCAGGAAGATCGAGGAGGAGAGCTATGCTAGTTCTGGGTACGGATATGGGAAGAAGGCGCAGGAGGAGGACGAAGGCGCGTATGGCTCTGGTGGCTACCAGAAGCCGTATGGAGAGGAGTCGGAGACTCGGGGTTCATATGGTTATGGGCATGGAGAGGAGAAGCCCAAGTATCAGAGTGGTGGGTATGAGAGGGCGAGCTATGGTGGGGGAGAGGAACACCAGGAGAGCTATGGCCGCAAGAAGCATGTAAGTTCCCGTCTGTGTTCGTTTACAGTTTTGTGCATTTGCATGTTGTAATGGTTAACTCGTTTAGTGGATGAGTCAAGGAAAGGTTAGAGGCTATTACTTGTGGATGTGGTTGCATTAGGTCATACAACAAGAGGGAGGTGATGGATACAATATTTTTTGTCATTCAACATAGATGATCGTTAGCTGATAACAGCTTATAGAATCTGGTAGGGTCTAGAGTTAGCGTGCAAATGCAAAATTCAAATCTCATGCTTTATGCATGATAAAGAGAAAAGAGTTTGTGTTATAATGTAGGTTTTAGATGTCGAAAACTGTTTAGCTAATAGTATTTGATTGTGCTAATATGAACAGATTTTATTCAGCTGATCCATTTAAGTGCTAGTTAGTGCTTAGTGCACTGGAAAACTTTAGTATCTTGTTCCCATAACTCCATAAACATGTTGCGGTACTGATTGATATATGTAATGTTTCTTGTGAGTTTTGACAACACTGATTGATTCTATATAACATTCTCTTTATTATTTGCCAATACTGATCGATGATCAACTTATATGATGTTTTTGTTTGTGCAAATTTCATTGTTACTTAAATACGGATATGGTTGTACGACAGTAGCATATGCCACAGTAATCTCACCCAAAATCATGTCAGACTAGTGTAGCTAAAAATAGGGGAAGTTACAGTAATGGTCGTTCATCTAGATTGAAAATCCAGTTATAAGAATGCAATCCTATGAGTGAGTCACGGACCCATAGTTGTCTATGATGGTTATACTGCACATTTGATAACCTGTCATCTTTGTGTTTGAGCATATGAAAGTTCTGAATATTTAAATTGAACCAAGTAAAATACAGTGCCCAACAGGAGTATTTTTCCTCTGTTCTCTGGTACTGTTAGTAAAATTTTCTAGTACCACTTGTTCGATGTGTACTGTTTCTTGTTGCATTTTAGTGCATTTCTTGAATTAGCCGAACATCTGTTTCTAATGCTGACAAATGCCACACGAACAATCTCTTGAGTGTTAAAAATAGATCTCTCTCGTCAACCCTAAATATTTCCTGCTGCTGCTTTACATTACAGGATGATGATGATGATGACTCTGACGATGAAAAGAAGAAACGGTACGAGAAGCACCACCACCATCGCCGCCACGACTACGATGACTAAGCATCCAGCCTGGTCGTGCTCTGCTGCGATCGCCCCCATATCGAGTTACTGCATGAATAAAGATGGTCTTGTTTGCCTTCTGGACACTGGATTTGCTCTCATCTATGAATCTGTACAACTCCAACCCTAAACTCTGCTATGTGGGTGGTTTATATATTCGAAGTATGATAAAATAAGTACTATCTATCTCCTATTTGTAAGTTTAAGATGATGTGTTAATGTACGTGGTATGTTGTGTCTGAAACTGGATTCTGCTTAGTTGCTTGATCTTGCTGCTGGGTTTCTCAAACTATCGGAACTTGTCGGGCATGATTCTTCCTTGTAGAATCTTGAATCGTATCCTGGATATATCGTTAGTGCTGCTGCTTTCTGTTGGTTTTCTTCTGCTCACTGTCACGAACCCTCAAAAAGGAGCACAGATGACACACCACGGCTCTCGGTTTGCGTATTTCGTGTGTCCAGGGGATTATACTGTTGGAATAGTGCAGTGCATTTGCATGATTGCAACCGGTCGCATCGACAATAGCATGTCATCCTGCCAATTATTTTTACGATATTTTCCCTCTGAATGGATCGATCATTCGATTGCGACCACGATCGCTCCAGCTGTGCCATTGGAACGCAAGCGGGTGTCGCTGACGTGACACAGGTTGTTGGATAGTGTGGTTCCATCCAACGGACGGGGCTCGCTTGCTCCCCTCCATGTTTCCATCCACGCGTCAACTGTTAGTTGGCTTTTGAATCTACTGCAGGCGCTACTTCGAGACTCCCTGCCCACCAATGATCACCAATCCACCATTACAAGCGCCGGTGGGAACTCGGTAGCCCACAGACCAGTGACACAGCGCGAATAGCGTATGTCCTCGATGTCCACCTGCTCGCAGCACTAGGCCGATGCCTCCATACTTTTTCCGAGTACAAGCAGTAACTAGGCCTACGCCATGCTCGACGAGTAGGCTCGCTGGGTGGAGCCTCACCTCTTCCAATGCCTTTTCGATTCCATAGAACTACAAGCCTATCAAAGTATCAAACACCATGTTTCAAAAAAAAAGTATCAAACACCAAGTTATAGCCATTCAATCCACGCACCAAAGAATTGGGTTGATTCGAGACAACATGTCACCTTGCCTCTCTGTGTCTTTCAAATCGAGTAGACCCCTTTGTTACGAACGACGTCTCCGCCTGCTCCTGCTTTGCTTCCGTTGATACGGCTTTGCTTCCGTTGATACGGCCGTGGCTACTCACGTCCTGCCGCACCTTCTCACCATTGGATCCCTCGCCAATGGCGGCAGCTTCTTCAGCGTCCTACCCTACCCCGGTCTTCTCCTGCAGCTACTTTTACAATCTGCATTGCATGAGCGAGTACGTGGGTACAAATCATGAACAGCGGTGATGGCAACCTCCATGACAGCTAGCTCTCTAGAGATCTTAGTCTTGCTCATGTGATCGCAGGAAGATGAAATCGCTGTGGATAGTCGTTACCGCCAGTGTTGAGCATGACGATGAATACAGAGGTAGAGGCCATAGGTGGGGTTTGAGAGATTTGGGAAGGAGTGGAGCGATGGGGCCTGTTCAATTGGGAATCCAATCAAATATTGACATGTGGACGAGAGCATGGCGGTAAGTCTCAGCGTAAAGTTGCTAAACTATTTTATAAGCTTTTGTGAAAAATTAACTGTCGAATTTTTTAATTCTATTAGGAAAGTTCGATTATAATCTAACCAACTACCAAATATACTAAAATAGAGAACTTTACCTACCATAGAGTTGGATATCTCTCTCAGTTTTTAGTTAGCTAGAACATAACTTTAAACATCTTTTATAAATTACACAAAATTAAGTAGATACATGGTAAAATAGGAAAAAAACCGGTGCTACTAAGCAGAACTACAGTAGTTGCCAAACGCAATATTAAGAGCATCTAAAATGGTGTGACATCAGCCGGCTCTTCGTCACGCCACGTAGGATAATTGTTGATGTGGAGAAGGAGAGAGAATCAAATTGACTTTTCATGAAGAGTCATACTCTTAAATAGAATGGAACCTCTAAATCAACCAAATTGCATTTATACGCTGTTGCATTTAATGCTGACTTTTCATGCAAAGTTAATTTAAAAATTAATATTATTATATAAGTTATTTAATAGTCGACTCTAAATAATATAAAGAGATAAAAAAATTAATAACTAATTTTACCATTATGGTCCGATTAAAACAAAAGGCTAGAAGAAGGCACTGCAAAGGAACACATGAAATCGTTAGAACACTAGCAGCCAGCAGCCAAGCGGCTGACTCGTACCGGGGTTGCGTCACGCCTCATTCCCTCTCTCCCTTTCCGGCGAGCCATCCCCCTCCTTCTCCATGCGCCAACCACCACGCACGCAACCCCCGACGCCTTAAACCAGAAGAAGGCGCCGCCCCCGTACTGCGGCGTGGTCGCGTGGAGGCCTCGAGTGGCCGTGGATCCGCGATGGAGGTGGCGCCAGCAGCAGCAGAGGGGGCCTCGCCCCGATCCCCGGCCCCGGCGGAGGAGGAGGACCGCCGCGCGGCGACGTGCCTCCCCAGGCTCGTCGCCGGCGTCCTCTCCGGCGTGCTCACCGGCCTCTTCGCCGTCGGTACGCGCCTGCCTCCTGCGTTCCTAGCTGTTCTGGTTCCCGGGGCGTTTGTCGGTGATTCGCGAGCGCTTCCCGGTTGGTGGAGATGGCCGCGCGCAGTTGATACCAGGAGAAGGGATTGGACATCTTGTTCTAGAAAATTAGAAATGTTCCATAGGAATAGCAAATTTGTTCGCCTTAGCAACCTATGATTTTCGGTTTTTATGCCCCGGTTTTGATGTGGATTTGTGGTGCTTGTGATGTGTGAAGCTGGAGGCTTGACGGGGGCGGTCACCGGTGCGTTGGCCGGGAGAGCATCTGACAGCGGCGTTCTACGGGGCGCTGGATTGGGGGCATTTGCTGGGGCTATCCTCTCTATTGAAGTTCTTGAGGCCTCTCGCGCTTATTGGTGCGCCGAGCGATCAAGCCCGCAGACTACATCATCCATGGTCTGTACAGTAAGCTTCTTCAACAATTCAGTCTGTATAACAGTTTGCCGAATTTAGCAAATTATAAATGCTTTAATTTTTTCCCAATAAATGCCATCGGATAATATTAGAGTACTAAGGTTCATCATTTTGAATTTTTTTATGGTGTCAGTGCTATTGCTCGTTTTTGAGCCTACGTCATAGAAAGTACGCATTCTTCAATATTTAATGCTAGGTTTATATATATCCAATATCCTTCAATGGATGACGCTCTGGCAGTTATATGATCCATCATCCATGGCGGATGTGCTTATGAGAATTTTTTTTGATCGGTTTCCAGGGGGATTTCGTAGATCAGCTCCTTCATGCTCGGTTTGTGCAAGAGCAGTATGAGCCATCAGTATATATGGCATATCGTTGGCAGGTCAGTTGTAGTGTTCAGTACCACTAGCGGTATCCTTTGTAAGGGAAAGTGCCCAAATGATAATTCTTGTCTTCATGCTTGCTACAAATTGGAGAGATCTTACCATTCTAATAACACTGATTTTTGTAACTGTACAGTGTATAGTGTACACTAATTCTTTTGGTAATAAGTCTATACAAATTGTATTCAAGAACTGTTAAAACAAAATTTAATTGATATAATCAATGAAATTTCTACCCTTAGTGGCGCATGCAATCTTTTCCTGAAGTTTAGATATTCAGCAGGTTGGTATTGCAGAGTTTGGGAATGATGATCTGTATGAAACTCTTGGAGAAGTTTCATCAGAAGGGCTTTCGCAAGACTCCTTAAAGAAGTTACCATACCATGTGGTGACTGATCAGAAGCAAGACCCAGTTAGTGAAAGCTTGTCTTGCCCTATTTGCCTGCAGGTACAAGTGTCACACCACATATACTTCCGCTTTTTACAAGCTGCAATTTATATTGTAATTTAAAAGGAGTATGTTATCTGGTTTGAATGTTTAGATCATCTTATTTGTTCGTGTGCATAGCAGACATGAGTAATCATGAGAATTGTCTCAAAATTATCTCATTTATGGAAGACTAACTTGTATCAAAATCTATGTAACTATGTTGGAATTTCACTGTTTAGAAACTGGAATTTGTTATTGTCTAAAAAATGCGGTATTGTCTACAAAGAAGCTGAAATTTATGTTGCCCTAATAAATTATTTGACAGGCATATCTTATCTGGTTGGAATCTTTGAAGCAATCTTATTGTTTACGTGTATAACATACATATTTTTGTACACATGTGGTTTTTTAAAACCGAAATGGATGTGCTTTTCAGAGGTGGGTAATCATGGAAATTATCATAATCTGCAACTCAGTAGATGATCAGAACCAACACATGACAAAAGTTGTACTTGGAGTTTCTCTTCCTTGGCTTGATTTTGATCTACTCAAGACATATGTGTTAGTTGAGTTCTGAGGATTTAGTCATCCTCGCATTACACTTTCCAAGTTATACGCCTTTTTAGTTTTTAGTGTTACTGAGCGAATTTTCTCTCACAACCTCGATATTTATGTTCTTATTCATTTGTGGTTTTTAAATTTATTTTCACCCTGACAGTCTGCTCTTCTCCTAGGATATTGTGACTGGAGAGACGGCAAGGAGGTTGCCAAAGTGCTCTCACACTTTCCATCAGCCTTGCGTGGACAAATGGCTCATTGGCCATGGTTCATGCCCTGTATGTAGACAAGATGTGTAGATGACTGACGTTTCGTTCTGTGTTCTCTTCATAGAATGTAGTTGTCATATCTGTGTAAAGTGTTCACTCTCATGGTACATAGAAAGATAAATAGCAGTGTAAATTAAGCCCTACATGTGTTTCCAAATTGAAAATAAAACGGCTATGTACATAAGATATTCTGAGGATCGTACATTTTTTTTCTCTCAGTTGGAATATGAAAGTGACATAAGTTTGTTCTGCTGTCCTATTATATCTGGAAATCTGGATCCATTATGATCTCAGTGCACTGGTTCGGTTTTATGAACCGTATGGATCACAAAAAAGATTCTCTTGATTGTCAGTTGTCACCTTTATAAGTTTGCTCTCTCGCAAAGAAAAGCTAGATCCAGTTGTGTTGGTACTTATTAATATCCTCTGTGCAAAACTGGTGTATGTTTTGTGGCAGCATATATAAACATAGTGAAACATTTTTCTTGAAAAATTTGCAGGCGCTCTGCCTTTTCAATTTGCAAGAAATTACATAGTGAAAAATTTATTTGGTGCATTGCCTTAGAATCTGCATCTAGGGACGGACTAATTCTATTGGTCTGAACGTAATCTGGTAGTTCTATTTTTCATAATGAAAGCTGACAGTGTTTCAATCTACAAGAGCATACTGCAATAACTGCATCGCTGTTCTTGTCATTTTCTGGCTAATTCAAGGGCTCTTGTTGGACCTGTAGTTATGCTAGCGAGTATGCGTTTTGATTGTTTTCTTTGCAGATTTAACGTGCAATCACACTCTTAAGGTTCCTTTCGATGGTATAGTTTGTCAAACTTTTATAATTGGTCCATCAGACTCTTCAGAAAATATAGCTAGCTACCTATCATTCCATCATCTGGTTTGTTGCAATGTGGGAAAAAAAATCATTTTTTATGAAAAGAAAAAATAAAATATTTCTGTTGCCAATATATACCTCTTCGGTTAGGCCACTTTGTGTTTGTTGTATTGGTTTATACTGCGCTTATTTTTCAAAACCGATGTGGAAAAATAGCTGTAACTAATACCATGCCCAAGGGATGTGAATTTTACAAATTTAGGTTCACATGAACCCATTTTGGTTGACTAGACAAGATTAGACTTCATTTTGGGGAGACTAGCATGAAACCTGCCCATTAGGTGCAACCCATGCAATCTAGCTGGACGGAGGTTCAAAAAGTCATTAAAAATTCCGAGTAAATTTGCCAATATTGACACAAGATTCATCTAGTCCGTTACAAAATTTCAAACGTATACTCGATCCGAGTATCAAAAAGAAGAAACAAATTCTGCTATAACTAGTAACTAATTTAAATTCTAGTGTTCATATACTATACACAATTTAAATGGTGTCAATTTATTTTGAAAATTTCATAACTCTTTGGACATGTCATCTGACGAGATTGCATCTATCCGTCCAGAGGGCAGTTTTTATGCAAGTCTGTCCCTTCGTTACCTGCTTTGAAATTCCAATTAAGCAAATGGCTTCATTACCTTGCAAGACGAAGATGATATTTATTGCCAACGGATTTTGGCCTTATCAGCGGCATCCAAGCTCCGCCATGTCCGCCCCCGTCGCTGCCCCCATCCCCATCACCACCATCTCCGAGCTGAAGCAGCACCACTCGCAGCTCGTCCGCCTCGGCCTCGCCTCCCGCCCCGTCCACACGCGCCGCCTCCTGGCCTTCCTCGCCGGCGACCCGGCCCGCCTCCCCTACGCCGCGCGCCTCCTCGCGCACCACCCGGACCCGCACCCGGCGCTCCTCAACCCGCTCTTCGCCTCCCTCCCACCGCCCCGCGCCACGGCGCTCCTCGCCGTCATGCTCTCCCTGCCCCTCCGCCCGGACCACTTCACCTTCCCGCGCCTCCTCCCGGCCGCGCCACTCGCGCTCGCGCTCCAGCTCCACGCGCTCCTCCTCAAGCTCAACTTCCATTCCCACTCCCACTCCCTCAACGCGCTCCTCGCCGCATACCTCGCCAACGCCCGCCCCGACCTCGCCTCCCGCCTCTTCCGCTGCGACTCCTCCTCGCGGGCACTCGACGTCGTGTCGTGGACCACCATGGTGGGCGGGCTGTGCAGGCTGGGGCTCGTGGACGATGCGCGAGAGCTGTTCGACGAAATGACCGTGAGGAATATAATTTCCTGGAACACGATGATCTCGGGATACGTCAAGGCCGGGCGGTTCTTGGACGCGCTGGAGGTGTTCGACGAAATGCGAGCTCGTGGGGCGGAAGGGAATGGTTTCGTCGCGGCGAGCGCAGTGGTGGCGTGCACAGGGGCGGGCGCGCTGGCCCGAGGGAGGTGTACCGGTGGGTGGAGCAGAGCGGGATAGACATGGACGAGAAGCTGGCGACGGCGGTGGTCGATATGTACTGCAAGTGCGGGTGTGTAGACGAGGCATGGCGTGTGTTCCAGGCACTTCCTTCGAAGGGGCTCACGTCATGGAACTCCATGATCGGCGGGCTCGCGCTGCACGGGAGGTGCGAGGATGCCATTGAGCTGTTCCACCAGATGGAGAGGAACGGCGTCGTGCCAGACGATGTCACACTGGTGAATGTGCTCACCGCCTGCGCGCACACCGGCATGGTCAGCAAGGGTCGCCACTATTTCAGCTACGTCGTGCAGAGATACGGCATTGAGCCCAAGATGGAGCATTACGGCTGCATGGTCGACCTGTTCGGGAGAGCAGGGCTGCTGGACGAAGCCAAGAAGGTGGTTGACGACATGCCAATGGAACCTGACGTTGGCGTCCTCGGAGCGCTCTTCGGAGCATGCAGGATTCACAGGGACATCGATCTCGGCGAGGCGATCAGATGGCGCGTCATAGAGCTGGATCCCCAGAACAGCGGGCGGTACGTGCTGCTGGCCAACCTCCTCGCCAGCGCCGGCCGTTGGGATGACGTGGCCAAGGTCCGGCGGTTGATGGACGAACGGAATGTCAGCAAGGAGGCAGGAAGGTCCGCGATCGAAATCGACGGCAAGGTCTGGGAGTTCCAGTGCGGGAGCCTGTGCCACCCTGACCAGAAAGAGATATTCGCCATGGCCAAGGACATGATGCTGAGGATCAGGCTAGATGGCTACGTGCCTGACACGACAGACGTCCTGCACGACATCATGGAAGAGGAGAAAGAGATGCCACTCTTCTACCACAGTGAGAAACTGGCCATAGCCTTTGGGCTACTGCACACGAGGCCCGGCGACACTGTGCGCATCGCAAAGAACCTGCGAGTTTGCCGAGATTGCCACGAGGCGACCAAGTTCATATCTCGCGCCTTTGAGCGTGAGATCGTGGTTAGGGACAGGAACCGGTTCCATCATTTCAAGGATGGGGTGTGCTCGTGTAAAGATTACTGGTAAGTAAACCTGATGCAGGAACCAGCTTGAAGATCATGTCACGAAGAAGCAGGAGCGGAAACCTTGAGATGGCTTGCGTTACAGCTGCATAGACGCCATGGGCAAATGCACGCGGCTCAATGCGGTGGCTGGCATGAGAGAAAATGCAGAATTTAAGTCAGCCACGATGGGTGCTGGAGAAAGAATACGAGCTTGCACGGAGTTGGCACCAGCCCAGAGTCGAATGAACCAGCATCCGTCTTAAGAAATCAGGCACCTGCGAGGCAACTCAAAGAAGATGAGCACCGTATTGAGGCAGCGGACCATGTAGGGACGATGAGTCGATGAAGATGGCGCTAAAATTATAATGAAGGGAAGCTGATGTGGCAAGCGTTCAACAGAAGCGTATGCTCTTACAGGCCTACGCTACATGAATGGCGCGACGAGATGAGATCAGTTTAAAGTTAAATTGATGCTTTCCTCGATGTTGTGCCTAAGAATCTGATGCATGCATGCCACAGTTAGTGATCATTCTTCACGGAGTAGATTTTACCAACTTGTTATTAAGCAGGATAACCACTGGTTTTAACACAGAGAGAACGTAGACCGCCACGATCTAGTCACACAAACTTAACAGAATCTAACTAGGAAAGAAGACAAAGTTCAGTTCTATATTTCCGAAATACTGCAAAACTGTTTTGCCCATCCCACGGAAATAACCCAGGAGATACCACAGACAGCACTAGAGCGCAACACACCCAATTGCAGTACTACGGAAGAAGCGATTTCTCCATTCAACACCTTCCAGTTGATTGCCTTGAATCCAACAATCTAAGCTAGTTTCGCCCTTGAGAAGTCCATCTCCGGGTGCTGCGATAAAAAGCTCAGTCAAATACACTCTAAGTAAATGGGAGGTTAACCGATACATACAGTATGATGAAAGTGCTGCAACTCACCTCAGCCATGAATTTCTTGAGGATATCTTGCTTTTGCATCTCGTCGCTTGTTGGAAGACCCATCTGCTTCTGACGCTGGTCAAACTGCCAAATGCAGAGAAAAATTAGTTTACTAGGTAACATGACTCTGTACGGTTGGAAGAATTTTCTTTCAAATAGTTTCTGCTGATGGCTTTGCGTTTCTTACCATCATCTTCTCCACGGTTTGTCTAGTCTCAGGATCCAAATCAGAAAGTTTGCTGTTCTCAGGCTCCACATGTTGGGTATCAACTTCAGGATCACCTTTTATCACAGATTTCCACCATTCCATTTGATTATGCTTTGTCAGCAATATAGACAGTGATTTTCCATCCTCTGAAGATATTATCAGTGATATTTTCATCAGTGAGGGGCTTAAGATGAAAGAATACCGTAAGTGGCTGTTTAACAGAATGCAAATGACTTGTAACATATACCTATGCTCCAGAAGCAGTCATCAACTTTAACTGGTTTGTGAAGCTCACCCTGATAAGAAAGGAAATCACAATTAAAAGATCATACTAAAAGCTTTTTTTCCCCAAGATGACAGCTTCAATCATGCCCTTAATACTACATGATTTCTACCAGAAAAATGTTTCACACAGAAGGACATGATAAATCAATTTATAGTTGTTACTACTTACATCAATAATAGGGGGCTGGCCCTTCAACCCGACCTTCAGATGGTCCTTCCTGATCTCACAGATAACAAACCTTGATTTTGTTCCTTCAGGAACAGGAACGATGATATTAACCTCTGGCAACTGCTGGGTCCAGGAATACTTATCCAAATCAAGACCATTGCCAGCATTTGGTTCTGTTTAATAGGACAGGCATGAAATGAGACACTATGTAGTTCATCTCAAAGAAATACAACATGAAATGTAAGTGATAACTGGATCGAATTTCTTCCAGAGAAGAAAAAATGAAATATTACACATAAGACCACAATATTAGAAAATAAGTTTGATGTTTTCAGCGGATATAGCATGGTACAAGCCCAAATCTCAGAACGTGACTCCATAATAGAACAATTCAGAGTAAATCTGGTGTAAACCAAACATGAAACAAACTGTCTCTGTTTTGGACCAATGTGATACATGACAAAGAAAGTTGCATGCCAAGAAAATAAATGATCAGTCAGTGTAATTTCATCCTAACCAGGATAACTCCAACAAAGTAAGCATCTTCTTGTTCCTACATAGACCGCTATCATATATGAGAGTTAACCACGCCACTCTTCCTATTCTGAGGATAGCGAAGTTGTCCAACAAATACATCTTCCATGGATACAACAAGTATCTAATTGAGCAAGATGCAAATACCTAGGATGGAACTACTCGACTCAAAACTTCATAGCTTATCATATAAAACTCCAAAACCTAGTAAACTCATCTCATATTTGAATTAGGCCTGTGAGCACTAATAGAAACTAATTCTCCAGAGAGAAGCCTAAAACGAAAGGGCTATAACTTCAAAACTGTTCTAGCCTAATTAAGATTCTATCATTCTGACTCATCGATTGAAACAGAGAGCTTCCCGTCATCCAGGGCCCAAGCTCCATTGATAGAACAGAACCCAATTAATAATATATTGATCAGAGCATCAATCCGAACATATCCTAGTCCAACCAATAGCTCTTCATATACTAATCCATGCCTCCTAACTACATATAAGAAATACACCGACCAAGCCACCACAAGTATATTCAACGATTGAGGCTTTAAACCGTCCGGCTGAAGATCTAAAAGAAATTCTACTCCAGACTTAGCATCGCGGTAGAATATCCTAAATCTCCGAACTAGCAAGATCGATCTTATTACTTGCAGGAACATTTGGCATCAGAACCCTAAAACCTAGCAGCAATTGCAATTCAAGGACTATGGCAACAGGGCACTCACTTCTGGCTTTGCTCCCCTCCTGCTCCACCTCAACCTTGTTACCCTTCTCCCCCGAGCTCCCCGCCGCCCGCTCCTCCGTCACCACCGAGCTCTCCATCCTCTCCGCCGCCGCCGCCGCCTTCGCCGCCCTCTCCTTCCCGGCCGCCACCCTCTCCGCGTCCTCCGCCTTCCTCTTCGCATCCCTCGCCCTCCTCTCCTCAGCCTCCACCTGCGCCCTGGCGGCCGACGCCATCGCCGTGACCTTGCCCACCGCGGAGGGGTCCCGGAAGAGGTCCGAGCGCCGCGCCGCGACGTCGATGGCGGCGTGGAGGAACGGGAGAGCGCCGCCCTTCCGCTCGAGCACAGCCGCCAGGACGTCTAGGTCGACGTCCCCCCGCCGGCGCCGGCTGCTGTTGCTGCGGGGACGCCTCCTCCTCCTGCATGTCGGAGATGATCGCCATGGTCCCGCCGCTCGTGACCTCCTCTAGGGTTTCGACGTCGGAAGTGCCGTGCCCCTGCGCGCGTGTGGCGAGATCTCAGATTCGGGAAGGTTTTGGACGGCGTAAGACTAGAGGAGCTCTGGGTTTAGTATAAATAGAGATTTGTTCGGCCGCCCCGGTTTGGTCTAGAAGATTCCGGAGGTGTATTGGCTTCAGCTACGACGCCTACCCGAATTTTTGTATTCTTGAGTTTCCAAAAGTACTGGAATGGGAAGTATAAGGGTCCAATGGGAACATGAAAATTTTGCTAGGTTTTTGCATTACTGAATTTGCTATTGTCAAATTCATGCGAAACTCCTGTAAAGTTATTGTGTTCTCAGCGGTGCTTGAGCGAGTCCTGAGCATGATTGGTTTGGAGCTAATACTTGCCAATATCAGTGTGTTGGCAAAACCAATTTTTGATAATGTAAAAACTTGTCAATATTTGACAATTTTGGCTAGTAATTAGTTGACAGCCGATTGTCATGCTAAATTTTGACAAATCAAATCTGGCTATCAATCAGTCAAGTGAAAAAAGTTGCCAAAATTTGGCAAGGCAGGTATGAACGTGCCTAGGGTTTGGAGCCAAACCAATCAGCAGCCAATATTTGTAGGCTTGCCCAACGTAGACAAGCCAAAATTTGGCTATAAACCAATAATGCTATATAGCCGTCACGACAACGTCGACAAGCCAAAATTTGGCTATAAACCAATCATGCTATATAGCCGTCACGACAATGTATGTGACATACATAATGAGCAACCAGGAAAATCAGAGACATGATGAAGAGGTCAGTGTTGTAATAGGAGGGTTATAATCATATGATTATGTTTCGTCTCCAATCTATTACTGATCTGGTTCGAGGTTGAGCTCACTCGCCAATTTAGGACAGCATATATTAGCTGAACAGAGTTCAGTTTTATTTATCTGCCAGTTTTGGAAGCTGACAAGGATTGACCATCGCCTCCTACTTGAAAATCTATAATCGATTATATTGGCTCATGAACACGAATGGGCCGCGACCGGTCGCCCGTTTAGTCCCCTCGATTATACATTCTATTAGGGAATGTGCCCTTATGAGATCTCTTTCGTCTTATGTCCTCAGTGCATGCAGTCATGCCGGACTAGTTGAAAGACAGGTACAAGATTGAGCCTAATGCGAGGCACTACAGTTGCATAGTGGGCATGCTTGGCCGTGCAGGCTTACTGGATGAAGCATTTGCAATTGTGAGCAGCATGAGGCGTGAACCTAGTGCAGTCATATGGAGGACACTGCTTGGGGCCTGCAGGATCCACGGGAACGCGATCCTGGGCAAGCTTGCCAGGGAGAGGCTTCTGAAAATGAATGAAGATGCGAGCGGAGACTATGTGCTGCTCTCTGGGATTTACGCATCATGTGGTGAATGGTTTGAGGGAGAGACATTGCGGGGATCAATGGATGAAATGGGGATAAGAAAAGTTGCTGGTTATGCTCAGGTTGATCATAAAACTGATTTGTCTTTCAGCGTCGTGATAGCGTGGATATTCTACAATGAAATAGCCTATGCCCATGCTCAGCTTTTCATTTTATGCTCGGTCACCAAAGACATCATATCCAAAGCTGCCGAAGTGTGGTGGTTTCAGTTGGAGTTAGCAGCATCAGTGCAACTAGCAGGTATGGAGTTACCAACCAATGACATATCTCGTTTTTTTGGTCTACCTAGACAGAAATTTACCGATAACTCATGAAAATTACATTACTCAATCCATGACAGTGCATCTATATTTATTTTCTGTAACCACTATATATTAAGTAGAACTACACAAACCATCAAAAAAGTACACAGCCAAGGTGATGCATGATATTGTAGAGGATGGTAGCAAGAGGCAAATAGGCACACAGATTATTACATGAAGCAAGCAAACTCAAGAACCACACCATATCACACTTATACTGCAGGGAGCGTACGATGCACAATTTGGTCTAGCGCTTTGCCAGGGCAATAGCGGAGAGTAATATGAGCAGTATCAGCACAACCATGGCCGCAAACGAGCCAATCAGGGAGCCAGAGATACGCTCGCAGAAGGAATCGAACTGCTGGCAAATAGCAAACCAGTTTGCCCTGACATTTCCCTTGTGTGCTAAGTAGACAATAGCTGCTGCTGCAGATGCCGCTGCTGTCACCAGAGCTAGCATTGCCTTCACAAGAATCATAAGCAAACCAAGTTACTAGCTGATATACTTGTTGATGCTTTAATATACTAGGTAAGTAACCATGCATACTTCCATGCAGGATGACATAACAATAATTTAAGTGTTCAACACTCATACGCTCTGAAGTAGAGAAAGATGCAGTCTTACCGCGTCAAAGAAGATTAAGACCAGTCTGCTGTATTTAGCCCTGCTCCTAATTATATGTACAACTGATAGTGGGAGCGAAAGGACGAGATAGGCGCTGACAATAGAATTTGCCACCACGAAGAACCTGTGCAAAAGAAAAATTGAAACAGTTGGAGCAAAAGCTACCCATACCTTGTCTGAAAGTAATGCAATCATGTATTGAGGAGGCTTCTGCATGTACGTGAGAGTCGGGAGATCACTGTACTGTGCCTTGAACCGGATGAACTGCGTGAAGAAAGGCAAAGTCTGGTTGGTGGTGCCCATGGCAATGGCACTCGCAAGGGTGCCGATGATCGCAATGACGCGAAGTATAAGGTCAAGTATGGACACTCCTCTACTGACCCCCCTGCTCAGGGGAGCCTTGGAGGTCTCTCCATGCTCAGCAGATCCTTTCATTGTGAGTTTCTACAGCTCTTGAACTGATGAAACTCAAACTGTTTTGCTGGTCTGAAGAAAACAATTCATGTTTCTTGCGTATATATACATCGGGGAATGCATGAAATGCATACGGATTAGGTCAGTTTGATGTTAGAGCAGGTGGACGTACAAGGCGTGTGTTGGTACATGTTTCCAGGTGCATTTTCGTTGGCACCTACTCCACTTGCTCCATGGAGACCAACTGCATCGTTTCATGCAGAGTTTATGGTCTCTTTTCATCAGTAAACTACTAGAATTCCACTGATCTGGGAACAGCTTATGTCATTGATGTGTCTTATTTTGCAGGAGGCTTCAACTAGACGTTCGTTAGCTGATGCGTGCAGAAGCAAGTTGATTTGGTATATTATTTCGTTCTTCTTCCAACTCGAAGAACCATATGGGTATGGCTGTCACTTTTGAGTCGAGTAGTTGCATCATTTCTGCTTTTGCAACTTAATTATTGATGATCAATGTGTAGTTGACACTTCCAGACGATTCTTTGCTCGACTCTTTTTCTCTTGTCCTTCCTAATCTTATATTCCATTTTTTGCCAAGGCAAGGCAATGTTATCTCGATTCCATGGCCCTTGTTTTCCAGCATTGCAGGAAGTTCTAGCCATGATTTTTTAAGCATTTGGCAGTAGACTACTCAGAATGTAGCTATAGCAGGATAAATCACCAAACAAATAGTTTTTCGCCTGTCGCAAAAGAAAAGGTTCTTCTCAATGATAGGAACTGAATATCTTATCCGTGAATGGTGTCACGTAAAAATTACAAACTCATATTTTTCATCAGAAACAGTTTCTAATAAATTCTGTATAGTAAACAAACATCAACCGTAGCTGATTTGCTTTGACTCATTCTACCCGGTTCACCAGTTTGTTGTGATGAATTGAACGTGGGGTTAAGTGTGATTTTTTTTTGTCGGCAGCAATAGTCAATCTAGAATTACTAACTTGTATAAAATCCAAACACTCAGATTTCAATATTCTCTTCAGAACAAGGGAGGCGAAATCAAACCTCAAATGTTACAGCTTTACTGGAGGGTAAAATAAACAATTCCTACCACAAGTAACGACTTCGGCGGTGTTCATCCGTGCTTCTCAGGTGGTTCACTTAAGTCAGTAAGACGGTCACCCTAGATCATGAACCATCAGGATTTAACACAAGAACATGCACCTTCAATTCAAATCCTGCAAAATTTCATAATTGTAACAGCTCAGAATGATTTAACACAAGAAATCAGCAACCATTTTGATAGAGATACAAACGGATATTTCAACATGTATTAAGCTGACAAGAGCGTTTGAGAACTCCTATATTTCCAGTGAGGCCTTACTGAAAAGAGAAATCACAAGAATGGAGCTTAAATCTCATTGCACAAAGACCCGTGATAATCCAGAAATAAGGGTTGCAAAGAAAAACAATGAAAAAAAAGAGATTCAGTATACAGGCTGTTTAAGTGAGGGCATTCTTTTGATCTGCCAAGCCTTCATATTTCTTCCAACAACATGTAATTCCCCGGAGCCCAATTAGCCATGTTGGTGAAAGGAAAATCAGAGTTCAAGTTTTTGACTGTAGGGAGTAGTAGTAGCAGCAGCAGCAGCAGCAGCAGCCTAACAGCCGATCCACCAAAGCCAAGCAGGCTTCGACGGGGAAATGCATTCAGATCTCCATGCTTAATGCAAACAATGGTAATCATCAGGCTGCCAGAACAAGAATGCCCCAACAAGCAGCCAAAATATTCAATTACTAAGCTCACACATGAAACTAAAACATTACAACTTTTTCCAAGAAATTATACATTTGTAATAGCTGATTCATGAGTTCACAAACATCTTCCTCGACTAGTAATTAGCCACAGCATAACAGAAATAGCATTCTGTGCACCGACTAAGCCTTCATAATTTTTATATCTTCACATACTCTCGCCGGAGCGCGCCTAGCCAGCTTGGTGGAAGATATATATGCATGCATGGATGGTGCAATTTACTCATAAGAGAAAATTACTCATCTATATGGAAACGGAGGGAGTAGGATCCACCACAGCGGCCAAGCAAGCTTCAACGGAGAAGTGTATCAGATCTCCATTCTTAATGCTAAGGTAATCATCAGGCCGGCAGAAGCACAATGCCCCCCACGACTAAGACAAACTACTTATCGTTTCATCAACATGTCCAAATAAATGATATAGGATAAATGGGCATCCGTGCAAGTTACAAACTTAGATTATGCTACTTCCATTTTTAAATGTTTTTTATACTGTTATTAGCTAATTGCATCCATAGTCTAACAAAAATCCACCTCATCTACTCTACTACTCATTGTGAAAAGCTGAAAGTATATACAACAGACAACTCGCCAAATCAAAGACAAAAATAATGACACATAATGCAAGAAAATAAACAAAAGAAGGCAAGGTTAGCATAGATTCCCCTAGACAGAGTCATCACGCTATTGTGTCCCTGACTTGATTCAGGGGCACTGCTGAAGGCCTTGCCTTGCTTATCATCATCTGTTAATTTTGCTCGTGTCATGAGAAGAAAAATAATGTAGCCCACACACTAATCATGTTTTATCAACAAAGCGAAATCACATAGATATAGATTGACCTGAGTTCCAGCGAACAATCATCCAAAATGATTTCTGGTAGAGCAGAACCGTTAGCAGTAAATCATGGCAGGTTAACAGAGCCAAAGTAACACCAAAAGAACCAGTTTATAGTGATTTACTCAAATCCATGAATCTAGTGTGGGCATTTAGTGATTTACTCAAATCTGCCAAAGCCTTCATAACATTTGCGTCTACACTTCCATTCCCGGAGCCCATTTAGCCTGTTTCGTGCAAAATGTGTCTGCATGTGTGTGTGTGTGTGCGTGCGCGTCCGCGCATGTTGGGGTTTTTACAATTTTCTCCTGAGAAAACCAGATAAGAAATAAAGTGGGGCACCGCATTATCGAGCACAGCGGCCAAGCAGGCTTCGACGGAGTAGTGGCTTCAGATCTCCGTTGTTGATGCAAACAATGCTAATCATCAGGCTGGCAGCTCAGAACACCCCACCATCTCAACAACGAAGCGCACGACTTTTGCATTGCGAAATGCTCAAAAGTACATTTAATACCGTCAGAGGTACCACCTAAACCCAAATAAGAACAAGAACATCGACCCAAAAAACTGCAAGAAAATGAGGCATAAGAAAACTGATATTAGCATCAGAGATTCCCATAGACGGAATCATCATGCGTCCCCTGTTTGAATCGGGTGCGTGCAGAGTCCCTGTCTTGCTTGTCGTCATCTGCTAATTGTGCTCATGCGTCGAAATATTGCGGCGCACACACTAGAGCAAAACCCTAATAGATTGTCGAGAAAAAACCATCGAAGAACACGAAAGGGAAGAAAAGATGGGAGTATGATGCGAGAACAAAGAGCAAGAACGAACTGGGATTAGCATCAGAGATTCCCCTAGACGGATGCATCATTGCACTGCTTCCCGGATTTGAAATCGGGAGCGCTGCAGAGTCCCTGTCTTGCTTGTCGTCATCTGCTAATCTTGCTCATGTGGCGAAACATTTTGAACACGCACGCACTAGTCATGTTTTCCTCCAGGAAAAAGAATCAACAAACACTAGTCCGATTCACATCCATTGAAGCTCATTTTCAGATAGACCAAAGCCCTAAAACGATGCAAGAAACGAAGAAAAGAAGTGAGAACGAAACGAACTGTAGCATCAGAGATTCCCCTAGACGGAGTTCATCATGCTATCGCGACCCCGATCTGGATCGAGGGCGCTGCAGATTTATTTGTCCTGCTCTACATCATATGCTAATCTTGCTCGAGTGGGGAAGAGACGGGAAGCAAACAATGCAATCATGGATAAGATGGGTTAGAATGATTTTGGCATGTAGGAATGGAATGGAGGAGAGGTGTGGAGAGCAGGTGATTCCGGCTGAAGAGTGGGGAGTACAGGTTAGGGTTTCTAGGAGGGACAATATAAAGGAGAAAGCTCAGTGGTTAATGGGCTGGGCTTCAATGTGTCTCGAGGCCGGAGTGGTGTTCTCCTTTCTATTTCGCTTTTGATTCACAAGAAAAAATAAATTAAATCTCTCAAAAAAAGAAAACAAATTTAAAAGAAAAAATCCCACGAATAAAAGAGGCCTTTTTCGCTTCTCAAATTCATACATCAAAGAAGCATTGACTGCAGATCAATGCTATATACTGGTATACACATGATTAGTACAATGTAAGGTAGCCACGGAATGCATGCGCCTGAAAGGAAATGAAACATCCTATTACACTGCTCTTGCAAACTCACCTTAAAAGTGCTCCACAACTAAACAATAACCTAAGGAATGAATGAATCTCAGCTGATTCTGCTAAAACTTTCTGTCTAGTCGAATTGAACTAGTGTCTGATCACTCTGAACTTAACAAGAATAAATAATAGAACAGGAGTAGGGGAAAAAAGCGTCGCACTTTGGTGAAAACTACTTTTGAGGCGAGCCAAGGCAATGCACACTTGCCATGGAGTCCGAGAACTGAGAACATCGACTTCTATCAAGAAAAGCCACCAGAGTTCTAATAGGGAAGCCGTGTATTGCATTTCATTGGTCATTGGTAACTAGGAAAAACTCAATCTGCATAGACCGCCCAATTATCTTTCTGGGCCAATGCATTCCATGCCTAAGTCTTGCTCGCGCCACCACGCATTTATTCAGGGGGCGGTAACAAGAATACAAAGCCTGTGTTCTCCCGAATGAGTGGGGGTGGCTCAATGTCAGAGATGTCAATCTGCCGCATTGATTTGGATATGTCATCAACGGAGAACGGTATGCTGCATTTCAAAGTGCATACGATGTAAGTAGAAGACACTTGAGATTAGTTGGAATAGTATAAGCAATTGATAGGAGTGTAGAGATAGTAACCTTGAGTCATCGTCCAGCAGAAATGAATTGCTTACAGGATTGTTGGAATCTTCTGTCATTAATACTCTCATGTTTGATATAACCTAATTTGATAAATTATCTGGGGTCACTTCTTCTGGAGTTAAATGAAATGCAACTATGCAATATCGTGTGAAACGTACCTCTGGGGACACGCTATGTGTTCCATACTTGTCATCCCAGTACATAGTACTGATCCTGTATAGCTGTTGTATGCTAAGTACCTGAACAGGGTGTTATGGGGTTGTTAAAAAAATTCCAACGAAATCCATGTTTTCTAACAAAAAGACAAAATGAAAGACTTTGTCTATGTCTCCACTTACTGGACAGAGGTCGTGACTTATCTCATCCAACGTTTTCTTTGGCTTTTGATGAATCACCTAGAAAAAGATATGTGAGAGAGACCTGTAAATTTAATTTGGCATGTGCCCACACGTATCCCACACGTCGGCAGTATATCCTCAAAGTTGAAATCCCGACTTGTGGATTATTTCAGACATTCAGTGGAAACTTCTAAGGGAAAAAAAAATCAAAAGGGTGTTCTAGTCCAGAGCCATGTTGCAATAATTGTCTCATATTTTGTTGTACAGTTTCTCTTAGCAGTGATAACCTAGTTATTAGTTCTGCTAACCAAAAACTGTGTACAAGTTATTTTCTAGGAGCAAATGGAAAAAATTACCAGGAAACCAATAGCTTGTCTAATATGTTTAAGCTCATCCCAGGCTGAACCTGCATACTGCAAGTAGGAAAAAACTAGATGAGAAATTAATATTTGATGCACACAACCATTCATGAAGCTTTATCACTGCTTGGGGTAATGAACACAGGCTATCTTATCTTTACTTCCTTTTGCTCTTGATTACTGTAAAAGCCTGGATATAAGCACAGCCATATGGTCTAGAACGAATTATTATGCAGGAAGCGAACAGTAAATTAGGATACTACTAAAGCTCCTTTTAAATATTATGATGCTACTAAAGCTCCACTGCCCCTTCACGAATATGTTTATATTATCTAGCTGCATTTTGAGACATGTCACAGAAATAACTATATTTACCTCATCAGTAGCTCTATAGCACCAATGTTCAAGTTCAGCTAATCCTGCTTTCACATACTCGCCGTTACTGAACGAACAGCACTCCCTTCTCAATAGCAGACTGAACATAGATAAGAATCAAATGAAGCTTGGTCAAGCATTTCTGGTGTTTGCAAGCAAACAGTCAAAAAGTTGCCTTGAAAATTTATGTAAATATATCTACCTGTTAAATAACTGTACATTGATGAATGAGAATATCTGAGTGAATACCTTCCGCACCAAGAATGGAGGAACCTGTACCAGTGACATAGATGAGCATGATATTTTACATAGAGCGTTAATCATGTTGAATAATCATACACATAATTATGTGAATGGTGGTATTACAAGTTACTACTGGTGAAAGATTATCCTAATGATATGAAATAAAAGGAAAGTATGTTTCAACAAACCGACATTGTTCACTTTCAGTATGTTCAGGAAATTTCCAAGGCTTTTCACAATCCCTTGCCAGTGAGCAATCAAAGCTTGTTGTGCAGCTGTATTTGTGTTTGAACGTGAAGATCCTTTCATCAAGCTTGCTCTTGATGTTCTTGGGGCCTATAGTGTATGGGGAAAATTGTAAATATGCCATCAATTGACAAATATAATGTACCCTATTTCACATCCCACAATGAAAAGTCAAGATAACAAAATGACTATCATTCTCTGGACTCAGAAAGCATAGGCACCTGAATGCACAAACCGAGCAATGGAGATATCTCTTTCTTCAAATTATCCCGGATCATTCCATATATCTTCTCCACGTATGCTGTAAGTTGCTGTTTAAACAGTAAAGCAGGATACTTGGCTTCGACTTGTCTCAGTGTCTCTACTCCACTAGCCATGCTTCCATTTATTAGAGCAAGATTTACACCTTGTGGAGTTCCTCTGAAGCTCTGGAAATAGAAAACAAATAACAGAACCACTCAGTAACTATTATGAAGCTTCAGTTAAAGAAGATTAATTGTGTACCTGGGTCATCCTTCCAAAAAGAGTAGCAGAAGACGATCGTCGACGCTGTGGAGCCATTCCTGTTGATCCACTCGCCTTCAGCGTCCGTTGAAGCAACAGCAACAGTGTCGAAGCATTTGAGAGCCAATATGCTAAGATTTCGTTGTTGTCCTGTGTCTATAAAACAGAGAATGATAATTCAGCATTACAGTAGACAATGATAATAAAGTTGAATATTAAGATTATAACCTCAATTGCATGTCCAATGGTCTGAATAATACGATCAAAAACACTTGTACGCTCTACTTCAAATGATCTCCAATGAAGAAGGCACTTGTATATAATGCAAGCAGCGACTGGCCGATTCCCAGCAAAGCCCAAATGCTGTGCGACGCACCTAATTAATAGATCTTGATTTTCCTGCCAAGATAGTAACATATCAATTGCAGAGAACGACATAAATCTAAAGAATCTATACAGTGATTGTAAAAAAAACATGAGTAAGATAGCAGACAACACCTGCTGTTTTTCATTAAGAGATTTCTGCGGCTTATCATCAATGTCATATTCCCTTTTAGGAGAGGAGACATTATTGGACTCCTGAAACACCAAAAGATAAAGAAAAGATGGATTTATTTTGATGAATTTTCCAGCAACTCAAGTATATAGTTGCTAACCAAATATATAGAGCATGTCCACTCACTGGAGTTATTTTCAAATCGCCACCTGATACGTGACCACTTTCCGTATTCCTCTGTAAAACAAACAAGCAATGTGAACTATGAATCTCCAAAAATGAACAAGGTTAATAGCATAAATACACTAACTGGGCCACCTGTAAATTTGACTTAGAACGGCCTGACAAAATTTTACTTGGAGCCATTGAGACAGCTTGCTGACGAAGGACTTTATTTTCAGATTCTACATTCGAGAGCTTCTCCTCTAGCCTAAATGAGAAAATGCAGATCACAAGCACTATAAGATGAAGATTCAATGTTGCATAACATGACGAGAATGCATTTCTATATGAACATGACGATCATCCCAAAGTCCGTTAGAAAAAGAAAAAGGAACTACAGTATTTACGTTTGTATTAAGTTTTTCTCAAACTCCAAAATACAATAAATAAGTTAAGCCCACCGTAGCTAGACAAGTATGGACAAATGATAGAACATATGATTAGAATGTCTTCTGCTACATGGTTGCAGTCTGAAAATTGAAACCAAAAGGAGAATCTGGACATGTATCATGCACAACAGAAAAAAACATGGAACATTGGTGACAAAAGCATAAAAAGCAACAAGCAACATGTGAAAAGTTTAACCTTCTCAGATACTCCTGAAATTGACGCATTTTTACTTCAGTCTCTTCCAGTTTCTTTTGCTTTTCTTCATTTGCTTGTTCTTCTTCAGAGCATTTCTTTTCTAATTCATCTGCTCTTTGTTTTTCTGATTGTAGTGAGGTCTACAGGCAAATGAAGTTGTACGTCACAAAATGAGTGTAAGTGTTAAATCATAGACACAAAAGTGCTTTAGTTTATCTGATAGTATATCTTTGTGCAAAATTTATGGACGAGAAAAGCATTAGGAAATTCTGGTCAACAACAACAATGGTAGTAGACTATGTACCTTAAGTTCCTCTACCTCTGCTTCCAAGGAATTAACCTTTTCAGTGTCTTGGATTAGAATCTCAGTTTCCTTCACTACAGGAGGTGCTTCCTCAATAGCCTTCTTAGCAGCTTCTCGTTCCTTTACAAGCATTGCATTTGTTTCATCCAATTTAGCTTGCAGGGCTTCCATGGAGCTCTGCAACTTTGATAACTCTTGGGCTTTTGCTTCTTCCAAATCTGTCTGTACATATGAATTGATTTGTGTGAAATGATTGAAACAATAGGTCCAATGCACATATGAAAAAAAATCGAGGCAACATATCACAATTATGGAAGATGAAACCTTGATGTAAGTTGTAACACATTTATTCTTAAGTGTTTATGGAGTGGAAGATATATAAAATAACAAAATAAGTCCAATATTGTACCCTCATTCGCTTCTCTAACTGCAAACGCCATGTAAGTTCTTCCACTGTCTTTTCAAGTTTATCCTTTGCTTGCTTGAGTGCACCCGTTTCTCTTGCTTCCTGAAGAGAAGATAATAGCAATGCATTAGAAATGATTTGAGGTCTATGATGGTGCTACGTATTACTCAGGTCTAAACCTGCTGCTGCCCTATGCGACGGGTATTTAGTCCTTAGTGTGTGCTGGGGTAGAGCCTAGTCTTAGGCTTGTAAACCATACTTCTTTTTAGAGAACATGCGAACAGAGTTTGCACATTAAGAAGAGAAGCATCCATACATAGAAGAGCGGAATTCAGAGGCAAGGTATTGCCACCAGAACTCACAGAGAGGGTAGCAACACTACAACATGCACACATTCGAAACCATACTTTTTTGTTCTACAACACACCGAGGCACAAAGCTTTTGCGTTTTCTCAGAAAAATAGTAGATAATTCATGAGATCATTTACTCTCCTCGGTCATGCACTTCAATTTTAAGAGCATGAAATGTTGAGGGCAAGAAATAATTTTTATCCTTTATATAAGGGCAACAAATTTGATGATGGAGTTTGTTCTAAGAATATTGTACCGAGTAATTCGACACATAAAAGTACATTCATTAATTAATCCAAATTTTTCATATTAAATAATTGGAATTCTTTTTTTTTCGAGAACACTGAAAAGCTTCGCATGTCCTTTCATTAAAAGAGAATAGAAGACCAAGATCAGCGAATTGCGAGCCTAAGTAACGGCAAACGGCATGTTAACAGGTCCAAAAGCAAAAGGACAGCAGCCTAGAACAGAAGAATAAACAAGAAATTCACCGGTTGGAGCAAGGACAACGACTGACACCCTAAAATTAAGACTGCAGGAGGCTATAAATGCATTTCATTCCAGTCAACCTCTATTGCCCACTCTCTTTCTTGATTGCTTGGACTAAATGATGAACCGGAGTATATTCATTATTTAAAACTCTACTATTCTTTTCCTTCCAATCCATCAAAGCGACCAGGATGATGTGAGTCAAAACCCTTCCTGTTGTGTTGAGGAACATGATTTCACGCTTGAGTCCACCAAGATTCGAAAGACTCCACAATCCAAGGAGTGCTGCTAGGGAAGTTAATCCAAGCCATGATGTGTGCCCATATTTGGTCGACCATCCCGCTCTGGGAAAGAAGATGAGCGATTGACTATTGCTGTTGCTGGTGCAACACATAGTGACCTGATTTGATAGTCCTCGTCTTTTGAATCCATCCGCTGCTCAACATCTTCACCGCACCGGTAGCCAGATGAAGTACTTGCAATGTATGGGGACAAGAGATTTCCCGATTGGACCATGGCAAACGCAAGGGACCTTTCTTTGGAAGAAAGTGAGGTAATCTTGAGAGTGTTCTAGCACCTTTTAAAAATTTCAACTTCAATTTTTTATTATAAAGAAGTGTTATAAGAGACCCAAAAAAGGAGAAGATAAGTTTGCACTTTTTATGGAAAAAGATAAGTTTGCTTGACTAGTAGGATTTATCTTTTTCTTCCTCTTCCTTTCGATTTATCATTTGTCAGCTTTTATTCTCACTTTCATTACTCTTAATGTAAAATGAATTTGAACTTGAAAATTTATACATAGGTACAGTAAATTGAGCACATAAAGAATTTTCTCGAGAATTTTTCATTTTGATTTGGTGCCCAAATGGAAAGCAGTTGCATGTTTCATAGCATATATTGCCTTATATAGAAGGGATTTTTACATATTCGCCATCAGCTCGAAATTTTATGACTAGTGCTTGTAATAAACGAGTTCATAATGGCAAATGCATAATAAATTTTGGAGCTAATGGCATTTGTATAAATTTTCCTATATAGAATGGCATAAAATCTAAAAGCCATCAAAGGATAAAAAGGACTAGCGCATTTAAAAAAAATTATGACAGGAGCTTTGCCCATTCATTAAAGAAAGGAAACAAATGTAAAGGTTACAGCAACCCTCTCAGATGGGCACACAGAATAGGACTGGCCGATCATGTTATGTCATAACTAGCATATGATATGTAACAATAGTACATTTCCTGTGATAATACACATACCATTTTAAGTTTCCTGAGTTCTTTCCTTGCAATCCTTCCCCTCCATCTGCATTGTGCAACAATGGCTGCACCCTTTAACTTCTTATGGTATAAATGAGCTGTATGGCACCTATAACGAGCCTGTAACAGAGAATCAGGACATTCAGGAATATATCATGTTTTGAGCCAGTAACAAGCTGCACGTTGAGTTGTTTATTCAGGAGGAACTGAAGACCACCTGAATTGTAACCGCTGCCTTAGATCGCTTCTTATGTCTAAACTCATTTCTCGCTGCCATTGTCCGCAATGCAGTTTGCACCACGAGAACCGAAGCATTTAGGAGTTTGTAGGACCTCCTTGCCTGATGCCTACGTTGATTTTTCTGGATTTTGATGGAAGCTGCTTCCCTTCGCATGCGATCATATAGTTTAGAAGCCAATCTTCCTAAAACACAAAGCATGATTTTGACCATTATTAGTAAAATAAAAAATCACCGGTCTACAGTTAAGTACAAGCAAAACAGACCTCTCCATACTGCCTGAAAACATACAGATGCCTTCCTCAAATAAACAAACTTCTTCCGCATGATATGTGTCCGTATTTTCCCTTGAATCGTTTTCGCCGCAGCACTGAGAACTTCAGTTCTCCTAGCATCTAATTCGGCCATCTGGCCGGCTCTCAGAAAAACTTTTGTTTTACCTATCTGACAAATACAAACAAGAGTTAATGTAAGAGAAATAACATAAGTTCTCATGATCTTGCATTTATCTATATTTTTTTCCTATGCTAGTACTCTAGGGCACCTTGCATGTGATAGTCTGATACTTCAACCTATAAGCTTAAATATTAAGCAAGTACATCAGCTTTATGTACAAAATTTCCTTTACCAGATCATCAATAGCTGTCCAATGTATGATAGGCATTGAAAGAAGATTGAACTTTGGATAACAAAGCAATGTGACAAGGTAGATGGACCAGAGTTCAGGTTAGTTACCTGAAAGCCTAGAAGACCCTTCTTTTCCAGAATCCTCTTGCATGCAACCTTTTCATCACAACTATTGAGATATGAAAAAGAAAAACTTAAGAGATGTATCACATTTAGGAGGACTGGAAAACTCTTCTGAGTTTCAGATATTAAACTACAAATCTGCATAACTTCAAAGAAGAACTTACTTTCCTTCAAGGGCATCTGGAGCAAGTATTCCAAAACGATGCAAAAACTCATAAAATGTGCGACGTGTAGGATATCCGGCACAACTGATCCTGATGGCCTCAAGTACACCCTGATGATACATGGCATGCAATATAACAGAATAACTTTGTGATATAGACCAAGTCCAACAGAGCCATCATTAGACTGCAGCACAGCAATAAATAATAGTTCAGAGGCACTTACACCACAACGTAACTGTTGCATGACATTGACATTCTCGAAAATTGCTGGTTTTAGCACATTATTTGGCTTGACACATCTGATATAATGAGGTTCAGTAGAATTTAATGTTTCCATAAGAGCTTGAAGTTGTTGCTGCCACACAAAAAAAAATCAGAGGTTAGCAAAATAGTCATGCATAATAGCAAACTGGATAAAAATGGAGACAGGATAGGTGAATATAGAACTGGCAGCAAATTCTGAAGCATAATCATGCAGAATGAAATGAGCGGGAAAACCTTGAAGCGTGCTCCAATGGAAGAGAACTTTGAGGATTTCGATGTCTCCTCTGGCAGAGGAGGAAATAATCCTGAGATGAAGGAGCATCTAGAAGCACTCAGTAACTCCTGGTGCTCCGCCACAACGTAGTCTTTATTTTTGTCAAGGAATTGGTCAGACTGATACAACACCTGAATACCGCAAGTATAAGTATCAGTTAAAACTCGACAATATCCTGGAGCAATTGAATTTGATGGAATAAAAGCTAACCTCTCCAGCATAGTGAGCGATTGCAAAATCTGTGCGGGATAGCTTAGGTTTGACAAATCGTTTATGCTTTTGAAATGTCTGGTACAGCTTCTGGGCAAAGGTCTCATGAGTTGACTTGGGAAACATACTGAATGCAGAACATAACAGTTAATAGACAACAATGTTAACATAGTTTTGCATATATTCGATGGTCATTAAATCAAACATTCAACTAAAAGCATACAGTAAAACAGAATTGATTAGATGGGAAGAACAAAGTAAAGATATGGTTAGCATACCACGCCTCATCAAGAAGTGCAATTACGCCACCAGGTTTCTGAAAAGGGACAATTCAGCAATACATGGAAAAGAAATGAGTGAGAATCCATCATAAAACTGACTGATAAAGATGTTATTTTGTTCTAAAATAAG
The DNA here is from genome assembly GCA_019208055.1 of Stipa capillata. Classification (NCBI taxonomy): domain Eukaryota; kingdom Viridiplantae; phylum Streptophyta; class Magnoliopsida; order Poales; family Poaceae; genus Stipa; species Stipa capillata. The sequence goes on along the minus strand of JAGXJF010005663.1, from coordinate 88,142 downwards.
TAGAAGAAAAAGAATGCAGCGTATGTGCCTACCCAAATCAGGGGCTTCTCTCTTCTTCTTCTTCTTATTCTTCTTTTTTTTTGACAGGAAGCACAGGGACTTCTCTGCCTAAGCTGGTCTTTTTAAATAAATCTAAAAGTATGTTGAATCAATGTTTGGCCTTGTTTTCAGCTTATTGGACTAATAAGGTGAAGCTTAGGTTTGGTCAAATAGGCCCTAACTGAAAAGTATTGGATTGCATTCTACAATGGCACGACCATATCGGAAAGATTGATGCCAACCAAGCAAAACAAGGAAAAAATGCCACCCCCCCCCCATTGTAATGGTTGCAAACATGCCCCCATTGCAACACTTTTCCACATCAAGACACTGGATGAAATTAAACTAATTATAAACTTGGATCTTTTATTCCTCCATTACAATGGTTACACATACCTTCTCAATAAGGTCGAGGACATCTTGATTATCGACGAACTCAATATAGCTCCAATCAATTTGTTCTTTGGTGTACTCCTCTTGCTCCATCTTGAAAACGTGCTGAAAAAAGATCATACAGGTACCTTCAGTCCTTCACATAAGTATATGCTCTTTTGTTTGCCAATCGGCTAGGAGGTTTGGCGTACATGAACCATTCCTTGCAAACAAGTATTACCTGATTGAAATGCTGTTGCAATTTCTCATTTGTATAATTAATACAGAATTGTTCAAAACTGCACAAGTTATTATTTGTCAGTTCGTGGAAACAACCAAGTGGATTCTAAATACAAGACTGGACTATAGTAAAGGTTACCTATTTAACTTGAAGCTCTCAAAACCATAGATATCCAGAACACCAATAAGACATTTAGAGTTAGCATCTTGCCCAATGGAACTATTAATTTTATCAACAAGCCTGCAAGATAATGACGCATTGCAATGATGAATCCAATCTTTTTTTTCTTCTGCATTGTGTTGGAATTTGGAAACGCATAACATATGTAATAAAGTACGAAAGGGCGTTATTATATTACCAGTCAAACAAGCGAGAATATATTGTCTTTGCAAGACCATCCCTGCTGATAGTTGCATTGTAAGGATCAAGACTCCTTTTTATAACCTCCTCTGGTGTTACCATGACACGCTTACAAAGAGCATCTGTCAAGGCTCCAGGATCACACCTGACATAGAGTACATGTCAACAGTCATTGGAGCAAGCACATAGTAATATCAGCAATTAGAGAACAGAACCAAATAAAGGTAGTTACATAAGAAGTTCAGCAGCTGTGTCAAGATGGAACTTAGATTTGTCATCTTTCAAAACTGAGGAATCAACTTCTTTTCCCTTGGCAAATTCAATGTTGCCAATATGAAGGATAGCTGCAACAACCCTGAATATAGCATCCTGGAAACAAATTCAGTTGCAAATTAGTGAGAAAAACATCTAGTTCAACTAGGCATTGAACATATCAAGGAACATATGGAAACAGTTTGAGCTACCTGTTCCTGAGTACTCATGCCAACAATATCCATTGCTCTTCTGGTAGCCAAATATTCATGAGCATCACTAACCCCAACCAAGTCATAGCAATTTGATTGATTAAGATAATGAAATGCCTTAGGATTGCCTAATTTGTACTTTTCAACCTCCTGAAAGTTCAATGCCGAAGGATATTGTTTGTATTAGGTACCGAATCCAAAGTTAGTGTAAAGAACACCAATGATGAGTTTAACGAGGCCCATAAGAAGTACCCAAGGAGAATATAGATCATTACCTCCTGTGGTGCCGCGCAAAGGAGATAAAAGCAGTGGTAGTTGCGTTCTGGATCAGAAATTTGGCATACCCGTGACCTTTCTAGCAAGTAAGTTCTGACAGCAGCACCTGAGATTCTCCCTTGCTTATCAAATTGAATCTCAACAAACTTACCAAATCGACTGCACCAAGCATTATGAAACAATGAGACTGGAACATATACACCTCCATGATTTGGAACAATGCAAGTAATCTTATGATTGAGATACATAGTTGTTTTAAATCTCCCCTACCTAGAATTGTTATTTCTAACAGTCTTGGCATTGCCAAAAGCTTCAAGGACTGGATTTGACTGCAGATATAAGAATGCACAATAGAAGTTCAATTGAAGTATAAATAACTTAACAGTACAATTGGCTCGCAAGGTAAGTAATGCTGCCTTACTTCAAGAACTTGTTGCTCTACTGTTCTTCCTTCTGTTGCAGCGCGGCCACCCAAATAAGCAAGATACCTCATAAGCATTTTTGTTGTTTCTGTTTTACCAGCACCACTCTCACCACTCACAAGAATAGAGTTGCTCTTTCCTTCATTAATCATAGCCCTATTTTACGTAATACAACAGTGAGATCAACCCATCTTCTATGGAAATACTGAACCAAGTCTGGCTATAAACCTTACCTGTATGCAACATCTGCGACAGCGAAAACATGTGGACTTAACTCTCCAAATGGTGCTCCCTTATACTGTTGCATCATGTGTGGGTCATATAAATGTGGCAATTTTTGGAAAGGATTGACAGCAATGAGAATATTTCCAGTGTATGTCTGCCCAAATGAAGAGATATTAGCAACAGGAACATTGCATGAGTTCCAAACTTTAAACTCAGACAGTACAGCTGACATAACGGCATATATACAGCAACTGTCCAAGCAGCAAACAGTAACAAAGAACATACATAGATTTCATTAAGTTCATATCTTGTCGCCAGATTCTGCAGAACTCCTGGCTCATGGAGATAGGAGAGCTTTGTCATGTCATCAACACCACCAGCAGCTGCTTCCATATCTTTGGGATATAATTTCGACAAATTTGCAATGATCTAAGTTCAAAGATAAGTAGCAGTATTATGTCAAAATGAACACTCAAAAGTTGCCAGACCAAATTATGGTTATAAAGAGTTTTAGAGGACTCTTAATGCATAGAATGCAACTTACCTTTTTCCCATTGGTTGCTTGGATCTCTGCCTCTTCGCCATTGATCTTAACGACTTCTCCATCGACCCAGGCAATATCAGGATCTTCAGCCCATACATGAGAGCCTACGATAATATTAACTTTCGTCCCCTGCAATGGAAATTTGAATATCTCAACTATGTTAGCTATTATCTACCAAAATCTTCTGGAATGATGGTGATGATGCAAAATTTAATTTCGCCAACGACGGAAAAATTATGACTCTATTGCTGGGATGAATGAAGGATAAAACATGAATTCGCTCGGATCAGAAATAATGTCAAACAAACTGTCACAATCTGGAGGCTAATCATGGTTAGCATTCACAACCTATCAATCCATCCAACGTAATCCTAGGTATAACTATACCGGATCCTTGTGTAAAAACTTTGTGACATCATTATTCAAACGAAAACAATCAGGATCACACTTCCCTGATGGAGCACCGATTTTTATTTTTATTGTTTTGCCACTGCACTACTCAAGCGGGCGCAGACCAGAAGGCGGAATTACCATTTCGCCGGCCCTCGGAGGATGATCAGTTGGACGCCGTGAGCGACGGGGCAGATGAACTCATATCTCTCTTCCCCCGAGCTCGTGCTTGTGATCGTGCTCGCGCGACCCCTCCGTGCGCCGTCGTCGTCGTCGCCGCCGCCGCCGCGTCGGGGAAGGAAGAGGTGCTGGTGGCGGTGCAAAAGTGGGGGAGTGGAGAGGGAGAAGGGGATGTGCAGAAGGCAGGCGGTGTGGGGTGGAGGGGGTGCAGTACGTGGAGCGGCCATGGCTGGCCCTCGCCTCGATCTCTGCGGGGCGCCATCAGGGCCGGACTGGACATGCGGCATGGAGGTGCGTTGAAGTTGAACCCCCGAATTTCGGGAAAATAGTCTGCTATTAGTAGTGTGCCAGTTCAAAAAAGATCGATATATATCGTTGCATATCGCTCAGGTGCATCTGCCCAAGCGTCAAATTTCGCCGGGATTGTGGGTTTAGACAGACATCCAAAACAGCTCCCCGTTAACCCCAAATGCAGTAGGTTTGTTATATTATGATACCCTTATTTGTGACATTCTTTTAGGTCTGATCTGATATTATAAAGTACGTCATGAGTGTGCATGATATTAATAACAAAGTGGATCAATCTCAAATAGAAAACATGGATACTGCTGATGCAACAGCCACGGTAAGAGAGAAATAGATTTTGCGAAGCTAACCGTAATTTTTAAGATAACTTTAGAAGTGTATAATAGATTGTGACTAGCGTATTTTAGAAGCCTCGGATTCTATTCTTATATAATAATCTAAGTGATAACCTACCTTATAGTCTTCTCAAGCACATCTTAATGTTTCTAACTTGCTTTGGATAGTTTGGTTTGTGTTTATATAGTTTCCATATGCTCTCTCTGAGTAGGAGACCATACATAAACCATGTAATTACACCTCTCCAAGTCACAAAAGATTAGAGCCCAATTAACGTACACTGAGTTATTTCTCAGTATTATTTTGCCCCTTACGAATAAGTTGGTGGGCCGATATTTTTCAAATTAGATGGCGAAATACTCTCTCCATTCTAAATTAGACAATTTTTTAAACTTCTTACCGTCTCCGATATACAACTTTGACCGTTATATTTTTTATAAATATCTAAGTAAAAGATTGTAAAATATGAATTGATTTATCACGCAGTGCATAGTGTAGAGACGTAAAATATGCGAATATCAAAGCACAAACTAACGGTGGATAGAAAAGGGAGTTCAATACCCACCGGAGGTAGCCCACTCTTTCATATATTTTGTCGAAATTGAGAACCCTGGTATAGGCTCCTTACTAACCAGCATAGGATTTAACCTTCAATTGAAGCTTAATTTTCCATAATTTCTGAAAACAGGGTTAAGTTTGTATCATCAAGAATGATGCTATAATTAGCCAATAGCAACGGTTCACACCTCATAATTCTATTCAGTATCCACCACGGAAGTATGTTTGGTTACCAGGCATAAGCAACGACAAGACATACAAGTTGCTGACGGAGAAACATACATACCAGGCTTATCATATTCCAAAATGGTGCTAATAGCACAAATCCAGTTGATGTGAGAACCAGTACAATAGCACAAAAATATAACAAACAATCGAACACCAAAAGAAATGTAGTTACATGGAAATGGCATTGTACATTCCCACCAGCCTTTTCCTCTTGTAAAAAAAAAGCAGGCGCGCTTTGCCTTACAGTATTCATGGCAAAGAAATGAGGTTATTACATCATGACCTATATTGAATAATTCCTTCTATTGGATCAGTGCTACACTGCTATGAGTTAATTGGAGGTTCCGCAGAAACCAGTGCCAACAATGAGAAAGGTTATAGCCTGTAGATATATGTAGATGAAATAGAAGTCGCCTCCGTGCACCAAGTCGTAGGTCGCACAGAAGAAAAGGAATGCACCAAACAGAATTTCAGACATGGTCCATCTGCAACAGCATGAAAATGGTGTAGATTTTAGAATCTAGGATTAGTTCAGCCTGACCTTTGATGATACTAGCAACTGCGCACGTGCAATGTATGTTTTTTCTTATATATTGCATGGAATATATACGTGGAAAACTACGCGAAGAAAAAAGATTGTGCATTAAGTATATGGTTAAATTGTAATAATTAAAATTTTCTAAATAGAGAAACAATATGTTAAAAACAAATCTTTTAAGCATCAGAAACAACAACTCTCAGGTATAAAAATTTAAATTAGGGAGTAATTAGGAGGCATGAGAAACAAGTATAGGAGTGATTATGGGAAGATCTAATCTTTGTCCATAACCATTGGATGAAGAATTATGAAATTGAATTAAAGATTTCAGATGGCTCAAATTGAAAGTATCACATCCTAACTCATGCCTTTTATATTGGTATAGATGTGACTCGGAGGAAGTACATAGAAACAGTCATCCATCTTACCTGTCCCAAAACCTGCAGCGAGGCCTTTCGAGTATCTGAGGTACAGGCTTTGTGCTGCCTGAATTGCCAAGCTTCTCTGTGACCACCCACTCGTTTACACTATCAAACTCCAGCAAACCAATGAACGTTGCCTTAGTTCGGTGAAAAGACATCACATTCTCAAAGAGGATCCAAAATGGTATGAAGTGGATAGAACTGCAAGGAGAGTAGTAGTTACAAACCAACATGCCCTATCTGAACAAAAGTATCTATGCTAACGAGATCTTTCTGCAAGCATGAAACCTTAGATTTCTAATGGCGTATAGAAGGGTTATTGTCGTTGGGATATAAACCACGCCCCATGCAGGAATCGTGACCTCAGGAATTAGCACCGACAATGGGATCACTACACAGTAGAGCATGAAAGGTACCACATGAGCAACAACCTTCCTCACAAAGAAGAAGCTGTAGAGCAAATAAAGCTTCCTCCAAAATGACACCTCCTGCTCCAGGATGTAGATGATGTCAGATAAGCATCGCAAAATAAACAAACAGCAATGCTGTAATCAAATGGTTGGATTGTGCACATAAAATAGGTTATGAAACGTCTGAGGACATAAATTTGATGCTCATGCACATGAGACAAAAAAAAATTACCTTATCATCAAATTCATAGCATTACTTGATTATAATAAGCAAAGTTACCTTAGTAAGCAATATTTCTGCTCCCATCTTCCGGAATAAATTAGCTGCCCCACATGTCCACCGGTGTTGTTGACGACGATATGCTTTCAGATTGCTTGGCAGTTCACTTTTTACCTATTATTTTAGTAACAATTTCCTCAGAAAGTTACTACATCACAATATCACACTGTTAACATATGATTGTCAATCAAACAAGGTTGTCGATTAAACCACAGTACCAATTGTAAGAAAAATCAGGTCTATTTGATTTCAATATTTCTGACATTTTCTAAATGTTTTGACATGAACCCGTTCAGCAAACCACCATGCTTCTCTCAAGAATAATGTTCTTTCTTTTCCATTGTGAAGGCCTGTCTTAATGTAGAATATGTAACAGCAGTGTCGTTCAACAAGTAAATGAATCCATGCAAGTATGTTAGTACCGTCCTACCTTAACATCACCAACATAGACAAATTTCCATCCTTTCAGACCTGCTCTAACTGCCAAATCCATGTCTTCCACCGTGGTTCGATCCTCCCAACCCCCAGCTTCCTTGATCGCAGAAATTCTCCAGACACCAGCAGTTCCTGAAGTTAAATAGGTTAATCCTTATGCAAATGGTTCAGTACTTCAGTTCTTGTTGGGAAGATTTATCTGTTATACCATTGAAACCAAAGAAGGCTAAGGCGGATGAACCTGCTTCCTGCTCTACTTTAAAGTGATAATCTAGTGTCATCTTCTGTATCCTAGTCATCAGGCATTCATTGGGATTAACTGCAAAATCGTCCCGAAATGCCAGTCAGCAAATTCCTGTCAATTGGAACAAGAGAAGCATCAGACAGATAAAGCCTACTCAGTTGATGTATTGGCAAACTTCTTGTACACCATATATACTCAGAGTTAATTGATCGAATTGTTCGTATTCACATGAGACACAAGTACAATCTTATGCTGGCAACTTTGCATGGAACAATATAAATGGATGAGTTGAGTACGAAATGACAAGGTGCTTGACTACTTTTACAGTGGTGAGATAGTCATTGGAAGAGATCTATGCTGGCTGTAATCCCTACATATGGTTGAGCTGTAATATTGTTTGCATAGCATCAGCACCAGAGCAGTCATAATTTGTCTTTCTTCATATAACTATGGTATGATGCTTTAAGAAAAACATGGTCTAACCAAACTGCAAAACAGATAATCTATTGTTATCCTTTTCCCTCCACTTTGACAGTTCTTATTGTCGGTCATACTTAACATGCACTTTTTTTTTAAATAACTTAATATGCACATTCGATGGTGGTGTTCAGCCATCGGCTCTATGTTTCCTGTCACAAGATAAGATTGGTGCTATGTTAATTGCTACAACTAGGCAGCTTACAGATTTGCTAGTACAACTGTCAGAGAATAATAAACTAACCAAATGAACTCATAACCAGTGTAAACTTGAGTGCTTCTCATGCTTACCAAATTCCCAGCGTGCTTGAACAAGAGCAATTTGTGGATTACGCGCAAGATATGGGATGGTTCGCATGAGGAAATCGGGCTCTGGTTGGAAATCAGCGTCAAATACAGCGACAAAATCACATTGTTGGACATAAGCATGCAGCATCCCTTCTTTCAATGCGCCAGCCTTATATCCTTTTCGAGTGTTTTCTCACCTCATATTTTACATTCTTGCCTTTGTTAGCCCAAAACTTGCATTCGAGCTCCACCAGATCCTATTGAGAACACACCACATAAATGATTTATCTTTGAGGAGTGCCACAAGCTAATAACAAAATTCAGTACCACTTAATTAAATAGTTCGAGCTCATATGTACGAGTACTTTATTTCTACTCAAACAGATAATTATTCGAAGGACTACTCAAACATGTGTGATCAATGCCAGCAACCACAACAGGAGTGCTTCTATGTTGCAGTTATGTAAGCCTCCTTTTTTCAAAGCAAAAAAATCTTATCTAAGGCTCCTAGCCGTTTGTAGCGTACCTCTTGTCATCATCTCCTTATTCACTTTCTTTTTGGCCATGATGTAACTTCTATTATGGATACTATTTGTTATAATTCCCATCCAAATGTAGCAATTTGTCGGTATCTCAGACATATCATACTGTTACTGCATTGCCGGCCGCCTAATGCCTAATACTACGTCTATAGCACTATCTAATCTTCTTTTTTTGCGAGGAATACCACTATCTAATCTGACAACTCACTACTGTCCATCAATTCTATTCTACTACCCTACTAGTACTATCTGCAATGCTAATTGCCAAACGCTTAAATCTTTTCAGAACCTACCAACAACAGCACTGAAGCAGAAAAAGGGAAAGGAAAAAGAAAACACCACAGAACAACTTGAGTGAATACTACATATGTATCATCTATGGCACATTGGATGGCATTTTCGCAGCCTTTAGGAAACGTTGCAAGATGGAAAGGCCAAGATAAAAGCATCACAATTGTCCAAGCGTCGGCATTTACCGCGCTACTACCGGTCCAAACAGATATAGGCTTTTAAGCTTACCTTGACCGTTGGATCCGTGGAATCGTCCAGAACCTGTACGATTACCCTATCGGACGGCCACGACAGCCCACATGCTGCTCCAATCGAGAGCTTGTACACCTGCACCCGAACAGGAGCGAAGGAGGCGTACGTATATACACCAACCGTATAATCATACAGTTTAGACTGCAATTGCAATTACAGAAAATACGTACACTGTACTCATTAAAAAATACGTACATTATACGCAAGTACATACCTCCCTCTCGTTGTACATGGGGATTTGGACGAGCACCATGGGGTAGCCGACGCGGCCGCCCTCCTCGTCCTCGTCCTCGCCGTCGTCCTCGGCGCCGTGGCCGCCGAGCGGGCCCGCCCGGTACCGCCGCTCAGGGCGGCGCCGCGCGAGGCTGGCGGCCGCCATGAACACGGCCTCGGCGAGCAGCATGGCCGACATGGCGAGGCACGCGCCCAACGCGGCCGCGAGCGCCGGCACCACGGCCCCGGCCCGCACCGCGTCCCACGAGCTGCCGCCCGGCCACCGCAGCAGAAGCAGCAGGGACCCGTCGACGTCGAGCCATTCCGGCGCTGCAGAGACGGGGATCTCGCCGCCGGCCATGCCCACCTCGGCTTTTTCCTTTGCTTCGTGGCCGTGAGGTTGCTTTTTGTGCGCGTCAGAGCGGAAGGGCGCTTTTGCCCTTCGCTTATAGCACGAGCGAAGCTAGCGGAGTGGAGTTCCCGAGGAGGCTCCCATCCCGTGAGTAAGCTACTGCACTACACTGTAGCCTATCTGAATGACATGTTGGACCAGAAGTCTCTCGGTCTAGTGTGTCAGCCAGTTAAATCCGGAGCCGCTTGGTCCGCGAAACCGCAGCTTGTGTTGTGTCGCGTCTCCGGGTCCAGACCCTAGCAATGTGGGGCCCGCGTGTCATGCTCGCGGCTAGAGAATCGCATGCTGCCTCGCCTGCCTTCGCCATGGTTAGCGTATGCTGTGGAGGTCGTGCTCGTAGCCGGCGGGAAGACGCCGGAACGGGGTTGCGCGTGGACGCCGAGGGAAGGAGGTCGTAGTCGGCGCTTGATTTCCGATCTGTCGCCGTCGTGGCTGGTGGCCACCGGCCGGCGCACGCGGCCAAGAACGGTTTTTGAGGAGGGGTCGCGCGCACGACGAGAGCTTCTTTTGCAGCCCCGTTTGGACGGGTCCGTCGTGTTCCTCGTGTTCCACTATTTGACAAGCAAGTTGCCCTCTCTCCCTTGGGTCGATGGAGGCTTTTCTCCATAGTAATTTTTTACAAAATCAGACAAGAGCACTGTCATTTAATTAAATAGAAAAAACATAGAACTGTATAATCAGCCTTCGGTTAGGGGGACAAGGCCAGAAGAACGTCCCACTGCAAATCCCAATCAACTACTGAAAAAATCAGAGCCACCTTGTACGCGTGCAAGAGTCGTGAAGTTCCAAAACGAGAACTCCTCTTGAGCACAATGAGCAACAGCAAAGAACGGTCCAGCGTTTCACTCGTGAAGGCACACCTGTTCCTCTCCTCTCCTACTACACGTTCCAAAGAACAAAGATCAACATTCTACCAAAACGTTTTCTTTCGTCCTTTGCACGTGAAGACGGTCTGTCGACTCATCAAGCATAAATCAAAATGATCGAAATGGGTTTGCTGGTGGCCGTGGCTGGGACACCGTTCAGGAGCGCACTTGTAGGGCCTCAGATGAGAAAAGGGGTTAAATAGATCTTTTAAAAATAATTATGATATAGACCAACCTTAATGTAGAAATTAACAAAATAATTTTACATAAATTCAAAATCTAAAAAGTCTTTGTTTAACTAAGTGCACGGACATCTAAATCAAAGACAAGGTTTGCAATCTTAGAGTGATAAGGAAGCAAAGCAATTTCTATATAAGATAATTATACAAATATGAATTTAAAAAAATAAAGAGAACAAAGACACAAACGATGTTTGTTCTCAAAATTTGAATGCCCAATTATATCCTACGTCTTCTTGAGGAAGTTTGTCCTAACGAATAAGCCGGCTCCGAATCAAGCGCTTCTTCAAGATCTTTGCCTCTAGCAAGAACTATTCATTTTGGTTAGCTCGTTCCTCCACTTTGGATACGGTGAACTCCTTAACCACTCACAACTCCTTAGACCTCTTCACAACCTCTGTTGAAGAGATCATTGAGCTCACAAGTGCCAAGCACTTAATAAAGGATCACAAGGGCATCAACCAATATGCAACACAATGCACAAATCTTCTTCTCACTCATCAATAGCAACCCATGCTCTAGAGCTATTAAGGGGGTATTTGGTTGGGCTTTTGAGCAGCTTTCCACTCGAAAAAACTGCAGCCCAACCAGAGGGCCAGCTTTTCAGCAGTTTTTTTCCAACAATAGCTGTGGGCTTTGCAGTGTAAATTCAGCTGTTTGAAAAAGCTGCCTTCTGCCAGTTTTTTTGTAATGTGTTAAAGCTTCAGTGCTCATTTTTCAAAATGATGTAAATGATTTGGATCAACCAAAAGCCATATGTTCACTTTCCCACAGCCACAACAGCTTTTCAAACAACCAACCAACAGCAGCATTGTCAATAGCCACAGCCCAACCAAACAGGCCCTAAGTGGAAGAAGATATGAGGAGAGGTCAACAAATGATCCCAAGAGCCAAAGCTACCTCTCCTAATCAGCCAAGGTAGCTACTTATAGCCCAAAATCAAATCTAGCGGTTACTTACTTTCTGTGCAAAACTCGAAGGCTCTAACACCAAACTCGGAGGCTTCGGGATCCAGAAAAATGACTATATTAATCAGTTAGAACCGGAACTCGGAGGCTCCGAGAATTCAAGAAACACAAAACTGTCAACATCAGGAGCTGATGTCAGAGGCTCTGAGATTACATCAACAGAGGATTTTTAGAAGCTGATCTTCGAGGCTTCGACATGGCACTCGGAGGCTCCGAGATTTCAAATACCTCAAGATATGTCAGATCAAAAGTAGATCTTAGAGGTTCTGACTTTAAACTTGGACACTCCAACTCCAAACTCGGACACTCCAACTCCAAACTCGGACACTTTGACTTTTCAGACAAGCATTAATCATGCAAGATTAAAAGTTGGGAACAAACAAGTTTGGGGAAAATGCAAAACATCTCAAGGTTTGAGCACTTAACACATGATTTGTTCAAACTACTCATTTAACAATCCATCTTGATAGTACAGTTATTTATCCAATAACTGTTTCTTCCTTCAATACCTTGAAGCCGAAAAAACTAGGAACACCTAGCTAGGCATATCTTTGTGTTGAGTACTCCACTTGAGCTTTATGAAGATAATCATCTTTGCTTCAAGTTGAAATCTACTTCAATCCCTTTTACTCAATGAAGTCTTGAGCTTTATGATCTCTTGACTTCATCAGTTTGTTCATCATAGCTTGATAGATCACAAGCTTCAGGAATATGTCTCCATGTAATGCTCAATTTGAACTTACACCTTGATGTCGTCATCTCTTAGTGCTCATTAATATTAAAACTTGTTTGAGGTTCATCCTTGCATGATGCACACCTCAACATTCCTTTGAGGATCATCCTCGTATGAAGCACCCTATAAAGATTATGACAACACTCAATGCACATTGATGACCACCAACACTTGATATCATTTTCACTTGAGATTTTGTGAGATTATCATCTTGATGTAACCTCATGAAGTAGACCTAACCTTCACACTTTCCAAACATATGAAACGTGATTAAAATTACGTACCAAACCATGTGATTACGATTCACTTGTCCATCATCGCATGATGGATTGCAAGCTTCAAGTCTTCATCCACACATGATGCTCGATTTGATCTTGCCGTATTCCTCTTGATGTCGTCACCTCTTAAGCTTGTGGCAATGATCTATATATCATGATGGTTATTCAACACTTGATGTCATCCACACTTGAGACTTGTGAGATCATCTTCATGATGTCATCTCACCAAATGGTACATAATCCACACATATTTCTCACATATAGCAAAGAGGTTGGTCCATGAAATGAAATTCACAATTACTAACCAGGACTACTTGGTCACACTGTCACTTGACACATCCTCCAAACTTTATGTTGACCATCTGGAATTCATCCATGAATCGTGTTGTGGTCAAACTTCATATTTTCTAGATTCTCACATTGGTTTACACCCCGAACTCATTTTTCACCTCTTCTTGATCACATAACATTCACCCCTTGAACCCATCAATCATTGATGCATCTCTTGATTTGATGATCTTTATCACACAAATCCATCCAAAATCCTTCACGCATCACCAATCATGGGCTTACAGGTTTATTCTCTTGATGCAACCTCACGAAGTGGAACTTAACTCATACATACTTTCCATATTGAAGGAAATAGTTAGTCCATAAATCCAGTTGTCACTAATCACCAAAACTACTTAACACAAGTCTAAGGATCTAGATATACCTTCAGCACCAAATCTCAAACCTCATGTATATAAATACACTCTCTGTATTGCACAAAGATTGTAAAGACACTTGCTCTGCCAACCGAGAATAGCCAGATTATCACAAATTTATTGTGAAGGACTGTTCAAGCGATCTTCTGTATCGATAGTCACCAACACAAAATTAATCTATGATTTCTATGTCAATTACTATTTCACATTGCTTGTATGTGTCGTAGCTTAAATGCACTCTAAACTACTGGCTATTTACTAGAAGACATAGGTATTAAGTTTCATGCACCAACCAGTAGAACCAAAAGTCCGAACTGATGGAGAAGGTTAGGCAATCCACATATACTTCAACACCTCCTCTCACGTATGGCTCGATAAGGCCTAAACGTGGACAGAAAGAGGGCAAACAATTTTTCTTAATTTAAATTGTGAAAGCTGAGACTTGAACCCAAGACGTCTTGGCTCTGATACCATATTAAGTTTCATGCACCAACCAGTAGAACCAAAAGTCCGAACTGATGGAGAAGGTTGGGCAATCCACATATACTTCAACACCTCCTCTCACGTATGGCTCGATAAGGCCTAAACGTGGACAGAAAGAGGGCAATCAATTTTTCTTAATTTAAATTGTGAAAGCTGAGACTTGAACCCAAGACGTCTTGGCTCTGATACCATATTAAGTTTCATGCACCAACCAGTAGAACCAAAAGTCCGAACTGATGGAGAAGGTTGGGCAATCCACATATACTTCAACAATAGGGACCATTATAACGATAATATCTCGTCTAATAAAAAAGAGAAGGTAGTCCATTTTGCCCCCTTCACCATCTTATCCTTTGACTCTTTCTCTTTTTTCCTTCCCTTCTCTTCACCCATTCATCCACCATTCGTTAGAAGACATCCTCCATTTGCTGCGCTAGTAATCACAGCATGGCAAAACAACACTACCATGTCATGCAATAAGTCTAGTGCCGAGTCAGAAAGTGGACCCTACGACTATGACATTGGTTGTGGTGTGGTTAGATATTTGCCACGCCTAGATGAGTGACATGGGCTCTGGCAGCGTTGTCTAAGGATTAGATTTGGAAAATAGTTTGATGAGTGAGGAGTTTTAGCATAATGAAATCCCTGCTCCATCCTGTAGCACTGTCGGATGCAGATTATTTTACATAAGGATGTGTGCTGCTTCATCTGTTTTTTTAGTTATATAATCATGTTTTTAATAGTTCTTTACATAGATTCTTGTCGGCGGAATGGGGCCCAGGGTACCCCTAACCGCCGGCGGAGGCCAACCAGATACCGCAGAGGGTGACGCGTGGCGCTCCGGTCGCTGGGGCCTTGGGCCCCGCCCGGATCGTCGTACGGAGCCCGCGGCCAATCCCAAGGAATCAGGGGTCTCCTCCAGAGGCTGCATCCGCAAACCAGAAGGAATCGTGGGCCTCCGGGAATCCACGGCCCATGCGCTGAGCGAGCACTCGGGGTCCGTCCCCGAGCGCTCGGCGTCCCAGAAGGCGAAGGGCGCGCTCGGGGTCCCCTCCCGAGCGCTCGGCATCTTGGCGGATGTGGGGCCCAGGGGAGCGCTCGGGGTCCGCCCCCCGAGCACTCTCCCTCGGGCTCCCCCTTCAAGGCGCCCCGAGCGGCCCCCCAGCGGGTGCTCCCTGAGCGCTCGGGGTTGCTCAGGGGCGCGTAGAAGACAACTGGCGCCCCTCCTAGCGAAGGAGGTCGCTCGGGGCCGAGTGCCCGGGGGATGACGTGTCCTCTGGTGGGGCCCTCGTCCATGCACGTCGTCCAGCGCCAAGCTTCTCCAGCAAGCCTCCGCCCTGGCGGAGGCATTTAATGCCTGTCATTTCAACGGGGAACCCAAAGCCCTGTGAGGGCATGATGACGATCAGACCGGGTCCCACTGGTGCAGGCGATAAGCTCTGTTAGCTATCCCTCTCTCTCTCTCTGAGGGGTGGGCCCGGGCTGATCGATTCTTTGACCGACCAAGCGCGCCGCCCCGCACGCCCTGTCGCTGTCAACCTTTTCACCCCATGGGGGACGCCGCCGCGCGACCAATTGCGCGGCATGAGAGGCTGACCCACGGGGCCCGTGAGGGGACGACTTACCAACCCAGTCAGAAGGAACCCCGTAAGTCTCCGTCCGCGGGGCCCGCCGAAGGCAAAGGTGTCAGAGCCCCTGCTCCGACACGCCGCGAGGCGACGGCCCGGCGGAAAGTCTCAAGTGGGCATTAAATGAAGGTGTGGGCGCTTCCAGTAGCGCCCACGTCGTCTACAGCACAAGTACAGCTCATGTTCTCCTTTGCCGACCTATGTGGTATTCCCCCCGAGTATATAAGGGGAGAGCCTGGTCCATGCAAAGGGTTGGCTCATTTTTCCTAGGTTAGATCTCTCTAAGTTTACTCCTTATCGAAGAAGCACCGTTCTTCCTCCGGGCCAGAGCTAGAAGAAGAACAGTGCGTACCTCTGTAACTCATCGTACTTGCCATATACACCCATATATACAAGAAACAAGCAGGACGTAGGGTATTACGCCTTCCGGGGCGGCCTGAACCTGGGAAAATCCTTGCGTCATTTCATTCTTAGCCACCGGGTTTATTCGCTAAACTCTAATCCACACCAAGGCTCGTAAGAAACTCAATACTCCCCTGGGCCGAACTCAAAAGGGGGTCCCTCCGGACCACCGCTAGAGGCGTCTCTACGCCGACAGCTGGCGCGCCAGGTAGGGGGAGTTTTAGGTTTTCTTCCAACGTGCATCATCCATGTCGGGCAACGGGGAGCTTTCCCCCTCGAAGCGCGACGATCCGCTTAAGAATCCGAGCAAGGCTGGCGGCCCCTCTGCGGTCGACCCCGGGCTTCGGCATGAGTCTCTGGCGGACGAGGGCACGGGAGGCGCCCATCGGCCAGCCGGCGGTGCCATCCCACCAGTTCGCCGCCAGCTGAATTTCGATCACGCCGGGGAAGCAAGCACGCTCCAGGCGGTCCAAGTCCTTCTCCGGCATCCTCCTGTCCCAGTAGGTGGCGCGTCCCCAATGGGCCCTTGGCTCCAGGACGTGGCCGCCCTGGTCGACACCGCCTGCCATCAGGCTGCGGCCCGGAGTTCCTACACCTCCTCGGGGCGCGGGAACTCCCACATCACTCCTTCAGCGGCCGCACCGCCGTAACCCTCCGCGTGACGATGCGCGGGGTCGTCGCGGCAAATCACCCCAGTCGGTCGCCTCCCCTTCTCAGGGGGGCGCTCAGGATCTTCGTCATCACCTTAACAGGCAGAGGGAAAAATGAAGATGCTCGCGTCGTCATCGAGCGCCAGCGCGAGGTCAGGGCCGAGGAAGGCCAATCTTCCTCCGCTCCTGCCGCCAACCGTGCACGCTCCGTGGCACGCGCCGTCGCCCATCCGGGCGCGAAGCCTACCACCCCACTCTACGGAGCGGGCTGCCAGGCCTTCACCGCAGATCTGCGTCGCGTCACCTGGCCGATTAAGTTTTGGCCGGAGTTGCCGCAGAAGTACGACGGCTCCTTCCACCCGGAGGAGTTTCTGCAGATCTACACCACGGCCGTCCAGGCCGCCAATGGAGACGAGAGGGTCATGGCTAACTGGTTCCCTATGGCCTTGAAGGGCTCTGCCCGTTCTTGGCTCATGAACCTCCCTCACGGCTCCATCCGCTCCTGGGACGACCTCTGCCACCAGTTCGTGGCAAACTTCCAGGGCACTTTCGAGCGTCCTGGCATGGAGAGTGATCTCCACGCGGTCAAACAGCGCAAGGGGGAGACGTTGCGCCAATTCATCCAGCGTTTCAGTCAAGTGCGCAACACCATCCCCAGGATTTCTCCTCAAGCGGTCATCATCGCCTTCACTCAGGGGGTTCGCGATGAAAAGATGCTTGAGAAACTGGGCACTCGCGAGGTCCAGTCCACGGCCGAGTTGTTCGCTATCGCGGACAAATGCGCCAAGGCGGCCGAGGCGCGTGCCCGTCACAACCCGCGCTCCGACCAATCGGCGGTCGTCGGCGCCGGCTCTTCGCGTCCCTCGGGCAAGGGGGACAAGAAGAGCAAGAAGCGTAAGTCCGAGCCCGTCGCGGCGGCGGAGGCCAAGCCTCGCAAGCCGCCACGTGGCGGGGCCGACGGCGGCAGGAAGCCACCCCGGGCTCCCCCGAGGGGCCCCGGCGTGTGGTGCCCAATCCACGAGTCCAACCTGCACGACCTTTCCGAGTGCAGGTCGGTGAAGTTCCTCGCCGAGAGGAACAAGAAGCAGAGGGAGGAGCGCCAGCGCGACGCCGGCGAAGCGCCCAGCGGAGGAGGTGACAATCTCGGCTTCCAGGAGCCCGAGGCCGTCGCGTGTATCAACGGGGCGCCTTCACGCCCACCTCGCGCCGCCAGTTCAAGCTGTTGGCGCGCGAGGTGTGCTCGGCAACCCGAGCGCCAGCGCCTTGCGACCCCTCAAGTGGTCGGAGATCCCGCTCACCTTCGACCGTTCGGACCACCCTGAGAGCATCTCGGGCGTGGGCCGCTTCCCGCTCGTGGTCTCCCCCACCATCTGCAATATCAAGGTAACCCGCATGCTCATCGACGGGGGCGCGGGGCTCAATCTCCTGTCCCCCGAGGTGTTCAATAAAATGCAGGTTCCCCAGGCGGAGCTGCAGCCGACGCTTCCCTTCTTCGGCGTCTCCCCTGGCTACACCACGCCCTTGGGCCAGGTGCCCTTGATGGTCACCTTTGGCACCAAGGACAATTTCCGAACCGAGCGCATCATCTTTGATGTCTCCGAGTTCGAGCTACCCTACAACGGCATCTTGGGGCGCCCAGCGCTCGCCAAGTTCATGATGGCATGCCATTATGCTTACTTGACAGTCAAGATGCCGGGCTCCATCCGCGGCGCCATCACGGTGCCGGCTGATGTCCGGGGCTCCGTCGCCTGCGCCGAGCAGCTTTTCTCCAAGTCGTTGCCGCCGGTGATATTCCCGAGCTACCCAAGTCCCCGGGTCCGCCCCCGAGCAAGGTCAGAGTTGTCCCCGATGATTCTGTCCCTGTCAAGGAGGTGGCCCTGGGAGAAGATGCGTCCAAGACCGTCAAGATCGGCGGCCGTCTGGCCACCAAATAGGAAGGCGCGCTCGTCACTTTCCTCCGGGCAAACGCTGACGTGTTTGCATGGCAACCGTCCGATATGCCCGGGGTCCCTAGGGAAGTGATTGAGCACCGCCTCGCCGTGCGTCCCGACGCTCGGCCCTTCCGGCAGAAGGTGCGCCGTCAAGCGCCAAGAAAGACAGGAGTTCGTCCGGGCCGAAGTCGCCAGGCTCCTCGCAGCCGGCTTCATCAAGAAGTCCTCCACCCCGAGTGGCTCGCCAACCCTGTTGTCGTGCCCAAATCCAACGGCAAGCTGAGGATGTGCGTGGACTACACCGACCTCAATAAGGCTTGTCCGAAAGACCCTTTTCCTTTACCCCGCATCGATCAGATTATTGATCCACCGCAGGGTGTGATCTCTCTGTTTTTTAGATGCCTACTCTGGGTATCACCAGATTAGTATGGGCTGTAAAGGATGAGGAAAAAACCTCCTTCACAACCCCTGCGGGAACCTTTTGTTATGTCCGCATGCCTTTTGGGTTAAAAAAACGCTGGCCCGACCTATCAGCGGGCCATGCGTATAACTTTGCAGTCGCAGCTAGGTCGCAACATTGAGGCCTACATCGACGATCTCGTCGTCAAGTCAAGGCGCGAGGAAACGCTCATCGAGGACCTTGCCGAGACTTTCGACAGTCTCCGGGGCACTCGCTTGAAACTGAACCCCGAGAAGTGCGTCTTCGGGGTTCCATCCGGCAAGCTTCTCGGCTTCTTAGTCTCAAGCAGAGGCATAGAAGCCAACCCCGAGAAGATCCGGGCCATCGACCAGATGCGCCCGCCGGCTCGTCTCAAGGACGTGCAGCGCCTAACGGGCTGCATGGCCGCCTTGGGGCGCTTCATCTCCAAGCTCGGGGAGCGGGCCTCCCTTTGTTCAAGCTTCTCAAGAAGTCGGGCCACTTCGAGTGGACCCCCGACGCCGAGCAGGCCCTCGAGGGCCTCAAGAAATATCTCACCTCACCTCCGGTCTTGGTCGCACCGAGACCCGAGGAGCCCTTGCTCCTCTACCTCTCGGTGACGCCCCGGGTGGTGAGTGCAGTCCTCGTGGTCGAGCGGGAGGTCGGGTCCGAGTTCCCGGCATCCCCCGGCCAAGTGAAGGCGCTCGGGTGTAAGCTCCCGAGCGGTAATCCCGAGCAGCCTGATGGAGCGCTCGGGTCCAAGCTCCCGAGCGAGGCTCACGGGGACTTAAAGGGAGCGCTCGGGTCCGAGCCCCCGAGCGGTTCTGCCCCCGAAGGTACCTTAGGGCCCCGAGCCCCGAGCGACCCCGAGCAACCCGCCTTGCTCGGGAACGAAGCTAGTCGCTCGGGGGCTGGCCCCGGGGAGTCTTCATCCCGGGTGCATGTTCAGCAGCGTCCCGTGTACTTCGTTAGTGAAGTACTGCGCGACGCCAAGACGCGTTACCCTCAAGCCCAGAAGCTACTCTATGCGGTGCTCGTCGCATCGAGGAAGCTCGGCACTATTTCCAAGCGCACGAGGTCTTGGTTGTTACGGCCTACCCCCTCGAGCGCATCCTCCGCAACCGGGAGGCCACTGGACGAGTTGTCGAGTGGGCCATCGAGCTCGGGAGTTCAACCTGCGTTTCGTCAGCAGCCACGCAATCAAAAGCAGAGCTCTGGCCGATTTTGTCGCCGAATGGACGCCGGTGCCAGAAGACGAAGGCGAACAACTCCCCTCCGACCCGGGTCAGGGAGGAACCGAGCACTGGACGCTGCACTTCGACGGTTCCCTCACGCTCAAAGGCGCGGGGGCTGGAGTAGTTCTCACCGCTCCGACCGGTGAGACCCTCCAGTACGTCCTGCAGTTACTCTTTCGCGCCACCAACAACATGGCCGAGTACGAAGGCCTCCTTGCAGGGCTGCGCGCCGCCGCATCCCTCGGGATCCGCCGTCTGCTCGTCAAAGGCGACTCCCAGTTAGTCGTCAATCAAGTGTCAAAAGAATACCAGTGTTCGGACCCCCAAATGGCAGCGTACCTGAGCGAAGTCAGGAGGTTGGAACGGCGTTTCGATGGCCTGGAGCTCCAGCACATCCCTCGCCGCTTCAACGACGCCGCCGACATTCTATCGCGACTGGCCTCCTCTCGGGAGCCGGTCCCGGCTGGGACCTTTGAAGAAAGGCTCTCTCGGCCGTCCGTCGAGGCCGCCGACCGAGACGAAGGGGGAACCTCGCGCCCAGGCGAGTTTACCCAGGCGGCGCCTTCAGTGGGAGATTCTCCCGTCAGGCCGCCGCCGGGTGAGCACCTCGTGCTCACCATCTGTCCTCAGGTCGTCCCTTGGATCTCCGAGATCCGAGCGTACCTGAAAGAGAATATCCTTCCCGAAGACGAAGCCGTTGCAGAAAAAGTAGCGCGGCAGTCAGCAAGGTACGCGCTCGTGGATGGGGACCTCTACAGGCGCGGCACCAACGGCATCCTCATGAAATGTATCTCTCGGGAAGAAGGTCATGACATGCTCGTGGACATCCACGAGGGCGAGTGCGGTAGCCATTCATCATCCCGCACGATGGTCGGTAAAGCCTTTCGGCAAGGATTTTACTGGCCAACAGTGCTCGAGGACGCCTTCGAGCTGGTTCGACGCTGCGAGTCGTGCCAATTCCACGCCAAGCAGATCCATCAACCGGCGCAGGCCCTTCACACCATCCCCCTCTCATGGCCCTTCGCGGTCTGGGGGCTGGATATTCTAGGTCCGTTCCCCCGAGCGGTCGGGGGCTACGAGTACCTCTACGTCGCCATCGACAAGTTCACTAAGTGGACGGAAAGCTGAAGCCGTCGCCAAGATCAACAAGCACTCGGCGATCAAGTTCATCCGAGGCATCATGAGCCGTTTCGGGGTGCCCAACCGCATCATCACCGACAACGGCACGCAGTTCACGAGCGACGCGTTCCTCGAGTACTGCCAAGCCCTCGGGACGGAAGTCTGCTTCGCCTCCGTCGCGCACCCTCGGGCCAACGGGCAAGTTGAGCGTGCCAATGCTCAAGTCCTCCGAGGGCTCAAGACAAGATCCTTCGACAGGCTCAAGAAGTGCGGCGCCGGTTGGATAGAAGAGCTCCCGCTATCCTTTGGTCGATCCGGACGTCCCCTAGTAGGGCGACCGGTGAAACCCCTTTCTTCCTCGTGTACGGGGCAGAAGCCGTTCTTCCCTCCGAGCTCGCCTTCCGGTCCCCTCGGGTCGCGGCGTACTCGGAGGGAGACCAAGACCAGCGCAGGCTCGACGACGTCGACCTCCTTGAAGAGCACCGATGCCGAGCGGCCCTCCGCGCCGCCCGGTATCAGCAAAGCCTCCGGTGGTATCATCAGCGCCGCGTCCGGCCTCGATCGCTCGAAATCGGAGACCTCGTTCTTCGGCGCGTCCAGACCCGGGAAGGAAGGAATAAGCTCTCTCCCATGTGGGAGGGGCCCATACCGAGTGACCCGAGTCACTCGGCCAGGCTCGGTGAGGCTCGCCGCTGAAGACGGGATGCCGCTCCCCAACGCGTGGAACATCGAGCTCCTGCGAAAGTTCTACCCGTGAATGGCCCGGGTAAGTTTTTCTTTTAGGGTCAGCTCCCCGAGTGCCGAAAGTGAGTCCCGGGAAGTTTCGGGTTTGCCACCTAAGCCCTGGTCGCTCGGTCGGGTTCCTCAACCCCGAGCGCCGGTCCGGCCAAGGTCGCCCGAGCATCCCTCGTGCTCGCACCTACACTCGGGGGCTCATTTGTATCCCAAGCTATGTGAATAGCAGTATGATCAATATAAAGACGAATTTCCTTTATAAGAATCTCCTGTGCAATATTGAATTCTCGTTTCAATATCAATATTCCGTTGCTAGCTGTCAAAAGAGTTTCTTTTTCCGGCGGGTATCAAGATCCCGAGCCCCCACTCGGCAAGCAGATCCCACCGATCCTAGTACGAGCGGTCGAGCTAGCCCGATGACCGTCCGCGGGCCGTAAGACGTTTGGGCAGTTAGCTATACCCCGAGCACATCCGAGTCAGGGCAAATAAGCCCCTGACCACTTGTGCTCTGCTGGTCAGCAACCCCGAGCGCTACCCAACGTCAGGTCACTCGGCTAGCATCACTCCTCGTGCTTGAGATCGGTAGGCAGACTCGAAAGCCTGTGGGGTTCACAAACGGGCAAGTCTTGAGAGAGCCTGTGGAAAAACACCTCTTTTGCTAGTCAAGCTATATAATCGCTCATGAAGTGAACAGGTTGATAAAGGCGAAACCTCCGGGTACCGCCCACATCATCGAGGCCGAGTTCCAAGATTCCGATAAATCATGGAGCTTAATCCATAAGCTAAGCTTCCGATCGCTTATCTCCATTTTTAAAAGCTTCCAAGCACTATATTCGCAAATAGTTTTTGCTCGGCAATATTTCCAAGTGTTTCTGAGGTCATGATGGATTTACCTGAAGGTATCGGCGTAAGTCGCGGAAAGTACTTCGGGTTGTCCGCTCAAAAGCCCTGGCACCCTGCCTGGTTCCTTAACCCTGGGCGCCAGCCTAGCAAATGAGCCGCCCAAGTACCGTACACGCTTGCGCACGCGCCCGGCGGTTCCCCTTGAGACGCTTGGGAGGTATGAGGAAATATTGCCGCGTAAAAATGAAAGCCATCAAAAGAAACAAAGTTATGCAACTCTATCAGTCGTCGGTAGAGCATTTGCTAACAATTAACGGTTTCGATAATCGTCTTTGCACAAAGTCTTGGATGAATTTGCAGGAAAAATCCGAAGTCCGGAGCTCGTCCTCTGGACCCCTGCGGCCCCGAGGGCCTGTCATCCCGAGCCTTAGTCTCAGCCCTCCAAGCGCTCGGGGGCTGGGGGCCTCACGCCAAAGAGGAGCGCTCGGGGGCTGATCCCGAGCTCGGGCAGGAGTCCTTCCAAGTAGCGGCACGTCTAACTCTCGGGGGCTGGGGGCCTCGGGTCCGTCCCGAGCGCCGTCCTCGGCTGTCCGCGAGCAAGAGCCAGACACGCCACACAAGTCCAAGACGCGGCACGTCTAGCTCTCGGGGGCTGGGGGCCTCGGGTCCGTCCCGAGCGCCGTCCTCGGCTGTCCGCGAGCAAGAGCCAGATGCGCCGCCAAAGACGAAGATGGAAACCGTTCGGAACTATGTTCGAACGAAAAAAGTTGTGAAAGTAAGGCGTCGGAGGCCAAGTCCACGCCCGAAATCGCAACTAAAGCGAAGTGTTCGGAGCCAAGTCTGAGCATAAACTTTGCAAAAAGTAAGATGCTCGGAGCCGAGTCCGCATCAGAAATTGCGCGGAATCTTTCCCGGAGCCAAGCCTGGGCGAAGAACCCGCAAGACAAAAGCAAAACGCTGCTGGAGCCAAGTCCAGTACAAATGCAATGAAAGGAAAGCAAGGAGCAAAAGGCCTTCCGGCCAGCAGTTCTTTGCACTACAAAAAATCGCCAATGAAGCACAAGTTCTTACAAAGGGGTTTCTATCCCCCGGACTAAGGACGACAAAATATAAAACAAAGAAGAAGCTACCCCGAGCGGTCGCCGTCGTCGTCGCCGGCATCCACCTCGCGGACGAAGCGCTGGGCGATCTGGTCGGCCACCTTTCGAATCTCCTTCCGAGTTTCGTCGTCGGCGACCTCGTCGTTCCCCTGCGCGGCGGGCTCCAAGGAGAAGCTCGGGTCGCGGCTGCGGTAGCACGCCAGGGTGTGCTCCGCCACCGCGAGCGCCAGCTCCTGGCCTTCTTCTTCAAGCCGGCCGGTCATGGCGTCCCCAAGTCCAGCAAGCCGCTCCGCGACCTGTTGGAAGCCCAAGGCGACGCCCCCGGGGGTGTCGGCTTTGAGCGCTTTCGGCAAGTTGATAACCCCGAGCCCGGCGTCTCGAACGGCCCTCCGAGCCTGAGAGAAGATGTCCCTCATCAGGCGCGTATGCTCCGCGCGTTCGCCAAGCAGCCCGAGGCGGGCCTCCTCCACCTTTTGCCATGCAGCGGCGGCCTCCGAGCTCTCGCGCTTCCTCGCCTCCTCCACCTCCTGGATCTTGGTTTGGAGGGTGCGTTCGGAAGTGCGCGAGTCCTCAAGCCGCCCCTCGAGATCTCGGATGCGGGTGCGGAGATCCGCCATCGCCTTGGCAAGCTCTTCACGGGCAGCATCGACGCGGCCCTGGACTTCGGCGTTCAGCTTGTCGGTCGCCTTCTCCAGGTTCCCTTCGCGCTTGGCGAGCACCGCCTCCTTCGTTTCAGTCTCCTTTTCGCGAAGGGCGAGCTGCTCTTCGCGTTGCTGAACGTCGGCGGTCCGCGCTTTCAAGCTTTCCTCGCGCGAAGCCAGCCGGTCTTCGATGTTACCTTCGCGAAGGGTGAGTGTTCGTCGCGTCGGTCCGCGTCGGCGATGCGCTTCTCCAGCCGCGCCTCCGCGTCAGCGACGTCCTTCTCCCGCTGCTTCAGGCCCTGCTCGCGCGAGGTTACCTTGGCTTCGATCCGAATGAGGCGGGAGGTTCGCTCATTAAGGAGGTTTTCCTTCTCGATGAGCTCCCTCTTCAGCTCGTGCATGGCTTCCCGCAGGCGATCGACCTCGGCCATGCCCTCCTCGTACTCCCGCTTGGCGATGCGGGAGCGAGCCAAGAAGGACTCCGCCGCCTCCGCAAGCAAGGCCTCCCTCTCGTCAAGCGAGCCCTCCCGCTCCTCCAGCGAGGCCTCCTTGTCTGCCAAAGCCGCCTCCTTGGCGGCGAAGTCCTCCTGAAGCTTGTTGATGGCGGCGCGCGCGGCGTCGAACGCGTCGGGGGGGATCACCCGGGATGCTTCGTCGCGCCGCGCAGCGCGCTGCACCCGCGGCAGCAAAGTCAAGGTGGAGCACCCGAGCACCTCCTCCTGAGACTCAGGGTACTCCACCGCAATAGAGCCGCCGGCCCCCTTCTCGGGCCGAAAGCTCTCGGCTCCCTCCACAGGAACCGTCTCCTGCTCGGGCTCCGCCGCCCGCTCCTCAGCTCCGGCGGCGCCCAGCTCCTGCCCGGCCTCCGCCGCCCGCTCCTCAGCTCCGGCGGCGCTCGGCTCCTGCCCAAGTGCCGCCGCCTGTTCCTCGGGCCCGGCAGCACTTGGCCCCTGCTCTTCCTCCGGATCGGCGCCCGGCGCCTCTGCGTCGGCCCGCGCAGCCTCCGGCGGCGCCTGCGCTTTTCCCTGCGCGGCCGTTTCCGCGCTCGGGGCAGCTTCTTCCCGCGGGACCGCCTCGGCTCTCGGGGCTGGCTCCTCGCTCGGGGTCGGAGTTGCTCTCGGGGCCGGCGGTGCGCTCGGGTTCGGCGCCGCAGAACCGCTCGGGACAGAGGTCCCGCTCAAGGCCGAGGGTTCGCGCGCGGCCGCCTGCGTGCTCGGGGCCTCGCCCGCTCTCGCGTCCCCACCCGCGCTCGGTGCAACCGGAGCGCTCGGGACCGAAGAAGGGCTCGGGGACACTTTGGTTTTCTTCGTCCTGAAAAGCCAACAAAGCCAGGCTCGGGGTCAATTCCCGAGCACAATACTCAAGCAAAATAAGGCAAAGGTGAGGTTTATTCTTACCGCCACTTGCCCTTCGGGACAACCGAGTCCGGGTCGGAGGATCCCGGCGGGTTTTTCCTCTTCTGTCCGGTGGCGGCGTCCGCGCCGGCCGCCGGCGAGCTTCCAGTCGGCGCGGGTCCCAGTGGCTCCTCGCCCCGAGCCGCCGCATCCATTCCCTGGCGCCTGAGGGCCCGCGGGCGGAGGGGGCGGCGGAGGCGGCGCAGAGGGCCACCGCCCGAACTTGAGGCCGGCATGGGCAGAGCTTCCCTGCCCAACGTCTCCCACCACGGTCGGCTTCGGTGTCTTTTTCTTCTTCGCCGCCGGCGCCTGCGGTGGTGGAGACGGAGGTGGCGGGGCTAGCCCCTTGCCCTTCGGATCGGCGGGGTCGGCAGCAACATCTGCCGCCGGGGCGCTCGCGGCTCTGGCCGCCCGCGCCTGCACCTCGTCTTCATCTGAGAAGATTCGAATGCCCCCAGCCGGCGCGCGCGGACCAGCTCTCGACGCGGACACGAAGCCGTGCGCATCGCACACCGGCATCATGTCCAGGATACTCTGCCGGTCCGCGTGCACGCAGAGTGGCAGGTCCGGCCGGGCGAGCTCGGCCTGCGAAGGATCTTGCTCCCCGAGCAGCACCTTCAGCAACATCGCCACCACGTCAGGGGTCAGGTTCATGCCAGCGCCGACCTCCGTCCGGCAGAAGTCATCGTCGCTGGTGTACATCCACGCCGGTCGCGCGCGCTCCCGTAGCGGCGCCAGCCGGCGTCAGAGGAAATCGCCGACGACCATGGTGGCCGTCAGCCCCAGCTCCTGAAGTTGGGTGATGCGCGCCACCGCCAGAAACAGCTCCTTGTCGTTCGGGTCCATGTGCTCCCATGCCTTCATGTGCTCCGCCGGCGCCTCCGGGATCAGCAGTCCCGTCGCCGGGTCGGTATTGACATAGCACCACTGTTGGCGCCAATCGTCCCATTTATTCCGCAACTTCTGCGGAATGTAAGGATCGGCCTCCTTCCCTCCCCGGAGCTGGAAGTTGGCGCTGCCGGTGACCTCCGCTCGGCCGGAGCCCCGCGTCCTCCCGACCGATCGGAGGACGAAGTAATGCTGAAGGAGCGCCACCGACGGCATCACCCCGACGAACATCTCGCAGAGGTGGGCGAAGATCGCCAGCACTACCACGGAGTTGGGGGTGAGATGGAGAAGGTGGACCCCATAATCCTTGAGGACCTCCATGAAGAACGCCGAGAATGGCGGCAGAAGTCCCGCCCCCAGGAAGCTCGTGAAGATCACCGCTTCGTTCGCCCGCGGGTTCGGCGGGTACGTCGCCGCTCGCACCACCGTCGGGTTCGGGCGGCCCTCCGGCACCACGATGCCCCGGACCTTGTCCATCGCCTCCTCGTTGAGGAGGCGGGACTTCTGGAGCACGCTAGGCGAGCTCGGCGTCGGGGAGCCGCTCTGCCGGGTCTTGCGGCGAGTCATTTTGGTGGCGATTTGGTGGCGGAGAAGGTTTTCGGGAGGCGAAAATGGCGGCGGCGAGAGGAAGAAGACGAAGAAAGCGCAAGTGCTTTGGGAGACAGAGCGCTTGCGCGAGGAGGCGAAAAGTTCAAAAGTGAGAAGTGGTTTTCTTTTCAAAAAAGAAAACCGCAGAAGATCGACCGCGAGACGGTTTCCAAAAACAATGATGGGCTGTCAATTTACTGCCGTTGGCAGTGAATTCGCAGTCGCGCGAAATCCGGGGCACGCAACCGTCCGGAGCAGCGCGCTTTTCCCGCGCGGGCGCAACCCGAAGCGCCGTGGCCAGGTGGCGCGTGCGGATTGGGCGTCGCTCCTGCTGCGCGCGCGGCACGCTAAAAGCGCCCCTCCGCAGGGCGCATCAGTATGGGCCGGCATCTTTTGCTTGGCCCAAGAAGGAAAGGCCTTATCCCCAGTCGCAGCCCTTCGGGCCGTTGCTGGGAGATAAGGCCGGGGGCTACTGTCGGCGGAATGGGGCCCAGGGTACCCCTAACCGCCGGCGGAGGCCAACCAGATACCGCAGAGGGTGACGCGTGGCGCTCCGGTCGCTGGGGCCTTGGGCCCCGCCCGGATCGTCGTACGGAGCCCGCGGCCAATCCCAAGGAATCAGGGGTCTCCTCCAGAGGCTGCATCCGCAAACCAGAAGGAATCGTGGGCCTCCGGGAATCCACGGCCCATGCGCTGAGCGAGCACTCGGGGTCCGTCCCCGAGCGCTCGGCGTCCCAGAAGGCGAAGGGCGCGCTCGGGGTCCCCTCCCGAGCGCTCGGCATCTTGGCGGATGTGGGGCCCAGGGGAGCGCTCGGGGTCCGCCCCCCGAGCACTCTCCCTCGGGCTCCCCCTTCAAGGCGCCCCGAGCGGCCCCCCAGCGGGTGCTCCCTGAGCGCTCGGGGTTGCTCAGGGGCGCGTAGAAGACAACTGGCGCCCCTCCTAGCGAAGGAGGTCGCTCGGGGCCGAGTGCCCGGGGGATGACGTGTCCTCTGGTGGGGCCCTCGTCCATGCACGTCGTCCAGCGCCAAGCTTCTCCAGCAAGCCTCCGCCCTGGCGGAGGCATTTAATGCCTGTCATTTCAACGGGGAACCCAAAGCCCTGTGAGGGCATGATGACGATCAGACCGGGTCCCACTGGTGCAGGCGATAAGCTCTGTTAGCTATCCCTCTCTCTCTCTCTGAGGGGTGGGCCCGGGCTGATCGATTCTTTGACCGACCAAGCGCGCCGCCCCGCACGCCCTGTCGCTGTCAACCTTTTCACCCCATGGGGGACGCCGCCGCGCGACCAATTGCGCGGCATGAGAGGCTGACCCACGGGGCCCGTGAGGGGACGACTTACCAACCCAGTCAGAAGGAACCCCGTAAGTCTCCGTCCGCGGGGCCCGCCGAAGGCAAAGGTGTCAGAGCCCCTGCTCCGACACGCCGCGAGGCGACGGCCCGGCGGAAAGTCTCAAGTGGGCATTAAATGAAGGTGTGGGCGCTTCCAGTAGCGCCCACGTCGTCTACAGCACAAGTACAGCTCATGTTCTCCTTTGCCGACCTATGTGGTATTCCCCCGAGTATATAAGGGGAGAGCCTGGTCCATGCAAAGGGTTGGCTCATTTTTCCTAGGTTAGATCTCTCTAAGTTTACTCCTTATCGAAGAAGCACCGTTCTTCCTCCGGGCCAGAGCTAGAAGAAGAACAGTGCGTACCTCTGTAACTCATCGTACTTGCCATATACACCCATATATACAAGAAACAAGCAGGACGTAGGGTATTACGCCTTCCGGGGCGGCCTGAACCTGAGAAAATCCTTGCGTCATTTCATTCTTAGCCACCGGGTTTATTCGCTAAACTCTAATCCACACCAAGGCTCGTAAGAAACTCAATACTCCCCTGGGCCGAACTCAAAAGGGGGTCCCTCCGGACCACCGCTAGAGGCGTCTCTACGCCGACAATTCTCATGTCAACGCATAAAATAATTTGTCTGCTAGCTAGACACACTCTTAATTGACTTTTTTTTAGCGTGTAGAGTGCTATGATTAGCACTCTCTCTCTCTCCAATCAATTTTTTAGCGTGTATCGTGGCATAAATCACGATGAAATATTCAATAGTGGTAGGGGTGAAGTTATAACTTCATGGAGCTAAGAAATATTTGTCAAATTTGACAGAGATCATAAGCGATAAAAGATCGAGATGGATAAAAAAACAGAAGTAAGAACTTCTAGTTATTACCCATCGATGAGATTTTGATTTTTCTCGTTCACTTCGACTGAAAGTGTTAATTTGAAGCAGGTAGGCACTTGCAATTCCTGCCTTTTGCATCTTGCTAATGAACTAAAGACCTGTTTGGTTTTGCTGTGGCTGTTGACAAAGCTGTTGTTGGCTGGCTGTCTGGAAAAGCTACTGTGGCTGTGGGAAAGTGGGCATATGGCTTTTGGTTGATCCAAACTATTATAACATTTTGGAAAATGAGCTCTGAAGTATCAGCACATTGTAAAAAGCTGGCAAAAAGCAACTTTTCTAAACAGCTGAATTTGCACTATAAAGCCCACAGCTACCATTGACAAAAGCTGCTGAAAAACTGACTGTTTGGTTGGGCTGCAGCTTTTTCCAATGAAAAGCTGCTGAAAAGCCCAACCAAACACCCCCTATCGCCCACCACACGCTCGCATGATCGCATCCATCAGACATGAGAGCTATCTCTGAGCGTCTGACTTAATTAACAAGAAGTAACATTATAACAATGCACAATAAAACTACATTAGCAAGTTAACATCCCATGTACCTGCAACAATGCACGCTCTTCCCTACCTCCACTCTACTGTGCTATGAACCCAATCGGAAGCGGCGTCTCAACACACACCCCTCAGCCTCGCTACATCTCGCGGACGCCGGCCGGCGCTTCCATCATGTCAGGACGACACGAGATTGGCACGTCTCTGCGCCAAACCTGTCGAGTACGCAACGCATGCACATTGCGATTCCCTCATGCACACGCGGAAGGAGCTGGATCAGCAGTAAGCTCACCACTGGTACTTGGCCTTGACGAGGACGTCCTCGTAGAGCTGCGCGGCGTGGTCCCAGCTGAAGTCCTGCGACATGCCGCGCTCCTGGAGGCCCCTCCAGCTCTCCCTGTAGTTCCGGTAAGTGTCGAGGCAGTGCCCGAGCGCCTCGATCAGCTTGTGCGCCTCGGCGCGGTCGAAGGTCCACCCGAGCCCGGAGTCGCCGGACGGGTCGAACGGCAAGACGGTGTCCCTCAGCCCGCCGACGGCGTGCACGACGGGGACGGTGCCGTACGCCATCGCGTAGAGCTGGTTCAGCCCGCACGGCTCGAACCGGGAGGGCATGACGAGCACGTCCGCGCCCGCCGTGATCCGGTGCGCCAGCGGCACCGAGAACCCGACCCACCCGCGCACCTTGTCGTTGTGCTGGCGCTCGAAGTGCCGCAGCATGCGCTCCAGGTCGCCGCGCCCGGCGCCCAGCATCACCAGCTGCACGTCCTGGCTCACGATCCACGGCATCGCCTCCGCGATGATCTCCACGCCCTTCTGCCCGTCCAGCCGCCCGATGAACCCGATCAGCGGAACGTTGTCGCGGACCTGCAGGCCCAGCTCGCGCTGCAGGGCCGCCTTGCACTGCCGCTTGCCGGCGTCCAGCGTCCTCAGGGAGTAGTTGGTGTAACCGTCCGACTGCAGGTGCACGTCCACCTCGGGGTTCCACTCCCTGTTGTCGATGCCGTTCACGATGCCGTTTATCTTCCAGTCGTTCTGGCGTATGATGTCGTGAAGGCCCCACCCGCCTTCCACCGTCTTCAGCTCCCACAGGTACCCTGGGCTGACGGCGACCACCTGGTCCGCCATCTTCAGGCCGGCGGCGAAGTAGTTGGCGTGTTCGCCACCGACGGGGTCGTACAGTTTAAAGTGGTCCAGGTAGTGTTCAGGCAAGTCCGTGTATGGAAATTCAGCTACAGGGCCACGGCCCTACATACAACATTGGAAACATTTGGCATCAGGACAAAGTTTAACCCAACGGAGTACTGAACGAGAGCAATAATTGATAGAAGCACATAATTTAGCATGTGACTGCTGTATACTTTCATAGACAATCATAATTACTCACCAAATTTGATTCTCAACCAAGTTAATAGTAGTAGAGAAGAAAAATCAAGATTAGGAGGAAAAAAAGAACCTGGTGAGCAATGTTGTGTATCACCAGAACAGAGCGAGTGTACTGCATCAAACCATGGTCTCTGTAATACGCTTTCAGATAGACAGGTAGGAGTGCAGTGTGCCAATCGTTTGCAATGAACACCAGATTTCCATCCCCGTATGGAACACCACCGCACGGAACGTGCCAAGGAACCTGCAAATTATGGAGGAACAGAAGATAATCCATTATTCTTAAAGGGATGCTATGACAAGTGCGAAAAATTTCTACATTGGATGAAAGTTAGGAGTATGTACTACAGTTTGTGGCAGGTGGAAATGGTAACTCCTACAACAGAACAACATCTAGGTGAATCAACGGAACAACATGAGCAATCATGTACTAACATGACGAAGATATAGAAACCAGGATTATGAAGATCCGCATTAGATTAGCTCAAAAGCCAAAGCATGTATTGTGACCGAAGGAGCATTTAATGGGATCCAGATTTCACTAAAATATACTTAACAAGATATTATGAATCTGTGTGAAATACCCATTCACAGAGATGTATAATGGCAACCGGTTGATAATGGACTTGGAGAGGATACCTCGACAGCAGCCTTGCAGAACAAAATCATGCGCTTCATAATTTCCTGAAAGAAAATGGGCAATCATATCCCAATCAGTAGGCCTTGGCTTGATCTTTAGTTTACCAGTGCAATGAGACACCACACACATAGAAGATTCACCTGTCTGCTCCCGCCATAAATGTCATCTTGACGGTGCTTGAAGAGAGGAGCGTCGATGAACATAAAATCGACTCCATCGATGTATGCATGGAAATATTTCACTTCCAAGTCCTGTAGTTCAAAAAAAAAGTTAAAATAGATACATTATGACATTAAGCATTAACATTTCGTATGCCAAGCTCTCGTTTGATTGCATTATTTGCATACTTGTCCAGCAGCCTTGTAGTATTTCCGAATTCCAATATCGTAGGCTTCCTGATAGTCTCCATACCTTGGTACCACAACCTAAGATAAAAAGAACCATTTCTCAATTATTATCTAGTTTAAGACTTCAAGTCATCAAAGTGTACCTAAGAGTCCCTGATTCTAGATTCTGAATAATTTATGCTTTATATTATTATCATAACTACCTTCTACTATTTTTTAGAGATTAGGCGGGATGACTGCCGATCTTTGAATTGAAAAGAAGCCAATAGATACAAACTATCATCAGGCAAAAGCAAACATCCTGGATCTATCTGCCGAGCGACAATAGCCAGGCAAACCTGAACAAAATGAAACACTGACAACTACACGTTACAGTGGTCAGGACCACCACAAAGGAAAGAAGAGAAGGTACTAAGTGGCGAAAATCTTATTAAACTCTTTGGCTTTGGCCATTTTCCATTGCCCCGCTTCCTCACAGATGCTTTGTTACTATTTCCTGATTCATGCCATGCACATATTTTCAATAGAATGACAGAAAGGATTATCTCTCTATTGCTAGTAAGTTTGAGTTTTAGATGTTGCTTTGCATGATCTGAGTTCTTAGATATCTATATATGTACAAACAACAGGTGTGATTCAAGGCACCACCTTCGTTTTAAGGGATAGAAATACACATGTTAATCAGAAAGAAATGGAAAAAAGATCCCACATGTTCATTAGGTGGCCCATGTACAGTTGTGATGGTAAGGATCAATTGAATCAGATTAGGGAAAAAGAATTCACATGATCCAAACTCTATACTGTCTCGGATTAGAAAAAATAGTCCCCGTGTCTCTTGCACCTAATAATAATAAGTACTACTCGTCAAGATCAACATGTTTATGTACATAAAGAGTCAATCTACCTTGCCTTTCATCCAAATATGCATATCTGAACATATGGACTCATCAAAATTAGTACTACTATGCTGCAGAAACAGGCGGCCAAAATAAAATGAAAATGGGTAGTACCATAACACGATGTCCTCTCCTTGCCAAAGCCTTGGGCAAAGCACCCACAACATCTCCAAGACCACCTATGCAACGCAGCAGTTTTTCATATGAGTAATTCAAGCGAACTTCACGAACAAAAGCAGTGAAAAAAGATTTGCATGCCTGTTTTGCACCAGGGAGAACATTCAGCAGCCACCACGACCACGTTCATGACATTCTCCCCAGCCAACGGGCCTGAATCGTGATTCTGGTAATTTTCAAAGGAACCTGCGCCATTTGCAACAACCCAGCCA
The DNA here is from genome assembly GCA_019208055.1 of Stipa capillata. NCBI lineage: Eukaryota > Viridiplantae > Streptophyta > Magnoliopsida > Poales > Poaceae > Stipa > Stipa capillata. Next base: position 54,177 of record JAGXJF010005663.1, on the reverse strand, counting down.
TCATCCTTCACTTCCGCTGGCTCCTCGAAACAGATATATTTCTTGAAATCCCAAGCAGCCTCTTGTACAGCGGGGGTAGGGGGTGAAGGTGCTTTTGGTTCTGGAGCTTCTTCGGCAACGTTTGCACCCGTCTTCTCTGCAAGTTCCACATTGCTAGCAGTGTCAGACATGGGAACAGAAGCCGAGGACACGAAATTTGACACGGACGGCGTCGTCGTCGGCGTCTTCGTGGCGGGGACAACGGTCTCCGGTGCCTTGTTCCCGGAGGGAAGGATCGCGACGGAATCCGGAGCCGAGACCTTCACTATGCTCATCGGCGGCGCGACGACGATAGATTTGTTTTCACCGCTCACCAACGCGCCGTTCTGGCTTGGCAGACGGGGGCGTACTGCCCTGGTGCCGGCGGGGACGCTCCGCCACCTTTCGCCGCGTCGCCGCCGACGTTAGATTTGTTTTCACCGCTCACCAACGCGCCGTTCTGGCTCGGCAGACCGGGGTTGTCCTGCCTCGGTGCCGGCGGGGACGACGCCCCGCCGCCTTTCGCCGCGTCGCCGGAGCCATCACGATCGACCGACCTGAAAACGGGATCCCTCCGTTTCGCGACCTGCACAGTGCACACACAGGTGTGTCGGTTTCAAACAAACACGGTAAGGCAAGCCAACGAAGACGACGATCTCGAGGTGTGCACGCGTTGTAAGCCGCAACCAACCTTGCCCGCGGCGCCGCCGCGCCGCGCACGGGGTTGCCTCGCTGACGCGGGTGCAGCATCGTCGCTGCTCTGCTCCGGCGCCGCGCCCTTCCCTGCAGCCCCAGCCTCCGCGCGCACCGCCACCACCCCGTCCCGAGCCGTGCGTTGCGTCGGCCATCGCAGGTGCAGCGCCAGCCACCTGTTCGCCCCGGCGTGGAGGGCGGCGGGCGGCGCGCTCGCCCTCCCCGGCCTGCGCCCACCAGGGAACGCGGACGCGAGCGCGAGGAAGGAAGCCGCCGGGGACGCGACCGCCGACGACATACCGTGATCGATCGGGGGTGGGGTGTGCTGCGCAGTGCGCACGGGTTACGAACGTCGCCTCAGCCCAGAGCGCGGCGCGAGCGGTGGGAGAGCGAGCGGGAGTGGAGTGATGGAGCAGCGGAGTGGAGTGTGTGTGTGTGTAGTGTGGAAGGGTCCCAGGAAATGGCCGCGAGGGAGGGGTGGGGTGGGGTGGAGTCGTGGAGACGACGGCGGCGGCGGCACGAGGGGGAGACGGGGAAACGAACGGCCGGGGCGTGGAAGCGTGTTGGTTTGCGCTTTGCGGGCACCTGGAAAGCGGGGCCGGTGCCGTGCGCCGTGCCGCCAAACCGAACAGCAAGGCCCGCACACGAGCTCTCTGCAGTACTGCCCCCTGACGTGGGTGGCTGACATGTGGGCCCGCTAGCAGGCTGGCCCACATGTCAGCGACTCCACGTCAGAGGGCAGTACGTCAGAGGATTGCACATGAGGGGGGTGAGCCGTTTCCCAGTTTTGGTCTCCAGCTACGGCGACAGAGCGAAAGGCCCAGACGCCGGTTGCTTAGCAGCTGACATCCAGGTCCCACATCCTCGTGGGTCCCACACGTCGGTGGTCTTACTCCGCTGCGCACGGGTAGATGGCGAGGAAGCCGTGGAATATTTGAAAAGGGCGTGGGGAGGGTAAACGAGAAAACTGCGAGGTCCCTGGGCTGGCCCACCCAGCACTGACAGCGCAGGACCAGTTGTCAGGGACTAAGCTTCCGTAACACCACCCTTCATTGGAGATCCACGTGGAGACGAAATTAACGGGTTTCGCCTGGAAGGGAAAGCCTGGGGTGCGTGGCCAACTCATGATGTGCCTGGACAGACCTCGTTGGCTCGCTAGCTGTTTGTTTGCTGCTTCTTGTGTGCGCGATATCCACCCCAAACGCAGTGTGATCACATGCGTACGGGGACGCAATAACGAGCACTAGCTTGCACAAGCGACGCCATGGAGTTGTCTCCTTGTTCGGGAGCTTGGTTTTGCTTTTCTCATGTCCAGGTTGCAGGTTGCATCGCTGCGCACGACACAATCAGCAAGTGAAACAGCATGCTCCTAGCAGTGCAGCACTCATCCCTAGGGCTTTTTGTATTGTTTCGAGCAAGTGGCTTGAAAGCCTATATTACTAGAGGATAGTAGAAGTTACGTATGTGTTTAGTTACTTATTATGCAGTCTCCTCCATGTTTGATAGCTTGTATTACCCCCCTCAGTCTAATCATACAAGCTCGCTTGGTGTAGCTCGCTCGCACCTGTAATGTAACCGTCACGATGAGGGGTCGTTCTTCCCCTCACCGCACCACCTCATTTGTGGGTTTCTCACTTCTAACCCGCTCCTTGACTCCCGTACTCTTCTCTCTAGGGTTTGCACCGCACCCCCGTCGTATTCACTGCTCATAAATGTCCCTGGATTTTACAGAAAACCCTTGAAGAAAAAGAAAATTACAACAAAAGGCACAATGGGATCTTAAACATTGTCCATCTTCTTCAATGAGCTGCTCCACGCAATCTCGACCGCCTGATCCTGCAGATCCACCACCTTAAGCTATAGAAAGGAGGTGAATCCACGGTGCACCCATCCGCAGGTTGAGGAAGAGGATGTAGAGGCAGGCCTTCTTGACTCTCGACTAGGATGATGCCAGTTTGTAGAGTTTTTGCCACAAGGAAGTAACATGTTCAACAAGTATCGGCCAAACCACCGTCGCAAAACCTCGCCAGATAGAAACCCTACGTCGTCAGCATGGAGGGCCACAACCGGCGACAAAGGGGAGAAGAACCGAAAAAGGGGATACAAAAACATAGGCTTAGATACCAATGATCCAAAGCCACGTGATAAAAAACCCCTACGGTCGCAGGCCAGGGAGCACAGCGGACAAGTAGTCGGTGTCGGAGATGATGCAGAGCTTTATTCCTGCATCCGCCCAAACCCTAGGTTGGGACTCCATGTGGAACATGTAGCTAATAGTACTATTATGAACTACATACCAACTAGAGAAGGGTCGGTCTCTCTTCCTTCCGACGACGGTAAGGCAACCGAAGGTGAGGGAGACCGTCGATCTATGGTGGTGGTAGAGAGAACTTCACCTTTGTTGGAAAGGGCATGCATAAGGTTGTCAGGTTTTAGAGGGTTGAGTGGTAAGACAAAGATAGCTAGGGATCGACACAACCTTCTCTGACATCCCTAGGGGTTAGGGTGTAAGTTTTGGTAGGTTAGACGAATTCAAAGTGAAGGATCAAGTTGTGAAAGTGGCCTATCAATTAAATAAGAGAGGTCGGGCGTCAGTCCACTTACATCTTAGTCTGGACCGTTTGGTGTCATGTGGTCTAGTATTCTCCGTAGCTACCCATCCGCCACCGTGGGATGGGCTAAGCTGCACAACCCGACATATTTACATTGCTTACGAGCTACATGTGTTTGTCCTAATTTTAGACTATTTCGAACAGCCAAATTGTTACCGGCCGGTAACCGCGATAACAGGATCTACGGTCCCCCTCCGGTAATTTTTTTTTCTTAAATTGGTAGCCAAAACTTGGTCAGTTGTCGAAATGGTATGGCACCTTTGTCTTATAGCTAATGGTTAAGGTTCGTGTCCGACTACAACTACATGCTGGAGATGGGTTTATTATAGGCTTTGGATTGATCTCGTGATCTCTCCGTTGCTAACCCCTTGAAGACGATTACCAGCACCGACTGCGCTCCCACTTGCAAACAAAAGGATCTACTATCTATTATATATTAAAAATAGAATATAATAAAAAAATAAAAAACTAAAAATTTCTAAAAAACCAAAACATTGGACTGTTAATTTGGTGGACCCTTTTATTATTAGTAGACCATAACTGATATATCTTTATAACTATACCTAAATAGATCACAACCGATAGATCTCCATAACTGCGCCTAAACAGATCACAGCCGATAGATCTTCATAACTGCACCTAAGTAGATCACAGTCGATAGATCTTCATAACTGTACCTAAACAGACCACAACTGATAGATCTTCAAAACTGCACCTAAACAGATCACATCAAATAGATCATCATAACTATACCTAAATAGACGGCTCAGTACAGGCCGATTCGTAATTTAAACTTTTATTTTCCGTACTGATCTAATATCACACGTATGGGTAAAAAATAAAGATAATTAAAAAAGTTTGTTGCGCAATTAGTACTGATTTAATATCACATGTACATGTAAAAAAAATAAAGATGATTGAAAACGTTTCCCGTGCAATTCGTACTGCTCTAATATCACGTCTACAGATAAAACAATAAAACTAATTAAACAGATCACATCCGATAAATCATCATAACTGTATCTAAATAGACGGCTCAGTACAACGACTAGCAGGCCGGCTCGCAATTTGAACTTTTATTTCTGTATTAATTAATTAATATCACACATACAGGTAAAAAAATAAAGATAATTAAAGACGTTTCCCACACGGAGACACTGTGCTAGTCTAACAAACAAACAAATATGAAAGAGAAACAGCATAAAGACAGTGTATGGCCTTAGAGTGCAGTTCTTAGCATTACACAAAATTGTCGCATCAAATCTGCAGGTACATACATATTGGCCACCTCCGTTCCATGCAGAAACAGACACACCAAAACCACCTCACACGTCCCTAGTACATATGTTGCCAGGGCCCATGCTTTTTCGCCAGAGACGACGTGGCACGCTAGCTGGCCGTGCCGTTGGCGACGACGGTGATGTTGAGCCTCTTGAGCGTCTCGAGCGCGATGAGCTCGTGGCCCTGTCGGTGGGGTGGTACTCGTCCAAGAACACGTACTTGCTGCGGTCCTTGCAGAGCGTGGACAGCGGCGTGCATGTCAGCGTCGGCCGCACCCTCCCCAGCGCGCAGCAGGGCGCGTGCGAGTTGTTGAAGCCGTGCATGTAGGGCCTGTCGATGATGTCCTGGAAGTAGTCGTACACGTCCCCGAACTGGAACGTCGCGTTCGGCAGCGACGCCGACAGGCTCCGGATCACGGCGCCCGCCTGCCTGTTGAAGCTCAGCGCCAGCTTGTTCGTGGCCTCCTGGCACGCGCTCGACGACCTCTGCAGGATCCGCTGCAGCGGGATGCAACCCATAGGCCCCAGCCCGAAGAAGGTCAGCCTCCGGGCTCCCAGCGCGTGCAGCAGCCTGAGCTGCGATTCCAGCGTCCTGACCATGTACCTGACGAAGGTGTCGCCGTTGTAGGTCCAGGAGTCGGAGTAGACGGGGAGGAGGTAGTTGTTGATGAAGTCGTTGGCGCCCATGGCCACCACGTAGTACGCCTCGCCGAAGAGCTTGTCGGCGGCCGCCTTACCGATCTTCTCGCGCATGAACGCCTGCGTCCCCTGGAACAGCTCGATCTGCTTGTACAGCGAGAACCTCTGTATCTGCATGCATGCACGCGCGCAGCTCCATCGATCAAAATCGAAAGCGTGATAGCTCGATCATGATGTTGTATTGTTGCTACTACGATGGAGAATGCGTCGATGGATGCATGGGTGCCTTACGAAGAGGGACGACGTACGTCTCGTTGAGGATGCCGTCGCCGCCGGAGGCGTAGTTGAGGCCGTTCTTGAAGATGACGTCATCGTCCACGGACGGGTCCAGGAACGCCGGCGGCCTCGGCAGGCCCATCTTGTCGCCCACGATGTCCGCGACGGTGCGGCCGTTGCAGAACCTGCCGCTGGGCATGCCGCTGCCGAAGTCGATGCCGTACCACGGCAGCGCCGCGCGGGCCAGGCTCTTGGTCAGGTAGTTGTTGTTGCCGACGTCCGACAGCGAGTCGCCGAAGATGAACTGCACCACGCCGCCGTGGCACCGCCTGCTGGCCAGGCCAAGGATCAGCACCAGTGCAAACGCAACAGCCAGCGATTTCTTCTGAAGAGCCATCTCGATCTGTCAGCTCGGGGTCTCTGTCTCCAGGAGGTGGCCAAGCAAGGCCGGCGTCTTATTAACTTTGGGAGATCATGCAACCACAGCTACTGCTAGTAGTAGTTTATCAGGAATTTGACATGATTTGCATATATAGAGATGGAGGTTTTTTTGGGAATGGAGTGCTGTTGTGGTTTGAAGAGGGGAGGGGAGCTGAGGGTTCGATGCACCTACCTACCTGCGAAGCGTGGGGAGGGAAACTTTGAGCGAGCTTTGGTGGCAAGTGGAGGAGTTGGCCTAACATGCGTGGCCGTGTATGGTCGCTGTCAGCCTACAGCAACTTATCCTCCTCGCAGCATAAACATTTCAGGAACCGTTTGCTTGCTTCAATGCTCTTCTTTTCGAGATGGCATAACATGGTTTGACCTCACTATTCAAGCTCTTCTCAAACGAGAAAAAGAACAGCTATAATAGCAAACAGATCCATTTCGCACGCAGAGCAATTTGTTACGCGGCCCATGGCGTAGGGTGAAAGGCCGGCGGGGGCGATCCTGATTCCAGAGCACCGCATCTTACAGTACTAGGCGACTTGCAACTAGCCTACTACAGTCTAGCCCACACACTGAGCGGCCTCTTAGAATCCCCCACTCTCGAATAGCCCAAATTTTAGCACGAAGATTTCAACTCCCCAACACAAGATGTTTTACTTCCCAAAGATACAAATGGAACGTTCAAATTTCATCTAGAAATGGTTCAAACTTCCAAATTCGTGAAAATTGAACCAGAAAAACCAGAAAATTTAAATCATAAGAACCTAAGGTTCTAGTGACCGACGACACAGATGTAGCCTTTGAGCGACATGTGCAGCGCGAGATAAGGAGAGGGCGGCATTAGTAGATTTGAAACTAAGATGAAGAAAAAATCTCTCTCACCTGACATGTGTCAAGCACCTAGGGAGCGGTGTGAGATGAGTTACAAGAGGTTGACCTCTAATTAGCAATTCCACCGTCCGTCTGGTAATTATTTAGTGAGTTACGCTTTAGAACAAATTAAATTTGAGAATCGAACAACTCCTAAGTAACTCCGGCCTACAGTACACTCATTGCTGCAGCATGTCCTCTTGACACGGTTGCCATTACTAGCACCGAATGCCTCCTCCTCTGGCGTCCTACCAGGCCATGATCACCTTTCCTGTTATTCTGTTTCGTTTCATTCTTTAGCGACTCACCGTCTTTGTGCACCACGTCCTACTGCCTCACTCTAGTAGTTAGGTACGAGTGAACCCTCCAAATCTGAACACTAGCGAACCTAAACCTTTGCCCCACCGCCACCGGTGAATACACTGCTGCGAGATACAAAGGTGGATGCGGAGTGCATAAAGAAGCAAATCGAATAGAGAGAAAATTCAACTGACCAATGGAACTATTTTTGCGAGAGTACAACGTAGATGCATACAACCCACATATATCACATTCACACCACCAGACGTATACACAGACATAGCTGAGTGTTGTTTAGCAGTTCCGGTGAACTTTCGACGCAAGAGAATGTGTTGCAGCTGATGTATATAATGTTATTCACCATTTGTAATTTTTGCCACAACTTGCAAGCAGGGCCGAGCCGGCAAAATCAGGGGCCCTGTGCCAAACTCTAAAATGGGGCCTACCTTACTAGAAAAATAAAACTATAATAATGTATAGGGCTATAGACCATAATGTCTTATATAGCAATGAGATATATCAAGATCATATACGTGTTCAACGCTTGGTTGCATAGTCTTTACTTGAACAACATCATTCTTTTAGTGTTCTTTGAAATGAAATCTTCAATTGATGCACATGTATACAAAAGATGAAAAGAATAAAATTAGCAACAAATTATTGCCTATTGGCAACTGCTAGGGACTTATATTCATGTACAACTTGACTGTACATATATCCCGTGCACCTAATTAAGGAGCCCATGATGAATCGATTGATCAAATCAATGTACGCACATATAGTTTGAATAGTGAGAAGCGTGTTTGGATAATTGGATTACTCACTCGAACTGCTCCTGGAGTCTTGGTCCTAGGGCTGGCCGCTGGCGCAGGGGGCCGAGCCGCCGAGGGGATCGAATGATCGTATCGCGCGGACTCGCGGAGGCGCGGAGCCACGGACGAACTGGCGAATAGCGGAACAGCCGAACAGACGAAGAAAAATAGAAGACGAACTGGCGAAGTGCTGCTGGATCGCCCGTACGTATCGCGCTGGCGCTGGAAGCCGTGTAGAGCCCCTGCATCGCGCGCTACGCGCTGCCGTGCAGGGCTGCTCGTGCGTACTGCGGCCTCGTCCAGCAGGCTACAGGTAGCAGCACTCCAGCGGCAGGGGCCTTTCTAAGTGTCCAGCGGTCTCCAGCCCAGGCGGATTGATGGGCCAGTGACCTATGGGCTGAGGCGCTGAGCAGCAGTGCTCGGAAATTGGGGGCCCCTGGAAATTGGGGGCCCTGTTCCGACGCACGGGCCGCACGCCCACAGGCCCGGGCCTGCTTGCAAGTAAATCGAGATTACATGAAGCGCATGCGTGGCATATGGTGCCGGCCGGATCATCTGTTGTTGCTATTATAATGGCACAACAGTGCCGTTCCCATATCCTGACCATCGGTTAAATTTGAACGGCCACGATTTAAGTGCCACCAGGATGTCCATTACAAGTGCAAGCCCACGTAAAGGCCCAACAAATCCTTTTGCTCGGCAGGAAACAAGCTCTCTCTCTCGCTCTCTCTCACTGGCAGCAAATCGAGTTCACCTTTCCCACACACTCTCTCTCCTCTCTCGCTCTTTCCCCCGGGATTAGCAGTAAAGTACTACTTTGAAACACTGGCACTGTACAACTTGGTAAAATTCAGGTATGCACTGGATAGGCATTGGATTATACAATAGAGCAGTTCTCAAATAGCTTTACATTGCATACAAAATGCATTCATTGGAAAAGAATGGTCCTGCCTCCGCATCTAATCCTAAAATTGTAATCCTACATTCTAGTAAGATATGTTACTAGAAGCCACACCTTCTTATCTATGCCCAAAACCGATGAGACCTACTACATCATCTACAGAATATGGTGGTCAGCCTTGAAAGCACTCCAGACCGTGGACACAAAAATTGGGTGATATCTTCAATTCTGTATTCAGAAAAAACCAACAAGAGGTTAATCGGCTCCTCTTACATGGGGTCGTGTCGTGTCAAGCTGTCATAGGTGTGAGCAGGCAACAGCCATCTGTTACTCTCTGCAACAGCTTCCTTGCTTTGTTTTCTGAAATTTGTCCCAGAGGCACATCATCTCCCTTGGCTGCTGGTAGTGGGCAACTACATATCCATCCTCACAGCCTTCCACCAAGATCCTTCCATCATTCTCGTATTTGACATCAACGCCTTCCTTCTTCATCTCATTGATCCATATTCCCATTGCGACATCCTCTAGCTTGAACATCTGCAAGAGCCCAGTTAATATCCTCTTAGCTCGCACCACAGCAGAAACCAGGAGCTGGAAAATGGTATTTCTCTCAAATTGAAGCAACTGAAGAGAATGCACAATCTCTGATGACAAAAAGTGTCCTCTCTTAGAGATTTTAGAGAAAGTTGAGGTACCTTTAGCTCCCCCTTCTTGTGTTTCCTGTAAACTTCTTTTGCTATATCCTGAGATACAATGTATCCTGGACCATGTGCCCACGGCGGATAACTCTCGTCAGGCCATTCCTAGATCAAGTAAAGGAGTAGAAAATTAGATGATTGAGATAGCAGCAAAAGCATTTGCCTAAGCATGTACTACATGATAAATGATAATGCACATAACAATAACAGTAGTTTAAAGAAAGAGTTTTCCGTGTGCCAAAAAGGTGCGCGCATAATAGCTTATGTAGAAATGAAATTAAAACATGTTACCTCTGGAGTTATGTACCACTTGCTATATGGATCTCGATGAGGCTGAGAATTAGAATTGACACGACCATACAACAGTCCATGGCTGATATTTACTTGATGTAGGGAGGAAAGTATCTCATCTACGCGGACAAAAGCATCATCATCTGTTTTCATCACATACTTGGCTGACAGGACATTTGTCTGTAAGAGAAAAGTGAACTTAGAAAATGCAGGCAGAAGTCTCAGTGTTCCACTAAATAAAATAAGATATCCAGACAAAACAGATACATATATACCCCATAGATGCAAATGGCGATGGTCTTCCAAAGAATCAGGCTGTAATAATCAACGAACGGCATCAATTGGATGTCTCCGTACGTTCGTGCTTCATTCCAGAGCTCCTCATTCACCACCTCGTTTTTATGCTTTTAACAATGGCGGGAAAAAGGGGCACATGAGTGTTGACTATGAAGTCAAGAGTTGTAATACAAGCTAGTATACTACAGAAAACGAACTGATATAAAAGTTTAGACAATAGTGTTAAGGAAAGAATGTTGTCTTGTGATAAGTTACAAGCAAGTACATAGTGAATGCAAATGCAATCAACAGGAAGATATATCTTCAATAAGGAGGTAGTTGCACACAGATCACATCGGGCCCTCCCATAACATGAATGATGCCTTTGTTCTATGCTGCTATCTGTCTGCAGTTCTGCACATATTATTTGACTAATGCGCAGACATATGGCTAGAACTACTTTATAGTGTCTTTCATTCTTACCAGGCCAACAAAGAACCGAACTGCGACTTTCCCTGACCGGACAACGTCATATTGCATCCAAGTTCTGCGAACTGCCATTCTGCGTTTAAAATTATTTGCTGTAGAAAAGACCCCAATGAAAAGATCAACGGATTTATCCATGGGGACAGATGGAGCCTTCAATATTTCCAAGTCAGTGACATGCTCAAAATCCTCCGTTGTAGGCAAGCCACTTGCTATCACAGACAGCAATTTAATATCTCCTGTAATTCTCACTTCACCAACAAACCCAGGCTCCAAATCCTGGTAGAAAACAATGTGGCGATGAGATGAGTAATTAGCAATACAAATATATTTTGAATAAGGAAAGGAAATAGTCAAATAGTTGGTCTGTATGGAACAACAAATAATTTTCACTCTGAGAAAATCATTTTGCCCACAGACTATTGCAACACGCAACAAATATTTTGTTACCTAGGAAAATCATTTTGCCTAGATACTATCGTAAGACGCAACAGCACACCAGGTTGCTTACAGAAGATTTACCTCTCGAAATGCAAAGGAAGTGGCATGTTTCCCATCTACAGTCATATGGATCCCCTCGGCTCCAATGCGAAGAATCGCTATAGCAAGATATCCTTGTTTGAAGGGAAAATATTTCGTACGTTCTGCACTCTTTTTCCTGGTAGGTTGCCCGCTTGAAACATTATAATGTAACTTATTATTTACCAAGATTTGTTTCTGGCCATTGCCCACCATGCCACTACATTTTTCCAAATCATCCACTGAAAAACAACAGAAAAAAAAGGTCTATGTCAAGCCTGGGATAAAAAAAAAGAGACATATTATTTACCAAGATCCCAATCTATTTTGTTGAACATGTCTCTAGGGGTACAAATAAAAGGGTGCAAAATAAACAGATATAGTTATATCAGAAGCTTCACACAAGTAATGTTTGAAGCAGGAGGCAATTTCAGATGCAATACCTCAGCATGGTGCATATTTATGGCAGTATATAACAGCAGAATTTGTAAATGCTAGCTACAATACTTCAACAAAGTGGATAAATTTATTTAATTGCAGAGCCGGATTTTAGAAGGAATTACTCACATGTGACGCAATGCAATGCAATGCCATGGGTATCGCCATGTCCGGAGTAAGATATGGACCAATGAAAGAAACAGTACCTTTTGCATTGTCCTTGGCATCCGAATCAGGAGATGGGCAACGATCTTCAGAACCCCAATCATCAGCTATAGTCCATGTATTTTGGACTATCACAGGATCTTCTGTAAGTTTATCACCAAGAAGACGGACGTTGTAATGAAGCACAATTGGAGGGTCTGGTTCACCAGGGACTGCAGCTCCAGTTAACTCTATCTTAAAATTACCCATAAGACCACCAGGAGTACCAATAATAGTTATTGAAGAGCCCTGAATCAGCCCACAGGGAATCTTTAAGACAAATCTATCACCTAACCTTGTAGCATTCATTCTTCGAATAGAATATGGGCATTGCTTCTCTTTGCCCTTCTGCTGTGTGCTGCCATTGACTGAAACAACTGCATCATCATATTCAAGGGCTGCATTTAGTTTCCTCCATGCAACTCCAGCTTCTTTGATTGCCTCCAGTCCATCTGGTAGGATGTGGGCATGACTTACTAGATCTCTCAGATGATTCCAAGAATGGAACGACTGTATTTCTCTATCAGAGAGATTTCTCGTTATGGAAAGGTTAGAAGCTAACAATTCAGTTGATATTACTTGAGAGAAGTTCTGTGGATTCTGAACAGCAGGTGGGTTTGGAACATCTAACCAATGTAGTTGGGTCGTGGTATTTTGCTGGAAGACATACTGAAGAGATCTTTCCGCAAGCGGGCTATCCAATATCACATATCTTAACATCAAGATAACGAACAAAGATACTATGACAGAACCACCGTGCCATTTCTTCATCACTCAGAACTGTTCTGTCAAGTTGGTCTGAGGGTCACATTCAATATATTTTCAGCCTGAAGTATCAGAGAACCATGAATCAGAACTAAACCATCCAAGTCAGAAAGTCAAATCAATTCCTGCTAAACTGCCACCCTGCTCTAGTACTCATCAATGCCTTACAAACATCCCCAGATGTATGATGAAAGCTTTATAACTACATTACCACAAAGAAGTGTATCAGTGAAACCGAGGCAGGTTGGTGTGTCCTTAAGCTGAAGAAGCGCTCCAAAGAAGAATGAACTTTATCCTGTACAGGAAAATTTGATGGTACTTAATAACTGCAATGAGATGTTGATTGCATCAAAGCCATCCACGTATCACAAGGCTTGGAGTTTATGCACATCCATGTAGCAATGATTCAAATAAGGCTTAAATAACAACAACAAGATTCCAGTCACATATTTGTAAGTAGCATATCAGAATTGGTCTCACATGAGTACATGACATACTAGCAAAAAACCATGGCCAGAGACTCATGTAGATGCCTTCAACAAAGAGCAAGCATCCTAACCACTCGAACTCTCCAGTCACACTGCACCCACCAGGACTAGACGACGATATGCCCTCGCCATGATATGATAATGCATATCGAATTTAAATACCCCATATTTAGAAACTAGTAGCTCCAAAGCGCAGAAAAAACATATAGAAAAACGACGTAGGAAAATTGCATGACTCTAGCAACCACCTTTTATCCAGGGAAATCGGGGAAAATAGCAAAATTAATTTGGAAATCGCAAAAGGGAACCGCGCCTAGCAGTAACGAACTCCAATCACAGGCTATTTACAAGAGAGAGAAAATAGTTCGAACTCGTAAAACCCGGCACGTAAATCCAGCAACGCCAATCCAGCAACGCACTAGAGAGATCAAGAAAAAGCATCCTTTTCACTGAGCAAAATACACGAAATAGGCACAGCGAATCTAACGATAACCCCCACAAACTCCCACCGACAATTTCTCTTTTCAGAAAAAGGAAAACTCACCACTCAATATACTTCGCAGCAATGCGCGGATCACCGAAAGCCGGACCAACGAAATCTGAGGCAGGAACTCCACAAGCGCGAGATCAGCCACCACAGCACGAGCAAACAAGCGCGCCCAAATTCCGCCGCAGGAGAGATCACCGCCGCCGCGCCACTCGACTCAGAAGCTCGCCGCCGCCCGAGCGCTCTCCATCCAATCTCACAATGCGATTCGAATCCGCGAGCCACAGGACAGGCGCAATGCACGAAACCGCTCACCGGGCCACCAGGCCAAGCCGTCGCCTCGCCTCGGCTCAGAGCGAGCGAGCGAGCGAGCGAGGCAGAGACCTGAAGCAGCCACCGCCCACCGCGAACCAACGGAAGGTGGCGTGGGTGAGATGAAAGCGCAAGGGGAACTCGAAGAGAGTGACAGGCGGCTCTGGAGTTTGGAGGGGAAGAGGGGGAGCGAAGGAAGGGGAGGATGCTTGGAGCTGGGGTCTTCGAGTCTACGCTGCGAACCGACCAGGGAGGCGAGCGAAATGGCGCCGTGCCGGGGGATTTTTCTTGTGCCGTGCGGAGTCGGAGAGTGATGTCTAACAACCTTCGCAGACAGACGGGTCCGGTCAAAAAAAAGAAAGAACGAAGAAGCATAGAAGACATAAAAAGAAAGACGAACACATAAATATAAACACAGTAAATAAAAGTGACACGAGAAGTAGAGAGAAATTCCTCTTCTTTATTAATCAAAATCAGTATACAATGATTACTCTTCTCTATTTATAGCCTAAATAAAATTAAAGAATAAATAATCAATTTAAAAAATACGAAGGGAAACCTACCCTCCCTCATAGAGATGGATCCATTACTTATGGACCCAAAGATTCTCCAACACTCCTCCTTAGATATATATCTTGTATAATCTATGTCCCAAAAACTCAAAAAACTTAGTGGAAAAAATAACTGGAGAAAAGGTATATGACATACTAATATTATGTTGCACGAATTGCCTAGTTAAAAATTTCGGTTGAGAAACTACATGAAAACACGTCCAAAGAAAAAGGAGTATAATCCACTTGACTATTCTGTCAAGTATTCGACTTTTATAGTCAAGATTTATTGATGAATTTGCAAAGATTCTCTTCCTGAGCACCGTAATTGTCTAAGTTTTATGATACCAATTCTACGCACACATCTTTCAAAAGATAATGCTGCTAATGATTTAGTGAATAAATCTACGAGGTCCTCACATAATTTAGTATGCAATATTTTTGTTTTGTCCATCTTTTACAATTCATGAGCATAGAAGAAGTTGGGGTTGATATATTTAGTGAGATTACTCTTCACATAACCCATCTGTACTTGTGCAACATAAGCTGCATTATCTAACACTTCTAAGTGTAAGTTGAGTGACACACTAATATCCCTTCCGGGACATGTTCATGTTGTAAACCTAAGAAATATTTGGTTTTACCCAAATATTTCATCTTGAATTCTGATTTTAAATAGAAACTCGCTTTCTTAATGTCCTCGGTTCACCGATAATGTTCAAGATCATCTACATAGACTGAGGTTATACATAATTCATCATGGAATCTCTGTATAAATACACATGACTAGTCTTCATTGCTCCTGTAGCCCTTCATACTGAGTATATCGCTTAAACGATTATAATACATCCTGCAAGATTGTTTGAGTCCATATAGTGACTTCTAAGTTTCACACTATACAGTCCCATGTTTGCTCCATCTTGGGTTGGGACAGGGATACCTCCTAGCACTTTCATATAAATATCCTAATCCAACTTTTAGGTATGCTATTACCACATCTAGTAATTTTATTTTCAGATTCAAGTTTACCATAATTGAAATTAAGTATTTAAATGTAATTCCATCCATGACTCGGGAGTAAGAGGCTGATTGGTTTGTTGCCAAAATTTGGCTAGCCAATGTGTGGGCAAGCCCCAAAAATTGGCTACTAATTGGATAGCTACCAAATTGCCTTGCCAATCTTTGAGAGAGCCTAAGAAAGTTACCAATTCTTGGCATTGCCAAACATTGACTTGCCCACACATTGGCTAGCCAAAATTTGGCAACAAACCAATCAGCTTCTAAGTTTCCTCAAACTTGACTCCTAGTCATTGAGTAAAACTTTGTGCAACAAGCATTGTTTTGTGTCTTCCTCCTCATTATTTTCATTTCCCTTGTGAACAAAAACCCACTTATGTCACACGGCGTGTATATGGTGAGGAATTAGGCTTATGGGCCCAAATATCTTTATTTTGTTCAGAGATAGTAATTTCGTGGTGATTGCTTTTTACCATTCTTTCCAATCTGATTTTTTCTTACAATCCGCGAGGAATGCAAGCTCGAGATCAAGATCAATGATTGTGGAAAGTTTCTTTGCAAAATAGATATCAACATTGGTTGTTGTTCTATTTAAAGATCCTCCTATTTCTACATAGTTCATGACCATTTTGTCATGGAACGTTTATTCTTGCGCTTCTGCTTGCTCATCGCTATTTCCGGTAGCCGGCGCAAGGTCCTTAGTTTTCTCATTTTGATATGTACGTACACATCTCCGCTGGGAGCTTCATCCAAAAGGAGGTCCAAGTCTAGAACAATCTATTTCGTACTTGTGCCAGGTCTCAACTGGCTCTCATATTCTGTGGAGGTACTTCAGTAGTTTTTTGTTGCAAGTCCTTATCATTTTTCGCCAGGCAATCCCGGTTATTTGGGGCATGAGAGCCCGGACTTCTCGCCCTTTTATTATGAGGTATTTGGACAGGAATGGGCATACCTTCATCATTTGTTGAAAAGTAATAAGATTTGCAGCATGCATCACTTTGTGACCGCAACATGTTGCTAGTAAATTACAAATCTGCATGAACTGCCTGGCCACCCTGCGGGGCGCCGACAGCGATGACACATGCGTGTGTATGCATGCGTATTCTCCCACGTGTGATTATCAAGTCCCCATCCAATAGCGAAAACGATCGGCATTGGCTGGCGACTTCAGTCGGCAACATTTGCTTGGAGATTTCGCACACGGATAAAAGAAATGAATCTAGATGCCAGATTAAAGTATACAAATGGAACATATATGGATTAAGAAACTCATTTTTCACGTATTCATCAGGTCTTTATCTTCCCATTCAATGTCAAGTGAGCCTATGGGAGGCTCAACGGTGGAACGTCGTGCTGATAACGTATTCTACAATTTTTGTCGACAAGTCCGGTCCAAAAGATATAGAGCGAGAGAGCGTAGGACCTGTTTGTTTGGGCTTTTATTTGGCTTTTGGACTTTGGCTTAAAAGCCAAAAAAGCACATAAATGTGGCTTTTGAAAAGCCAAAGCCAAAAGCACATAAATATGTATTTTTTTGGATTTTAAGCCAAAGTCCAAAAGCTAAATAAAAACCTAAACAAACAGGATCGATGTCGAAAAAAAAGACAAACATGAAAATACGAGTACAGTAAATAAACATGACATAAAGAGTAGAGAAGAATTTCTCTTATTTACCGATCGATCAAACATCATTGTATAATAATATAGAGGGAAATCTATTCTCACTCAAGGAGATGGCCCACTGTCGATGGACCAAAGGATCCCGACAAACGAGTCGCGGTCGTGGGGCAGGTGGGTCGGGTGGGTTGAGGAGACTTTGGTGTTCCGTTCGCTTGCTTGACTGGAGACTTTGGTCGATCGAGGCCGAGGAGGCCTCGCGACGCGCCGGGCCGCGCGGATCGGATCTCTCGCGCGCGTGCGCCTGCGGGCGAGTACCGCACGCTGCGGCGCGCGGCCTGCCGTGTTCGCTCCCCGAGTGGGGGGTTTGGGGACGTGTTGGACGGGCAGTGACCGCGGATTGGGAACCAAGGCCCCGTCGCGTCGCGTCCCGATTCTTCTTTTACCTATGCCTATTTTCTGGGGAGGAGATCTGCTGCCTATAATGGAGAGGAGTCCAGGGTTCTTGAGGGGGCGAACACGCCCAAGTTACACCATACGGTCCAGACCAACCATGAGAACGCAGGACAGAAGTACCAGCGCTCAAAGCATGTCGTTACCGCCTAGCTTCAGGAAGAGATAAGAGCACTAAATTCGGTCGAAGAAATATAAGCACAGCTACTGGCTACCCTGTCTCCTATAAATCCTGACTAATCCCTCGTCCAGCTAGTCTTACCCTACTCTCGTCTTTCAGTTCTTTTTTGCCTTCTCTGTTTTGTGCTGTTGCATCTCACCCTGCGATGGCCAGTTTATCCGTCACAAGTGAGATGTTTTCACTGATTTCATCAATCTTTAAACTCTCTGTCTGTTATGGTACCAGTTCTATTACACTCAATCGAGATTACAATCGTTCAACCAGCAGTATCTGGAGTTGGAAGAAGAAGAAATGGGATGCGACAATAGGAAGAACAGCAGATAGAAGGGAGGAAGAGAGCCGGCCAAAAGCGTGATCCTCAGGATGCCGATTCTCCCGACCGAGTGTCGCCTTTATCGTGCCGTGGTCGCTGCTTCACTCGTGCTCGCCCACCCTGGGCCCATTCCTCGCCGAAGTAACGCCGATTGGGCTGGATTGTACGCTTGGGCCTCCCTGCCTCTTCGGCCTGAGTGTCGCCTTCTCCTTTAGTAGCACGGTCGCTGACAATACCCCCCCCCCTGAAACACCGGCTTGTCCCCAAGCCGGAGAACAGGGGAAACGCCGGCGCAGGTCCGCCTCATCTTCCCATGTGTCGGCGGACGGAGGCGAAGAAGACCAGCGAACGAGGACTTGTTGGCGCATCTTGTTGGCCGAGCGCATCCAGCGGCGATCGAGCACCGCCTCGGGTACCTGAGGTAAGGGAATCGGAGCAGGGAGGTGAGGTGTTACCTGGACATTCCGAGGCAAGGCGCGCTTGAGAAGTGAAACATGGAAAACCGGGTGGATTGCTGCGGTAGAGGGAAGCTGTAGCTTGTAGGCCACTGCGCCAATGCGCGCCACAACGGGAAATGGACCGAAGTACTTAAACGACAGTTTGTGGTTAGCGCGAGGAGCAACTGACGACTGAATGTATGGTTGCAGCTTCAGGAACACGAGGTCACCAACAGCAAAGCTTCGCTCACTGCGCCCCTTATCTGCCTGTTTCTTCATTCGTTGCTGGGCGCGGTTCAGATGTTGATGCACGAGAGCGGTCATAGTTGCACGAGTCTCCAACCAATGGTGAACATCAGCGTTGTCGCAATCAGTCGGAGCGGAAAGGCCCAATTGCCGTGGTTCGCGACCATACAATACCAGGAATGGAGTCTTACCCAAAGCTGAGTGGAAACTGGTGTTGTACCAAAACTCCGCAAGTGGCAGCCATTTGGACCACTGGTGAGGACACGCGTGCACAAAGCAGCGCAAATAAGTCTCCAGACACTGATTTACGCGTTCTGTTTGTCCGTCCGACTGAGGATGGTACGCAGTGCTGAGATGAAGCTGGGTGCCAACGCGCGAGAAAAGCAATTGCCAGAACTGACTGGTAAAAATGCGATCACGATCGGAGACTATCACCCGTGGTAACCCATGAAGCTTGTAAACTTGATCAATGAATACTTGAGCAACATGTGAAGCCGTAAAGGGGTGTTGAAGCGGCAGAAAATGGGCAAACTTGGAGAACTTATCAACGACAACCAAAATACAATTGAAACGAGATGAAGATGGCAGACCTTCTATGAAGTCCATGGTTGCGACCTCCCAGGCGGAATCTGGAATTGGCAGAGGCTGCAATAAGCCCGGATACTTGCTACGGTCTGGTTTTGTCTGCTGACAAATTGAGCAACTGTCGATGTATTGCTTCACCATCTGCTTGAGGCGTGGTCAGGCGAACAATTGCTTGATCCTTCTATAAGTGACGGGAAATCCCGAGTGACCACCGAGAGCACTGTCATGGAGAGCAGTGATGACCCGAGTCTGCATAGCCGGACAGCTACCGAGCCAGATGCGCCCCTTGTAGCGGATAACGCCTTGGTGTAACGTGAAGTGCTGAACCGGCGAGGAGAGAGCGAGCTGAGCGAGCAAAGAGCTGGTCTGCGAGTCCGTGGCATAGGTGGCTGTAACGCCATCGAGCCAAGAAGGAACGCACTCCGTGAGCGCGGCACAGGACGCGGTGTCCTCGTGTTCCTTGCGGGACAATGCGTCGGCTGCTCTGTTTTCAGATCCCTTCCTGTAGCATATCCGGTAATGCAATCCCAGAAGCTTGGTGAAAGCCTTTTGCTGCCACGGGGTTGAAAGCCGCTGGTCCTCGAAATGTACCAAGCTCTTCTGATCCGTCCGGATTATGAACTCATTCGTTTGAAGATATGACCGCCAACGTTCCACAGCCATAAGCACAGCGAGGCACTCTTTCTCGTAAATTGATAAACCTTGATTGCGGGGACCAAGCGCCTTGCTCATAAAAGCAATCGGGTGGCCATCTTGTTGCAGAACGGCGCCCACGCCCTTGTCGCAAGCGTCAGTGTCAACGACAAACGGCTTGGAGAAGTCTGGTAGAGCTAACACCGGCGCGGTGGTTAACGCGTGTTTGAGCTGGTGGAACGCGGCATCACACTCGGATGTCCACACGAACACCGAATGCTTCCTGAGGAGGTTGGTGAGGGGCCTACTGATTACTCCGAAGTGGCGGACGAATTTGCGATAGTATCCAGCGAGTCCTAAGAAGCCGCGAAGTTGCTTGGTGTTCACCGGCGTCGGCCAGAGCTGCACATCGCGGATTTTAGAGTCTTCAGTGGCAACACCGGCCGCGCTGATAACATGCCCGAGATAAGCCAACTGCCGTTGAGCGAAAGAACATTTGGTCATCTTGACTTTCCACTGATCCTTGCGTAGGAGCTGAAGAACAGCACGAAGATGTTGCAAATGCTCAGGGAGAGATGGACTGTAGACCAGAATGTCATCAAAGAACACTAAAGCAGTCTTGCGAAGCACAGGGGCTAATGTGTCGTTCATTGCTCTCTGAAAGGTGGCCGGAGCGCCTGCCAAACCAAAGGACATCACCCTGTACTCGTAATGTCCAGAATGCGTTTGAAAAGCAGTTTTGTAAGCTTCGCCTTCCGCCATGCGAATCTGGTGGTACCCCGCCCGCAGGTCGAGTTTGGAGAAATAAGAAGCACCAGCTAATTCATCCAATAGCTCATCAATTACTGGCAAAGGGTATTTGGTCTTGCACGTGAGAGCGTTGAGTTGGCGATAATCAATACACAGACGCTAACTCCCGTCCTTTTTCTTAACAAGAATTGCCGGTGAGGAGAAGGGACTGCGGCTGTGTTGAATAACTCCAGTTTTCAGCATTTCCTCCACTTGATTCTCGATCTCCGATTTCAGGGCGGGAGCAAAATGATATGGGCGCAGAGCAACCGGTTGAGCTCCAGGCAGAAGGGGAATAGAATGATCACAATATCGTGCCGGGGGCAAACCCTGAGGCTCCTCAAAGACATCGGCATACTCAGACAGAATGGACTGTACAGCAGCTGGAATTGGAAGATCGTCAGTATCGAGAACCAGCGCCAATTGGATCACATGAGCTGAAGCTTGCCGTTTGGTAATTCCAGCCAGTTGCTGTGGGGAAATAGTAGTGCAGGTGTGGCTATTCGATCGCAGCCCTTGGAGTTGAATTGTGCGCCCGGCCAACTGGAATTGCAAGGTCTTGTTAATCCAATCCACCGTCATGGGGCTATGAGCTTCAAGCCAGTCCATGCCCAAGATGATATCATAACTGCCCAGAGGTATCACCCGCAGATCGGAAATGAATCGATGGCCCTGCACCCACCATGAGCAGCTCCGCACTTGTTGAGAGCAATGGAGCTCACCACCATCAGCCACCCGGACACGCAGCACCTGGGCCAACTCCTGAACATCGGGCAAGTGTCTTGCCAACTGCGCACTGACGAAAGATGTCGAACTGCCAGAGTCGACTAGCAAGAGGACTTCCATGCCTTGGACCCAGCCGTGTAACCGAATTGTGCGGGGGGAAACTGTACCTTCGACAGCTTGTTTGGAGATGGCCATCAGCTCTTCAGGCTGCTGAGGTAAGTCCACTTCATCATCGGCATCGTGCTCCGGTTGCTGCAGGTCAAGAATCTGAAGTAACTCTTCGACAATATGGAGCTGTACTGAGGCCGGGCACTTGTGTTCACGGCCCCAACGCTCCCCGCAGGTGAAGCATAACCCCCGAGCGCGTCGGTACGCCCGCAACGCGGCGACGCCATCAGGACGCCCGGTGGCCCGAGCACCTTCAACGCCACGGCGATCTTCCGGGCGGCCGTGCAATGGTGGAGCATGAACGGGACCCGCCTGGCGTGCCGGATGAGTTACAGTGCCTTCATATCGTCGCGGGCGGTCCTTGCGTGCGCCCGAGAGAACCTCCTCCTGGAGTAACGCCAGAGCACATGCCGCATCCAGATCTGGGGGCCGCTGTACCATCACAACCACCCGGATGTCGTCGCGAAGACCCTCGACAAATTTGGTCAGGAAGAAATTCGGATGAGTAGCATCGGAGTAAGAGTTTAAATGGTTCATTAAGTCCTCAAAACTATCAATGAACTCCTGTACAGTGCCGGTTTGGCGTAAATGGTAAAACTGACGAATCAATTGCTGGTGTTGATCACGCCCAAAACGAGCAGAAATCAAATCACAAAATTCCTTCCAATCTAATTGGGCAATCTTCCGACGGACCGACTGATACCAAACTCCTACAGTAGTGTCAAAATGGAGGGTGGCCATCCGAACCCAGAAGTGCGGTGGAACATCAAATAACTCAAAGTATTCCTCACAACGCGATTGCCAAAGGCGCGGATTCTCCCCATCAAAACGAGGGAATGCCACAGCCGGCAAACCCGAACCCAAACCAGAGAAGCCCGAAACGTTGGTGACATGGGAGAACTGAGCCAAATCAGGGGACGGCGGAGTCAAGTCATCAGCGAGAGAACCGAAGCGCTTACCGTTGGCCGGAGGTGGCGGCGGGTGATGGTACATGCCCGCCGCCGACCCCCGTGTATGCAAGTCGACGCCGTGGCCAGTTGGCCCTGGGAACGCTCCCACACGCGCCGCACCAAGAATCGAGGGTCCAGCTCCCAGTAGCGGAGTGGAGACGACGCCGCCTGGTGCGGATGGCGACGCCGGTCGGAACTCGGAACGGTGCGTCTTGCCGTGCTGAGCCAGAGACTGCAGCTCGTGCACCGCCGTTTGGAGATCCGTGACCTTCGCCTCCAGATCGGGTTTCCACGCGAGAAGGGAATCGATCTTATCATTCAACGCCTCCTCCCGTTGGGCCAGATGCTCGCGCATCGCGCGCATCTCCTTGAGCATCTCATCCATCTCACGAGCTTGGCGGCGGGTAACGATGATCGACTGGATCGTCTTGGCTGGGCGTGGATCCAGAGCGGAAGAGTGGTGGGTTGGCTCTGATACCAATTGTTATGGTACCAGTTCTATTACACTCAATCGAGATTACAATCGTTCAACCAGCAGTATCTGGAGTTGGAAGAAGAAGAAATGGGATGCGACAATAGGAAGAACAGCAGATAGAAGGGAGGAAGAGAGCCGGCCAAAAGCGTGATCCTCAGGATGCCGATTCTCCCGACCGAGTGTCGCCTTTATCGTGCCGTGGTCGCTGCTTCACTCGTGCTCGCCCACCCTGGGCCCATTCCTCGCCGAAGTAACGCCGATTGGGCTGGATTGTACGCTTGGGCCTCCCTGCCTCTTCGGCCTGAGTGTCGCCTTCTCCTTTAGTAGCACGGTCGCTGACACTGTCTCTAATAAATATTCATACTTAGGCTCAAGTTTATTCTTGTGTTTGTGCATATACTTGTCTTGATATTTCGAAGAAAAAAATCTTGCAAGGAAAAGTTCCCGGGCCGTAGACCTTCTCGCTTACGTCTAGTTCATGGATAATCCTAACCATACCGGTCAAACCCCGCTACGCGTGCCGCCGCTTTTACTTTAGAGAAAGGCCCTATTCAAACTTAACCATTTTGCCCTTGGAATCAAGAGACTTGCACTTTGCCAACATGCACACATGTACGATCCTGGTGGCCAGCACGGCCGTACCTGTGCACCGCGTACGTCTCCTAAGTTTTTGCCTGACGATGAGCCGAGCTCCGTGGAGCGTCCACCGCCGCCGTGCCTCCACGGCGCGCGCGTCGGAGCCCGCCGCTTGCTTTTCCAGCACGTACATGTATGAGCTCCTGTCCAGACTCCACAAAGCTCGGCTTCCTGTTCGATCGCCGAGGTGACAAGTGGACAGCACGTACCGTGTCTGTCCGTTTCTCGCTTACCAGCAAACAGACCAGAAAAATGAAATCTGTCGCGGTTCCCGGTGGGTGAAGGCGTCGCGTAAACCTCGTCTTTGGTGGGGAAGTCAAGACTAGGTCCCGGCTCCCCAAGTCACCAGCAAAGCCACGCTCTTTCCTTTTCCTTTTTCTTTGCTTTCTGAAAAGTCACCTTGGATAGAGTAAGAACGAATATCTTCGCCGTGTAACGCCGTACTGGTTACATGTACCACACCATTCGACGAGTTTCACAGTCTGGAACGCGGAGATCTGGAAGACAAAATTGGAACAAGTTAAACATTCACTCTAGTCGGAGGTGACGTTTCCTACTAACGGCATCTTTGAGACGTATCCTCTCCATTTTAAAATAGAAGTATTTCTCATCTCTTAAATTTTCTTTACAATCTAAGTTCTTTTATACTTATAATGCACTTTTAACCATAGACTTCCTAACTCGCCCTTTCAATGCAATAAGTGTTGCATACTTCAATACGATGAGTAATTGTATTTGAAAGAAAAAAGAGATGGACAAAGAAATAATTGAAGAACAATATTACCATTTCACCGCCACTCTTAATAACTGCGCCAATGCTAAAATGACTTCTATTTTGAAACAGAGGGAGCAGGATTTTTAAAATGTAGAATTAGAATGCCATGACTTGTAGAATCTTACAGGAACTAAAAGTATGAGAATTTACAAAACTGACTCTTTGGATAGTCCACATAAATTTTACAGAAACTTGAAGAGAGAGAAGATTCATGCATGACATAGAGTAATTTTTCCATGAGGTCAAAGCTCATGGAAAAATTTCTCTAAAATTCACATGGATTGAGCATTTCATAGGATTCACGTGACCTTATCCGTGCAATTCAAAGGGTCTTCATAGAAAAATTTCCTATAGATACAAATCCTACAATTTTTTTGAAAATTCTTCAATCCAAAGATGCCCTATAGTAGTATGATTACTTGTTAGTTGGATTCCAGAGTCTTTAAGTCTTGCTTGTTGTGATGGAAATTTTTGGTACCGGTATATTTTGTGTGTACCATTCTGTTGTTCAGTACTATGCTAAGACCCAGTATACGGTTGCTTAACTATATTGCGCTGAATTTATTTATAATCTGCAGCGGAAAAATAGTTATGAAAAAGTTGACTTTTTGTTTGACAAACTAGATTATAATATAACTAACTCATAAATACATTAAACTAAAAATACTGCACTTACAATATTGTTGGATATATCTTTCCTATTTTTTCTGCTAAAAAAATGATTTTAAACCATTTTTCTGTAGAATGTCCCAAAAGCAATTAACCAAATAGCAAAATAAGAAAAACTCAATCAAATGAGATTATTATAATCCGTCTCAATACCAAACGTAGCCTAAATAGGTTTCAAATGCTTTCACCTCTTTTGTTATTTTGCAAATATAAAAGTAAATTATATATATGGTCAAACATATTTTGCATAGACTTCTAAAACTCAATTTCATGCTAAATAACTATTTTTGTTCTCATTGGCTACCTAGCAGAATGGAAGGGAACATTAATCCGGCAAACGTACCGGAAGGAACGGGTGTTACGAAGTGGAACTTTGGACAGGGCAAGAATTTTCATTCCGGCTTGCTCGACGGAATAGTACATTCTAACCGGTACCGGCCGGAGTGGGAGTTGATAAGCTTGTATTGGACCCCATTAGAATCAGGTGTTCCAACTAGGACATGATTAAGAAGGGGTACACTGATAATCTTTTCTGTGGTGATGCACTTTATTTTGAGTTAGGTGCACCAATCTGCGGACGACATAGAGTTTTTCTGTTCAATGAGTATGAAATCCGACAAGAATCAGGTGTTCCAAGAAGGACAGGACTAAAGGAATATATAGATAATCTTTTCTCTGGTGGTGCACTCTAGTTGTGGTTAGGTGCACCAAGCGGATGTCAGGAAGTTTTTCTTTTCTATGGGTATGGGGAACGCATACTTGCATCCTACGTTGAAATCTCTTGAAACATCCGCATCAGCTGCCGTTTTCCTTGAAGTAAGAGATTGGAATTCCTGGTCCCTCATCTCCACCGATCTAACACCAGCAACCAGCTAATCTGATGTTAATACCTTATCTTACATTTTCTGTAAGTGTCAGCAAATAAGAAACGCCGGTCTATCCAAAATCAACAACTGGATTTTATTTTTCCGTGTAGACGATGTACCTCTTTCTGGACGTGAGTACAACGAGAGATAATTTTGTATATGCAGCGTTGTTTTAGACTTTTAACGTTCTTTCATCACAACCGACTGAACTGATTTTTCCAGTTGCAGTGATACTGACAGCCCTTTTAAGAAACCAAGTTGCACCAGAAGTCAGCCCAGCAGCTTTGAATACGAGCCATCTCCTGTGCCATTATTAATTGGTGGTGACGAGTTCACCAAGTTATGGATCATCCTCAACTTTGCCTTCCTCTTAGAATTTTTCTTAAAAATATGAAGGCTTATTAAGAACGCGAAAATCTAAAAATATAATAATAAAAGGAATATAGAAATTGAGCATCATGTTTCGTGGATTCTTAAGAGATGAAAAACGCAGGAATTTCATGAAATTATTGTTTGGATGTCCTAAAGAATTTTTTTAGAATAATATTTCTTGATTTGAAAGAGATAAGAGGAGAGAAATACTTATTTTGCCTTGCACTACTCAAAGGAATTTGAACATGACATTTGAGCTCATGTTTAAGATCCTCTAAAATATAGAGGAAAGAAAAGTTTCCTACATGAATATATATGTTTATTCCTATAGTCTGAAGAGGTTTATAGGAAAATTTTCTATATGATTCTAATCCCATAAAATTTCTACAAAATTTAGTTATTCCAAATGAGCCCTAACAAAAGGGCGTTGCTGGCGGGAGCACTACACATATAGCTTTAGTTAGACTTTAACGAGGAATGAGCAGGTAATTAGCTCCAAACCGAAAAGGCCGTCGGCTGAATAGATTGTGCCATTGTGAAACTTTTCATGTGTTAATGCCCGATGATAGTGGAGCATGCTGGAACGACCAGACAAGGATTTGCTCTTAGCATCATATACTTTTTAATTAGAAAAATGTATTTTTCACCTCTCAATTATTATCTAAGTGTATATTTTACTCCTAGTCTTTAAAACTAGGTAATTACCTCTCGACAACGGTGAAAACAGGTTTTGCACTGAAGTTGAGCGGTTTTAAACCCGACTTAGACAGCATGACAATTGACAATGATCATTGACTAAGTCATCGATTAAGTCTTACTACCGACAAAAAGGCTTACGCCCAATTACTAGGCCCGATCAAGTTAGGATTAGCCTAGGAGCTTCCCTATCCATGACCCTCATTCGTAAGTTGTACGCGCACATGAGGAGCAACTATCCTGGATCGAGACAATAAAACTTGGCACCATCTCGGATGCATTCGACAGTTCCCGTCTCGACAATAGTTGGCGTCAAAATACAAGCAACCGCTAGTTATCCTAGTATATAAACCCGGTTTACGCACCATGATCGAATAGACAACATAGATAACATATGCAACATATACCACAGATACAATAGATAAAGACGACACCATAGAGGATCAAATACATAGCAATCATTTTATAACATCTACTCTGCATGTTGCTCATTGATCAATACAGAGATCATTTCATTTATTATGTTCATCCCGGGTGATCCTTACACTATGAAAGAAGATTTTCCGCATTACAACAAGTTTTGCAGGATTGATCTCCGGGACAAGAGTCCCAGTCGTCGATAGCAATATTTGATTAATCCACGTCATCGCATCATATGTTAAGGCTCCAACAACGTTGGCGATCATCGCGACAATCAAGGGGTGAGCCGACGGTCAAATGGCCCACGGGGAAATGATCGCGATTGTGATCACGAACATAGTCGCAACCGTGGTCGTGATCGTTCCTCTAGACGGAGGCCGCGAGAAAGCCAGTCTCTGGATGACCACAACGCTTAACGCTCTTCCCAGCGCTGTAACATTTCCTATGTCAGGTGCAAGGCGT
Organism: Stipa capillata; assembly: GCA_019208055.1. NCBI lineage: Eukaryota > Viridiplantae > Streptophyta > Magnoliopsida > Poales > Poaceae > Stipa > Stipa capillata. The sequence continues at coordinate 26,346 of JAGXJF010005663.1, read as the reverse complement.
TCTCACCTGGCCTGAGGGACGTGAATTGACACTTTAAGTTCAAGCTGGATCACATCGAGACCTTCAACGGAGGTCAGAATCCATTTGAGTTTCTGCAAATCTATACCACCGCAATCCTTGCTGTCGATGACAACGAGAAGGTGATGGCCAACTCCTCCCTATGACGTTGAACGATTCCGCTTGGGCCTAGCTATTCAACTAGCCCGAGGGCTCCATCCACAATTGGGGGGGTGCTCTATAGCTAACTCGTCAAAAACTTTGAAGGACACTACAAGAAGCCGGGCAGGGAAGATGACCTGTTTTGTCTGCACTAGAAGCCCAAGGTGTCTCTACGGCAGTTCGCCAAGAGGTTTGTCCAAATGCATAACTCGATCCTCTATGTCCCTGATCAACAGGTGGTCCGTGCATTCAAGACGATAGTGCTTATTTTGTTCTTATTGTGCCAATCCTATACTGTTATTTCTAGTTTTTTCATCAAATTACTAGTATCTCCATTGCATACAGTGCCAACATGTCAAAAAATTCCATTCTTTGCACCAGATTTTCACAAATTAAATTGACACAAACAAACATTCCAACCCAATCAACAATGTCAGCTTGCATATGTCTGGCAAAGCATATAGCTTGCTTATATAGCCTTCGGTACAACAAATATAACATCAAAGCATATACCTATTATAGACATGCAAATCATCCAATCCTTCTCTAACTTCCTAATCCTTAGCTTCTGTTCTAAGACTAACTCATCCTTGTGAGTTAAAGCTTCCTTCATGGCCCTCATTTTTTCTCTGTGCTCAAACACGCCAATCTCCAGCCCTGTCTGTGCTTCTGTCAACTTCTTGTTCTCAACACACAAAGCACGAACTCTATCTCACAAATCCACAAGCAACTGATGAAGAAAAGGGACGTCTCTGGATTGTACCATCGAAATTTTTTGCAAGCCCCATCCTAAACACGAAGATCAACAACCAATCAAACACCAACCACGACCAAATCGAAATCAATTTGAATCCATTTACCTGAGCTAGCTGGCATTTGAAGTACCCCATTCCTGGATTTGACTCGCTCCACGAGAACCATCTCACTAGCATCCTTGGTTCAGTGCACAAGCACTTCACTGGCGGCGCATACTCCAGCGGCCGCTAGCCGCATGGTACCGGTGAGTGGCTTAAGAGGCCACCGACATGATACGATAAGGAAGAGGACCCGCCTGAAGGGCTTGACATCGCAGACAACTCCTTCTTTGTTGGGTACCGCTCTTCGCTGTTGCCGGGTGCCGCTCTCTGCCTCCTCTGAATTTAGGATTTGGGACAAAATAAGGAAGAAAAGGAAAATTTTGGTACAGGGGTCACAAGCAACGGTCTAATAACTAACATCGATGACGTGGCATTTTTTGCCAACTCAGATTCCGACTGATGTGATAACGCGGATAGTCAAATATTGTCATGCTGTTTAAGTCGGGTCAAAACCACTCCACGTCAGTGCAAAACTGGCTTGCACCACTATTGGGGGTGAGTGGGGGAGTAATTTACCTTCAATTAACAGTTATGGCTGAGTTTACCGGCTTTTAGAGATTAGGGTGAAATGTGCACTCACACAATATTTGAGGGGTGAAAATTTCACATTTTCCTTTTCATTACGGCCTCCCAGTGGCTATATCTATAACTCATAGCTATATACGAGAAAAATACAATAAGGACCCATTTAAAACACAAGATAGGAAAAATATGGCAATAGAAAATCGCAGCAATTCGATGTCATGTCTTATGGATTCCTAGGGAAATTTGAAACACATATATTCTACAAACAGAGCTGTTTGGTTGCTCCATAGAAATTTTGCAAAAAATATTTCTTGATAAGAGAGAGAAGAAAAGAGATAAAGAGATATGTTGCAAGTGAAAACATGCTTGGCCATGTGCATTCTTTGGATGCAGAGGTCGGGAGGTAATAAAACTCCTTATTTATTTAAAAGAAATATGAAAACACGTGGTTTGAGTAAATATTTAGAATCCACGAAAAATAGAGAAAATGAGGAATTTTAAAAGCTAATTCTAAAAATTAAAGGGCTCTATAAATCTTTTTTATATAGAATTTCATTCTTATGAGAATCCTTTGTTCCAAACAACGCCATCGTAATAATGTTACCCCTCTTCGGTAGGTCACTCATGGCTCTTGGATAGTGTACGTTACTTTATTCTATAGTAACAATGTCACTGAAAATAGACGAAGGGTAGAGGAATACAATGATAAAACAGTGTAAGCAGGAGCAAGAATGGAAAATGACTTTATTCGGAAGCGGACGGAGCGCGTGTTTTCATAATTTTATTACTCTGTCGGCGTATCACTAGGAGTACTGCTAAACCCTATATGAACTCTCTCGGCGTTAAACTTTCTAGGAGTGGTACCTTTTCCATTTCTTATTGCGAGGGTAGGAGTAACTTTAAAAAAAAAGGAAAATAACCACCTTTAAATGTCGGCTAATCATGCTCAAAGATGCAATTTTTAATTGCTAACGCATTACCATATGCGTGCGACTACTGGACACCAGAGATTCAGAGAACGAGATCCACGAGTCCATAACGAAAAGAACACGATGCTGTCTCCTTCAAGTTCACAAGGAAAAGAGGGAAATTAGAACAAAATATTCTACTGTATTTTCTCTGCTTTAAGATAGATGTTCTTTTAGTTTTTAAAAAAAATTAAAATATCCTTTTACATTTTCAATACAGTATTGGTCCTTTCTTTCCTGTTTTGCCTCTCATTAATACAATAGAAAAAAGTACTCCCTCCATCCAAGTTTGTTAGGCCTCGTTCCAAATCTAGGTTTTCCAAAATTGTAAGGCCAACTTTTCTAATCCTGCGTCTCAAATAATCTCGGGAGTACTCGGAATTAACTGCGACGCATGCATGCCTACCGTTCGCACGAGAAGTGGAGGAGAGAGAGGCGCACGTGCACGCGCTAACATGGAGCTGGGCCAAGGCAAATCGCGCGAGGCAGTTATTAGCGAAGGAGGCGAGTAGATTAGCGCTTTAAACGCACGCATGGAGCGAGATTTTTTCGGAGTCCAAGGTAATTACGCAGATCACGTGTCTGTTGGCCAAAACGAAATTGCAAAATTGCTCCAAACCACGCGCGCTTTGCCTTGGCACCGGAGATTACCAAACAGGGCCTAACAAACTTGGATGGAGGAAGTAGTAATTACTCACGGGAATAGTACAAATAATACTGACATTTATTATCTTGAGGAGAAAAAAGAGATGTACATAGAAATAATTGAAGGGTAATATTAGTATTTCATTTACACTTTTAATTCTTATGGCCAACTCTAAAATGACATCTATTTTCAAACTAAGAGGATACATGTTGCATGAGATACATTTGAACATCAAATGAAGGATTGGTCTATTTTGTCTATCAATTATTATCAAAGTCAAAGTTTGATCTCTCAACTCTATACTAGATATTTTTTAATCCCTCAAATGTCAAAATCATCTATATTTTGGTCCTCTATCCCATTGAAAGCGGTTTTCATGATAATGCGATGGCTGTTTCACACACATGGTAGCCAAGTTAGCACAAAAAATTAATTTTTTAAGAAAAAAATAGGGAGAAATCAGAGAAAAGATAAATATAAATTTTAAAGAGTTTTTGGAATACTCATCTAATTCAAATAAAAATCGGGAAAAACAGATTTTGAAAATTGAAATTTTTTGTTGAAAAATGAGATATCAGATTTTTTTTAGGAACTGAACATTTATATAAAAAAACCAGATTTCTTTTTTGTAATAAAAATTTACAAGTAAAATCAGGAAAAAAATATATATATTTCTTTTTGAAGGAAAATAAAGAAAAATAGGGAAAGCTGGGAAATTTATAAAAATCAGGAATATTCCAAAAAGTTTACTAACAAATGAAAAAAACTAAAAATTATAGGAAATGGTGTTTTGAATTTTGTTGAAATCCATGGTATTTTTAGAATATTTTTGAATGTTATGCATTCGTAGAATTCTAAGAATCTTCAGAAAATTTTCTGGATATATTTTTTAAAATTTTTATTTATTATATCTTTAAATAGATTTTCTGACTAAGAATATCTGACATAGAGTTGAGAAATTAAACTTAAACTTGGTAATAATCGAGGGACAAAAGTAGCTTTTTTTCATTTTGGTAACGAACGACCGCGGGCTAATAGTTCCTGGTATCAAACTCACCATCCCATTCAAGCTTTCCTCTATTACGGGCCAGATCTAGCCTTAAGGTCAGCCCACTTGTTCAGCTCCTGTCGCAGGCTGTGTTCCAAAATTCTGGATGGCTCGGTTTCAGCCCAGTGTTGTCTCGGCCTTGGTCCTTGATTCAGTGTTGTCTCGGCCTTGGTCCTTGATTCCTATGCTCAGCTTGGGCCTAAACCTGGGTTCGGTAGGCCAGGGCCGTGTTAGCTTAGGTTACGGACCATAGAAGACTCGGTTGGTGATGGATGATAGGAAAGCAGATGTGGCACACCTGCTCACATGCACATCTTCGGGATTTTTGAATCATTGAGATTAAAAGGTTTATGATTATTTTGCAAGGAAGATTTAAAAGATTTATAGGGAAAGAGTATGTGTACCTAAATATTATTATCAAATCATTATCTAAAATCTAAAAAATATATTTTTATCAAATATATGCCCATTTGTGTGGTGCACAAAGAGGCCAAATGATAGTAGCAATTTCTTGTCTTTTTATGCATGCGCTAAATGTTCACATTTTTTTTTATAAATTCTCACATATACACATACTCTTCTCCTATCTATCACTATGATTTTCGAGAAAATTTTAAAACCTCGCATGTTTTAAAACTCCAAATGGGTGTATATAAGTGTGGGTGCATCATATTATTTTTGCTGATGGTAAGCCTTCCTCACATCCTCCTGTTATGACATTCTTAAGAAAGCTTTCAAGTAATTACTGATTTTTTTTACATAGTGACAACCGCTCGATTTTTTATCCGCTCTTTATCTGTTGTATTTTTTGTGATTTCAACAAAACAAGACTCATATTCTTTATTTTGGTTTTAAAATATTTTCCATGCGAGGCCCACGTGCCACACTCACAACTCATGGAGCTTCGGCGACAATTTTAGCTGTTGCAATATGTGCAATTTCAATATCTCTAAACCAAAATCAAAGTTTTGGTTATATCTGATTTTGGCATTGCTATGGCTATTGAGCGAAGGTACAAACCAGACAGCCCAAACAGAGCTGGCCATTCGATTTTTTCAGTCATTTTAATTTGGTTTATTACGGTAGTGTTTATTTTTTTCAACGAAACAGCCACAACGAGCTTATTATTGCCAAAGGAATGGATCGTGGAGACCTGGGAGGTTACAAAGGTGTAAAAAGGACGAGGAAGAGGGGAAGGAAGAAACAGCAAAAAGAAAAACCAAACACTAGAAACCAACTAGATAAAAGGAAGCTAAGGAACATTATCGGCTCCGGAGGTAAGCTCGCCAATTTCCGGGTAAAAATCCCCCTAGCCCTTGTGCGGTTTAGGATGGATTGAGAATTAATCTAACCTAGGTGTGGTTTTGGTGACTAATGACAAACGGGTTTGTGGACTAACCATTTTTCTTGAGTGTTGGAACGTGCATTGGTTAGGTACCACTTTATAGGGTTACATCAAGAGGATGAATCTACAAGCCCGTGAAACCCAATATCAATAATACATGTGGTGATTGGATGATGGATTCATGTGTTGAAGTCCATCAAGTCATGTGAAGCATCAAGTGATCAAGAAGTAAACTTCAAGGATCAACATATTGGTTCAAGGTGTGAACCGCATTGGATAAAGATGAAGTTCTAGCGTAAGAGTGAAGTTGACAAAGATAGTCAAGAGTGGACTCATGTATTGAGCCATGATGATCAAAACATGAAGCTAGGAGTTTAAGAAAAGAATATTAGTGGTGGCTTCATTTGATCAAGTGAAGGTAAGCAATTGTATATTGCATTATATGAACTAACCCCATGTGCTATGTGCTATGTGTATGTTGAGGGTTAGGTACCATTCATAGGCAAGCATCGAGAGGCTGATCGTATGTGCCCATGAGAAGATGACATCATAAGTCGATGGTCATCACAGCAAGCTCAAGATTGGCATCTTGCGAAGGCATATGCTTGAGGCTTGCGGGTCCATCAAGTGAAGATGATTTCGAGAGAAAACTTCCCCATAAGGATCATGAGGGAGCTATATGAAGAAAACTTCATAAGGTGACGATGATCAAGGCGATTCCGCTTTGAGCAAAGAAGATGGACATCATTAAGCTCAATTGGAATACGCAAGGCAAATATATGTCTAGACTAAGTTTTTCTAGTTTGACCGGTCTCAAGGAGTTTGGAGAGAGCCCGGATTATAGGTTAGATAGTCGTACTATAAAGAAGGGCTATCGGATGATTAGCTTGTTCACGTCGTGTGTCGAGTGCTCAAGTCTTTGCATATGTTGCATATCGTCGTGTTTCCTTTGTGGTGGAGGTGCTAGAACTTGTGTTCTAGTGTGTCCGGAGGTTCCGAGGTGCGAGTGCTCCGAGGCTTCGGGCGTAGTTCGATGTTGCGTGTGTTGTTCCTAGACTTGGTGTCCAGGTGTGTGCGATCCAACCAACCTAAGTGGTTTGGTTGATCGGCTAGGTTCGTGGACTCCGGGAGGTCCATTTCAAGAGTATATGACCTAAGGCAAGCCCCCAAAGTGTTCCGGGTTGAACCAAGGTGTTCCAGGTTTGTTCGGAAGTGATCCGGATTCATCGAGTGCTCCGTGGGAGTTGCTGTCCTGGAAAATCCGAACCCTCCGGGCTAGGGTCCGGGCCAGGGTTCGGGTTGAATCTAGAGAGTCCGGGTTAAATCCAAAGGGTCAGGGTTGAACCCGGAGGGTCCGGGCCAGGGTCCGGATGAAGGTCCGAGTTGTACAGAAGGTTTCTGGAGTGTCACCCGGAGGTTCCGGGTGAGGGTCCGGATCTGTACTGGACAGCCCGGACCTCAACCCGGAGGGTCCGTGTCGGCGTGGGAACGCCGGCGTCGGTGGTCCGGGAGGACCCCCTTTGGGATTCGGCCGGGGAGGAAGAAGGAAACGACGCTACGGTGACCTTGAGTAGCGGGCAGGCAGAGATAGGGAACTGTGAGACGGTGATTTACCCAGATTCGGGCCACCAGTTTGGTGTAATACCCTACGTACTGCTTTTTGTGTGTATTTGATAAGGTTTGGTCGGTTACAAACAGCTAGCAGAGAGAGAGAGAGAGAGGCTAGTCTAAGGATCCGACCCTTTGCATGGCCTCGGTTCTCCCCTTATATACTGGGGGGCACCACAATAGCCGAAGGGTAATTATTACAAGGACGCTGTAGCCGACGAATAGGGCATGGGCAGACCATGCCGGTGGTTGCGGGTTGCTGTAGCGAAATAGTGCCGGTCACACTTCGGCTGGAAACCGGACCATCTTGACGTGATTGGGACAGAAGACTTCTTGGGACGCCTTCTGACACGGACCATGTTGCAACTGCCCTGGTCCCACAGGCTAGGGACCGGGGGCACGTGCCGGCACGCATGGCGGTGCGTCTCAAAGTCAAAAAGGTGTCAGACCGTCCCATCCCCTACCAAGACCGATAGCTGACAGAGCTTATCACTTGGGGGAATGGGAAAACGTGAGGACATCGCCATCTTGTCCGCGTCAGCGGAATTGGGGCGGACGCGTGTGTCAGATGGGCATTAAATGCGCCCGTCGGACAACGCGGGCTGAGGAGGGCCCGCGAGGGGCGCTCGGGGTTCCTTTGTTTGGGGATTCCCGAGCACGCACCCTAGGCCACTCCACTGTAGAAGCTCATAGAGCGGGTCCAGGAGCTGCAGGAGGAGGCGCGCCGCCGAGAGACGGAGGTGGCCAAGGAGCGGGAGACGCTCCAGGAGTTGCACACCGAGAGGCTCAATACCACTAATATGATGCGCGACATCTTCCACCGGGCGCAGCGCGCGGTGAGAGCCGCCGGCCTTGGCGATGTCACCACGGGGCAGCAGTCCCTCGACACCCTCGGCCACTTCATCTTCGCCTTCGACACGATTGCCGACCGTTTGAAGACGGTGGTGGCAGTCGTGAAGGACGCGGTGGCCCGAGAAGGGCGCGAGCTGGCGACCGCGGTGGCGGAGCATGTTCTGGCATGCTACCGCAGCCGCGACCCGGCCTTCTCCTTGGAGTCGGCGAGGCTCGGGATCGTCGAAGAGGAGGAGGAGGAAGCCCGCGACGCCGTCCACGAAGTGGTCGAGCAGATCGCCCAGCACTTCTCTCGGGAAGATGACGCCGGCGACCTCGGGGGCGACGGCAAGGAGTAGCTCCTTTGTATCTTTTCCTTTTCGTTCTTTTTGTTTAGGGCCGAAAAAGCCCCTTCTGTAATGAACTTTATTTTGGTCAATGCAAGTTTATACGCGGATTTGGCTCCGAGCATCATTTTCCTTTGCGAAGTTTGGTTCGGACTTGGCTCTGAGCACCTCACTTTTGCAGATCTTGGTTCGGACTTGGCTCCAAACACTCTTTTTCTTTGCAATTTCAGGTGTGGGCTTGGCTCTGAGCACCTTACTTTTGCAAAATTTTGGTTCGAACTTGGCTCCGAACATTTGTCTCTTTTCCTTCTCCTTTTTTTGAAGACGTGTCCACCTCTTACCAGAAAAGGCCAACCCTCGGGGGGCGGCCCCGAGGACCCCGGCCCCCGAGAAGCGGATGCGTCGAACTTGAACTCGAGAAGGTTGCGCCTCGGGGCCCCGGGAACGCCAGGCCCCCGAAAGCTGGAACGCCGAGCGCGGCTGCACACCCTGAGGCCTTGACGCTCCTACAGGTTCATCCGAGCACTCGTGCAGGGACGGTTTATGAGAAAAGCTAGGTATCAGCAGATGTTTTGTCATGCTGACTCTTTCCAACTAGCTCCACTAAGATTCCCTTCCGCGCCGCGAGGATCCCTTGCGCCGCTAGCCCATCTCTCGGGGAGCCCCTGTGCACGTGTGCGAGCGCGTAGGATACTTCGGGCGGCTTTTGGCCAGGCTGGTGCCCAGGGTTCGGAAACCAAGCGAGGCGACCAGGGCTTGGACGACGACCCGGAACACTCCCCGTGACTCACACCGTTGCTCCGGAATTTCCCGTTCGATGATCAAGCGGCGCATGGGATCGCTATTGCGAAGAACTACTTGCGGCAATAGTATGAAAAGCTTTTAAAGCCGAGAGAATGCGGCAGGAAAAACTTAGCTTATGGTTAGGGTGTCGGATGTTTTCCCTATCGCTCCTGAATATCATCTTTGATGATGTCATGGGGATCCATGGTGGCTTTCCGTCATAGGTTCTCGCCTTGATATGGTCAGCGGCACCCGGGAACTTCACCATGGTTGGTCTGTTCACTCATAGTTGATACCACTGCTCCGAGTTTTTCCGAAGCTCTCCGCCGCCAGAAACTGAGGGCTTTCGAGTCAGCCGACTGGTCGTGGGCACGAGAGGTAGGGTCATCCGAGTACTCTGAGGCTCAGTAGCGCTCAGGGCTGTTTGGCCGGTCCGAGCACGGATGGTCAGGGGCTTATTTGCCCTGACTCGGGGGTGCTCGGGGTATAAATGGTCGACCGAGTGCCGATAGCTTGACAACAGAGACTAGATTACCCCGACTCCTCGTACTGCGGACCAGTAGGGACCTACTCGCGCAAAGGGGCACGGGAGCCCGATACTCGAGAGAGTGACCTCTTTTGCGAGCAAGCGAGGGGATAGAAAAAATTGACAAGTAATTGCAAATGCGAACACTGCTTATATTAACATTGATGCTGCTATTGACATAGCTTATGATACAAGGGAGCCCCCGAGCATGAGTGCGAGCGTGTGGGATACTCGGGCGGCTTTTGGCCGGACTGGTGCCCAGGGTTTAGAAACCAGGCGAGGCAACCCGAGCTTTGAGCGACGACCCGAAACACTCCCGTGACTCGCTTTTGGTACTCGGGGGTCTGACCCAAAGCATAAAAAAAGGCTTACCCGAGCTATTTACGGATAAAACTTGCACAGATGCTCGATGTTCCAAGCATTGGGTAGCGGCAGACCGTCGTCCGTGGCCAATCTGACGGAGCCCAGTCGGGAGACGCCTGTCGGCGTTACGGGGCCCAGGGTCCCCTAAACCGCTGGCCAAGGCCCAACTTGACGCCACATCGCCAAGGACACGGAGATTAAAAGAAGAGGCGCCTAGGGGCTCACCCCGAGCGCCGTTCCACTCAACTGAATCAAGGGGTGCCCCGAGTCGTCCCTTGATGGCGTTTCCCGAAAGGCCATAAGGCGAGCTTGGTCCCCGCCCGGGATGGAGCGAGCAGAAGTGCTCGGGGGATCTTCCCGAGCACCAAGGGCGATCCGGCCCCCGCCCGGGGCGCCGAATCCCTCACCCAGGACGAAGCAAAAGTGCTCGGGGGCTCACCCCGAGTACCCGATTATGAGTGCTCGGGGGCTCACCCCGAGCACCCGAGAGGTAGTGCTCGGGGGGGCTTGCCCCGAGCACCAATGGCGACCCGGCCTCCGTCTGGGGCGCCGAGCACCTCGCTCAGATGACGGAGCGGTCTAGGAGTAGTGCTCGGGGGGCCCCCGGTTTGGGCGAGCCCCGAGCACCCCTTGAGGGCCCCTCTTGAGTCCGCGTGGCCCAAAAGGCGCCTTTCATGCCTGCGTCAGGGGCATTTAATGCCTGTGCCAGGTGCATTAAATGCCCGTCTATTCCACGTCCTTGCGGACCAAGGGCGGTGTCCTGACCGTTTCCCATTCTCTCAAGTGATAAGCCATGTCAGTTATCAGTCTTGGAGGGAATGGAGAGGTCTGACACCCCTTTTTTGACTTTAAGGACGCGGTTCCGCGCGCCCAAAGGCATGCCCTCTGCACCTGGTCCGTGGGGCCCTGGGTAGTTGCGGCATAGCCCGTGTCAGGAGACGTCAAATCTTCATCTCCTGACACGCCCTCATCATGAAAGATCCGGTTCCTAACCAAGGCGTGACCGGCACTGTTCCGCTACAGCAAATCTCAACCACCGACGTGGCTTGCCCATGCCGGGTTTCTTCCGCGACAAGCTTCAAGGGCAAGATATTTACCTTTCGGCCACTGTGGTAACCCCCGGATATATAAGGGGAGAACCGCGGCCATGAAAAAAGATCGGACTCTGAGATCTTTCTTTAGGTAACACAACCTTAGGCATACAAACTCTAGAGGAACAAGAACTGGGGCACCTGTGTCGCTAGTTCATTGTAATCTCTCCACATATTCTCAAATACACTCAAAGCAGGACGTAGGGTTTTACACCTAGAAGGTGGCCTGAACCTGGGAAAATCATTGTGTTCTTCCTCATTTCCATATCCTGCCAAGCTCTAGCTCCGACGTAGCTCCGTAGATCTCCGCCTCCCCGGCCGAATCCCAAAGGGGGTCCTTCCGGACCACCGATACCGGCGTTTGTACGTCGACAACGCCGGTCACTCGGTAGGGGCCCTCCCACATGGGGGAGAGTTTGTTTTTTCCTTCCCGTGACTGAACGCGGCGAAGTACTAGATCCCCAACTTCCAGTGACCGGGCCCGAACGTGGCGCTGATGATAGCGCCTTAGGCTCTGCTGATATCTGGCGGCATGGAGAGCGGCTCTGCATCAGTGCTCTTCTAAGAAGTTGACGTCGTCGAGCCTTCTCTGTTCCTGATTACCCTCCGAGTAATCTCTGACTCTAGGCGAGCCAAAAGTGATCTCGGAGGGGAGGACCGCCTCTGCCCCGTACACGAGGAAAAAAGGCGTCTCTCCGGTCGCCCTGCTGGGAGACGTCCGGATTGACCAGAGGACGGAGGAGAGCTCGTTGATCCAACCAGCACTGCACTTCTTGAGTCGATCGAAGGTTCGCGTCTTGAGCCCTTTGAGGACTTGAGCATTGGTGTGCTCAACTTGGCCGTTGGCGCGAGGATGGGCGACCGACGCGAAACAAATCTTGATCCCGATGTCTTCGCAGTACTCCAGGAATGCATCACTGGTGAACTGCGTGCCGTTGTCGGTGATGATTCGATTGGGCACTCCGAAGCGGCTCACGATGCCTCGGATAAACTTGATCACGGTGTGCTTGGTGATCTTGACGACCGGCTCTACTTCCGTCCACTTGGTGAACTTGTCGATGGCGACATAGAGGTACTCCTAGCCCCCGACTGCTCGGGGAAACGGTCCAATAAAATCCAGTCCCCAGACCGCGAAGGGCCATGACAGGGGGGATGATTTGGAGGGCCTAAGCTAGTTGATGTGACTGCTTTGCGTGGTATTGACATGCTTCGCAGCGCCGAACCAGCTCGATGGCATCCTGGCGGGCTGATGGCCAGTAGAAATCTTGCCGAAAGGCCTTCCCGACCAGCGTGCGGGATGATGCATGGCTACCACACTCGCCCTCATGGATATCCGCGAGCAAGACGCGGCCTTCCTCCCGGGAAATGCACTTTAGAAAGACGCCGTTGGTGCCACGCCGGTAGAGATCCTCATCTACAAGGGCGTAGCGCTTGGCTTGGCGCGCAATCCTTTCTGCTGCGGCATCGTCTTCGGGAAGGATCTTTTCTTTCAGGTATCCCAGGATCTCAGAGATCCAGGAAGGCTCCTGAGAATAGGTGGCGAGCACGAAGTGCCCACCGGGCGGCAGCAACCTGACGGGATTTCTCACTAAAGGTGCTGCCTGAGTAACCTCGCCTTGGCGCGAGGTTCCCGTTCGTCTTGGTCGGCGGCCTCGACGGACGGCCAGGAGAGCCTTTCTTCAAAGGTCCCAGTCGGGACTGGTTCCCGAGAGGACGCCAGTCGTGATAAGTAATCGGTAGGCTCGTTGTAGCGGCGCGGGACGTGCTGGAGTTCCAACCCGTCGAAACGTCGCTCCAACTTCCTGACTTCGTTCAGGTACACCGCCATTTGTGGGTCGGAGCATTGGTACTCCTTGGACACTTGATTGATGACCAGCTGAGAGTCGCCTTTGACGAGAAGACAGCGGATTCCGAGGGACGCGGCGGCGCGGAGCCCCGCGAGAAGACCCTCGTACTCAGCCATATTGTTGGTGGCGCGGAAGTGGAGCTGCACGACGTACTGGAGCACTTCACCTGTTGGGGAGGTAAGAGTTACTCCAGCCCCCGCGCCTTGAGCGTGAGGGATCCGTCAAAGTGCATCGTCCAGTACCCGGCACCTTCATGCCCTAGATTCGCGGACAACTCTTCCCCTTCGTCTTCAGGCACCGGCGTCCACTCGGCGATGAAATCGGCCAGAGCTCCGCTTTTGATTGCCCGGTTGCTGACAAAGCGGATGAACTCGGCGAGTTCGATTGCCCACTCGACCACGCGGCCAGTGGCTTCTCGGTTGTGTAGGATGCGCTCGAGGGGGTAGGCGGTAACCACCAGAACCTCGTACGCTTGGAAGTAGTGTCGCAGTTTTCTCGATGCAACGAGAATTGCGTAGAGCATCTTCTGGGCTTGTGGGTAGCGTGTCTTGGCGTCGCGCAACACCTCGCTGATGAAGTAGATGGGGCGCTGTAGGACGCGCCCCTTGTTTGGAACTTCCCCGAGCACTGCGCCCGAGGGGTCGAGCTCGGGCCCGGGCTCATCTGACTGCTCGGGGCTCCCCGGGAGCTCGGACCCGGGGTTACTCGGGAGCTTGGGCCCCGCACATGCCTGACTGCTCGGGGCCGCCCGGGGGCTCGGGCCCATGGTTGCCGGGGAGCTCGGCCCCGGGCACTCCTGACTGCTCGGAGCTGCCCGGGAGCTCGGACCCGGACTTTTCCTTCGACATGCCGCTTGTCGAGAGCTTGGACCCGCAAGCCTTGGTCCTCGTGGGAGTCATCGGGAGTTCGGACCCGACCTCTCGCTCAACCATGAGGACCGCGCTCATAACCCGAGGAGTTACCGAGATGTAGAGCAGCAGGGGCTCCTCGGGTTTCGGCACCACCAAGATCGGAGGCGTGGTGAGATACTTCTTGAGGTCCTGAAGGGCCTGCTCGGCCTCCGGGGTCCACTCGAAGCGGCCCGATTTCTTGAGGAGCTTGAACAGGGGGAGGCCCCGCTCCCCGAGCTGGAGATGAACCGTCCCAAGGCAGCCATGCAGCCCGTTAGGCGCTGCACATCCTTGAGACGAGTCGGTGGGCGCATCTGGTCGATGGCCCTGATCTTCTCGGGGTTAGCCTCTATTTCCCGGTTCGAGATCAAGAAACCGAGGAGCTTGCCCGAGGGAACCGCGAAGGCGCACTTCTCGGGGTTAAGCTTCATGCGGGTACTGCGGAGACTGCTGAAGGTCTCCGCTAGATCCTCGAGAAGCGTTTCTTCATCTCTGGTCTTGATGACGAGATCGTCGATGTAGGCCTCGATGTTGCGACCTATCTGAGATTGCAGAGTAATGCGCATGGCGCGCTGGTACGTGGGCCCAGCGTTTTGCAACCCAAAAGACATGTGAACATAGCAATAAGTCCCCACAGGGGTTGTAAATAAAGTTTTTTCCACATCCTTTATCGACATATTAATCTGGTGATAACCAGCATACGCATCTAAAAAGCACAAAAGGTCGCACCCAGCGGTGGAGTCGACTATCTGATCGATGCGAGGTAAAGGGAAAGGATCTTTTGGACATGCCTTGTTGAGGTCGATGTAGTCTACGCACATCCTCAGCTTGCCGTTGGCTTTTGGCACAACGACAGGGTTGGCGAGCCAGTTCAGGTGGATGACTTCACGGATGAGGCCGGCGGCAAGGAGCTTGCCGACTTCCGCCCGGATGAACTCTTGGCGTTCTGGTGCTTGACGGCGCACCTTCTGCCGAATGGGCCGTGCGTCGGGACGCATGGTGAGGCGGTGCTCGATCACCTCCCTAGGGACCCCAGGTATATCTGACGGTTGCCAAGAAAACACGTCGGCATTCGCTCGGAGGAAGGCGTCGAGCGCGCTTTCCTATTTGGCGGCCAGATGTCCGCCGATCTTGCGGTCATGGACTCGTCTTCACCGAGGGCCACCTCCTTGAAGGGAACGGAGTCATCGGCGGCGACCTTGGCCTTGCTTGGGGGTGGACCCGAGGATTCGGGCCGCTCACCGATGTCGTCGGTTGCCGCGGGCGGTGGCCGAGAACAACTCCTCGGTGCAGAGGATAGAGCTCTTGAGGTTGGCCGACACCGTGATCGTGCCGTTAGGCCCGGGCATCTTGACGGTGAGGTAGGCATAATGGCACGCTACCATGAACTTGGCGAGCGCCGGACGTCCGAGGATGCCGTTGTATGGGAGGTCGAACTCGACGACATCGAAGACGACGTTCTCCGTCCGGAAGTTGTCCCGGGTCCCGAACGTGACCATCAAGGACACCTGTCCTAGGGACACGGTGAGGTCCGGGGTGATGCCGTGGAAAGGCATCGTTAGCCTTAGCTGCCCTGGAGACACCTGCATCCTGCTAAAAACCTCGGGGGACAGGAGGTTAAGGCCTGCACCCTCATCGATCAGCATGCGGGTTATCTTGATGTTGCACACCGTCGGGGAGACCACCAAAGGGAGGCGGCCTACACCCGACGTGTTCTCGGGGTGGTCAGAGCGGTCGAAGGTGATCGGGGTGCCCGACTACTTGAGTGGTCGGGTTGACCCGGCACTCGGGGTCGCCGAGCATACTTCGCGCGCCATCAGCTTAAACTGGCGACGCGAAGTGGGGGTGGAGGCGCCCCCGTGGATGCATGCCACGACCTCGGGTTCCTGGAACCTGAGACCACCCTCATCGCCACCACGCTTGTTGTCGCTGCCTTCGCGGCGCTCCTCGCGCTCCTTCTTGTTCCTCTCGGCGAGGAACTTGACCGTCCAGCACTCGGAGAGGTCGTGCCGGTCGGTTTGATGTATCTCGTACCACTGGCTAGGGCCCTGCTCGGGGGCCCTGGGTGGCTTCTTGCTGCCGCCTGGACCAGTGCAGGGCGGCTTTCGCGCTTTGATCTCTCCGCGGCCGCGACGGGCCCGGATTTGCGCTTCTTGTTCTTGTGCCTCCTCTCGCCGCCGGAGGGGTGGGAGGACTCCGCGCCGTCGGCCGACGACTGGTCGGGGCGCGGACTGTGCCACGCGCGAGCCTCAGCCGCCTTGGCGCACTTGTTCGCGACTGCGAACAACTCCACCGTGGACTGGACGTCGCGCGTGCCCAGCTTCTCAAGTATCTTCTCGTCGCGGACACCTTGCCTGAAGGCGACGATTACTGCTGAGGGGATATCTTGGGGATGGTGTTGCGCACTTGATCTGAAGCGCTGGATGAAGTACCGCAACGTCTCCCCTTTACGCTGTTTGACAGCGTGGAGATCGCTCTCCATGCCAGGGCGCTCGAAAGTGCCCTGGAAGTTGGCCATGAACTGGTGGCAAAGGTCCTCCCACGAGCGGATCGAGCTCGGAGGGAGATTCATGAGCCATGAACGGGCAGATCCCTTCAAGGCCATGGGAAACCAGTTGGCCATCACCTTTTCGGCCCTCCAGCCACCTGCACAGCGGTGGTGTAGATCTGGAGGAACTCCTACCGGGTGGAAGGAGCCGTCGTACTTCTGCGGCAGCTCGGGCCGGAACTTTCGGGCCAGCTGACGCGGCGAAGGCCGGGAGTAAAAGCCTGACAGCCCGTTCCGTAGAGCGGGGTGTCGACCTTTCCGGCCGGGCGGCGCGCGGTCGTGCTCCGGAGAGCATGTACGACTGGCGACGGGGCCGGAGGATGATTGGCCCTCGACAGCCCCTTGCCCTCGCGCCGCTTCTCCTGGATGGCGCTCGATGGTGACGCACGCATCTTCGTCTTCCCTCAGTTGGTTGAGGCGCTGGCGAAGATCCGGGCCGCCTCCTGCAGCAGGAGAGGCAACCGAACGGTGGGAACTGCTGCGGAGCTCCCTTGCCTTGCCACAGTGAACGATGTGGAGGTAGCAGCCGGAAGGGCTGCTGAGGGGCCGGATCGGGCCTCGCCAGGCCTCGAGGAGGTCTGAGAGCTCCTGACCCGCCGCCTGGCGCGCGAGCGGTGTCGACCAGGTTGGTTACCTCCTGGAGCCAGGGTCCACAAGAGATAGGCCTTCCACCTGGACGGGAGGATGCTGGAGGAGGAGCTACGCCGCATGCAGCTGCGCCTCCTCTCGCCGGCTCATCGAAGTCCTGCCGGCGCCGACCGGCTGGGGGAAAACTCGGCAAGGGTTGGATTGGCATTTGCCTCACCCTCGTGAGCTAGTGCCGGAGCTGCGGCAGCGCAACATCGCCTGCTGCGGTGTCTGCCGGACACGGCGTGGCGCCCCTGCAGACAAGGGGCGCCGAATGTGCCGGGACAGATGCTCACGGCCCGCCATGGATGGCGAAGCGTCGGAACCTTGACCTCCCCTACCTGGCGCGCCAGATGTCGGCGTCGGGAACGACGACGTCGGTGGTCCGAGAGGACCCCCTGGGATTCGGCTAAGGGAGGAAGAAGGAAACAGACGCTACGGTGACACTTGAGTAGCGGGCAGGCAGAGATAGGGAACTGTGAGACAGTGATTACCCAGGTTAGGCCACCAGTTTGGTGTAATACCCTACGTCCTGCTTTTTGTGTGTATTTGATAAGGTTTGGTCGGTTACAAACAGCTAGCAGAGAGAGAGAGAGAGAGGCTAGTCTAAGGATCGCGACCCTTTGCATGGCCTCGGTTCTCCCCTCTTATATACTGGTGGGCACCACAATAGCCGAAGGGTAATTATTACAAGGATGCTGTAGCCGACGAATAGGGCATGGGCAGACCATGCCGGTGGCTGCGGGTTGCTGTAGCGGAATAGTACGGTCACACTTCGGCTGGAACCGGACCCATCTTGACGTGATTGGGACAGAAGACTTCTTGGGACTCTTTCTGACACGGACCATGCTGCAACTGCCCTGGTCGCCACAGGCCAGGGACCATGGGCACGTGCCGGCACGCATGGCTGGCACGTCTCAAGTCAAAAAGGTGTCAGACCGCCCATCCTCCTACCAAGACCGATAGCTGACAGAGCTTATCACTTGGGGGAATGGGAAAACGGTGAGACGCCGCCATCTTTTGCCGCGTCAGCGGACTTGGGGCAGATGCGTGTGTCAGACGGGCATTAAATGCGCCCGTCGGACAACGCGGTGCTGAGGAGGGCCCGCGAGGGCCGCTCCGGGGATTCCGAGCACGCACCCTAGGCCACTCCACTGTAGAGGTAGCACTCAGCGTCTCCGAGCGTGGGGGCCGAGCCACCTTGGGTGCTCGGGACACACCCTTAAGGGACGATTCGGGACTCCCTTGGCGTGGGGCGAGTGGATACGCGTGCTCGGGATCCTCTTGGAGGGCCGGGCGAGATACAACGCTCCGGGGTCAGACCTCGAGCACCACTTCTCCGGACTCCCACGTCCTTGGCGACGTGGCGTCGGGTTTAGCCTTTGCCGCGGCAGTGGGGGCCAAGCCATTCTGGGTGCTCGGGGGAGCACCCTTGAGAGAATGACTCGGGGCCCGCACTGGCAGGCCGAACGGCTACAGTGCTCGGGGGCAGCCCGAGCATCTCTTCTTGACCCGCGCACGTCCTTGGCGACGTGGGCATAGAGTTGGGCCATTTGAGCTGGGCCTTTGAGTTGGGCCCTTCGTCAGCGATTTAGGGACCCTGGTTCCTGTATTACGATAGTCCGGGTCAAGGGTCCGGATTTTCCAACGGTCACTTTTTTGACCGTTGGTGTGTATCCGGAGAGTCCGGGTCAAATCACAGTCCGGATTTATCCAGATTCCTCTCGCAACGGCTAGTTTTCAAGGTTGGCTATATATAGTCTCTCTTGGGTTGGCTTAAAAAAGTAGAGTTGCTGCCTCTGTGCTTCATTTGTAAACATCTCTAGTGCCTCTCCTCCCTCTCCAAAGCCTCAAGTGTATGTGGTGCCATCTGTGAGGGAGTGAGGAAAACGTTTGCGCATAAATTACACAAGGTGTGTGCATAAGTTGCATTATTGAGCACTTGGCATCGATTGTGTTCGAGCGAGAGTCCGAGAGTCTATTACGTTGGAGGCCACTGACTCCTAGACGGCTTGGTGGTTGTGGAGCTCGCCATCTCAGGGGAGTGGAGGAAAGAGCTAACCATAGTGATCGGGGAGACTCCGGAGAGTCCTCGAGAGGAAGTGGCTGAGAGAGAGCCACCTTTGATCAAGCGTGATTGGGTCCTCAACGGATACGTAGGATATCGGTTGGATATCCGACCTTCGGGTCATACATCGTTTGTCTCTTGTCTCCTTTACTTATCTACATTCATACTTGCAATACATTATTGTATATCTCCTATAGAAGTTGAATTGCTTGCTTGTCACCTAGGATTGTAAATCTTGATATCATAATAACATAGGGTGGTTATGCTCATAAAAGAAAGACCACTAGTCATATTAGTATTTGTGCTTGTGACAATCAATTAGTCTAATTTCGGCATTAGGATTAAACTAAATCGTCGTACAGTGACATCTAAAAAGCCTATTCACACGGTCGCTCTAGGGGATCATCTTAGTCATTAAGGTCCTTTCAATCTGGTGATCATAGCAGTATTTCTCACTTTTCGGGCTTCACTGCTAGAGAGTAAAGATGTCGCCTAGTATGTTTGTGTCACATGATGCACTGCTATTAGTATGGCGCAGGCAAATTACTTTTTATGGCGACACTAGCATTTGCTTGATAGATTTGCGGACCAGTGGTTAGCCGGGCGCGCACAATTCGCTATGAGTGTAGATGTGGAGTTTTTCCTCCATGCGCAAGTGATGAGACTATGACGGCTACCAATTGAGTGAAGAGAAAAACCTACATCTCAATGCTCAAGCTATTCTAACGCGGCTTGATATTTGATACTTGGAGTGTTGAGGTGCTGAGAGGTCGATCATTGCACCTCTTGAGGATGGCCCACGAGATTTGGATCACCCTCGAAAAAGGAGGATTGAGTGTAATCAGTGATGCGTATGACCTTCTCGGTGCGGAGGAATCAATTGAGGATTGCCTGCTACTTCACCTTGCCACCAATGATTAGAGCTCACGCAATTGCCTCGCACCTGCAAGGGTGCATCTTGCAAGGACTATCACGACCATCGTGGCGAAACACATACTTCACAATGTGCAACAACGCACTAAGGTCATGTATATGGTAAGGACGATAGGCTTGTGTGATGATGATGTTATGACTTCCACAGTCTTGATAACTACTCTAGATAGCATAATCAGAATTCAGTATAAGCTTGTAATGACAAATGTACAAAGGAAAATTGTGAACATCGGAAGAATGAGTTTCTTTTCAAGTAATGATTTCATTATTCATCTGAGATGGATGAGCGTTAAATACATTATCTGCATGCACTACAGAGAAGACATGAGGAAATATAAAACCTTGGCTATGAGATGGATTATTTCTCTATATTACTGAGTTAATAACGCTAATCATCACATGAGTCTACACAGAAACTGCTTCCAACAACAAAAATGGAATAGCATCCCCATATGTTGTTGACATTCATGCATACCGATCTAGTGATAGCGTACTTGCTTATTTGATAGAGGATCGACTATGCCTAATATAGGTGCCATGTTGGCTCAAATGACTATTGCTTAGTTGCGGCCCAGCTCTAGTTCTTGTCGAGACTGAATCTTATGAGAGGAAAGACGCAACAGAAGCTATATGGCTTATGTGATCTGGTGGGAAGCAGTTGTATCAGAAAGACTTCGAAAGACAAGAGACAGCTCCACACCACTAGAAGAGGAGATAAAAAACGAAGACAAGCTACATGCAATCTGGAGTGATCACAGCAAACAGCTATGGACACACTAAGCCATGGATCTAGATGTCCAAAATAGATAATTACGACTTGAAGATCCACTTGTCTTTCACTTCTTCAGTGAAGAATCTTCACGAGGCTCTGATGCACGGCGAGAATGCAAAGACAGCAAAATGCCCTCATGGCTAAAAGGCACTAGAAGGTATCACGCTTTCAATGAAAAAGCAACCCTCATTTGCAGAGTCTAAATGCTATTAGTGATCGTAGATGCGTGATGTGAGGATAATCTCTGCTTTATGCTAAGCAATCTTGAGCTCCTTAGAACAAAGATTTACTCATGTCTAAAATCACTCAACTAGTAGCAACCATGAGAAGCTCACAGACTCAATTCCATAATGAACAATATGAGACTCTAGATATGAACAAGTAAGACATGCTTATTAATAAAATTAAAGAGCAAGAGCTTTAAATATTGAGTAGACATAAGATCACAATGTTGAGCGTGTTCGCGATGATGAGTTGACTATTATGTTCTTGATAAATAAACTTAAAAGATAAGGATGCATCCTTTGCTTGGAAGAAGAACCACTACGCATGTCTCTAGTAGTAATGTTAGGAGCAACAATGTCTCTAAAATGTCAGATACTATATCTATATCCAAGGACAAATCACACTTAGATTGCTTCAAATGGATTGTGAGCTGACTAACTGTCTTTTTACAAAACACTAAGAGAATCCCTATGTAAAGCATCCATTATGAGGAAAGATGTTGAGCTTAGGCTGCGAACTTGTAAACGCTATAACTAGTAACATTGGGGATTACACACGAAATTATAATGAAAAGTTTTTAAGGCTTTACATAAGAACCTGTCGTAATCTCCTATCGATGAACTAAAGTTAGGAGAGGCTCATGAGATGCGAAAATTAGCAAGAGGATATAACATCACGATCTGACCTCTCATGTGGAAGATCACTAGCACATATTGTTAGCTCAAAAATGATATATTGTCAGTGTGCTAGTCATAGTAGTTCATCCCATACATACATTAGATAATAAATCTGTGATGAATTATCTCTCAAGTCGATGCGAGTCTGCGAGTCCCGGCGTGAGGTCAGCGATAAAGTCCAAGAGAGATATAGTAGTGTTTATTTTGGTTTCCTCGCGAGATATGTAATATGCACACAAAATTAACATTGGTACCAAAAACTCATAAAGTTGACTCTGAAGAGAACCAAAATAACTTTGGTCTCGGTACAGTCTACAGGTCACACGTGCGACCCAGGCGCACATACACTGAAAGTCTGATCTCAGCTACGAAAGCACTTGATCATATTTTAGTAGCTGCATAATATTTATGCTACCGCACACAGGATGCAGATCGCAGCTATACATGCATAATACCGCCTCGCTCCCGGGCAAGCAAATCGGAAATGCAAATCAACACTTAGGGACTGTAGATAAAAAATCACTATGGTTAGTGCAACTTAGAGAGCATGAAAGTTGTGATGTCTATTAGAAACTATATGTACACACAAAAACATTTTTGGCTTGAGTAGTGTATATAGGTTATTAGGCTTCTTAGTCATTTTTTACTCGAGTTCTCAAAAAGAAATCCAAATCCTACCAATCACATCAAACAGGCAACGCCTAATAGGCACTAGAACATGAAGAACGCAGGCCGCAATCTGAAACTCATAAATCGAATTACGCAACAAGTTCGTATCAATTACAGGTTGTCTTGCCTGGGACGCCCTTGGCCCTGTACGTCACGTACACACTGACGGTGTTTACGATAGCATATACGACAACGGACGAGCATCGAGCATTCTGGACTAGTGAAACGTGTAAAGGGAGCGCACACGGGCTGGTGCCGCCCAGCCCTCGCCTGTTTCTGTGACTGCTTCCGCTGCACACTAAGTCCTGTCAAGAGCATACAACAAGTCACCAGCACAACTCCTGGTAGCACGTACACGTTGGCCTAAGGATAATGTCCGTGCATCAGACGGGTACGTCCGACATGTGCGCTAAGTCACACGAACGAAGCGCATGGGCGCGACAAAGCCACGCAGATAGAGCCCAGGCTACGAGCTGGAGAAGTGCGGGGACACGCGACAATGCTCCCGATGCGCGCAGAATTGTCGATCTAAGGCTAATAGGCGCCGCTTCAGAGATCTATAACGAGAAGTCGACCACTGACGATCTATTCTTCATCGAAACTACCATGAGTAAATCCCACTAGCGCACGAAACGGCTGGCAGAATTCGCGTCAGAACGTTACACGATCTCGCAAACCAGCATTCCACACCACTACTGTTTGTTCAGGATTGTCAGTAGTCAGCTGTGATTCGGCTCATAGCTATTCATCAATACACCGGCGACATCGTCGGACGCACGTTCCGTGCGTCAAACGAGCGAGCTGAAACCAAGAGAACAGAAACAACACGAGGGCTGACGCGCGATGGTTCTGTTCAGTTTACACTCGAGTAGCTGGCATGTATTGATGATTTTATACGAGTAGGTCAGGGCTACCGGCATGTCGCCGACTGGGCGCATGGTCCTGACGAGCACGAACGAAGGCCACACTGCCGATCAGCCTGACAAGAGCGCGCAGAGACGGCCCGGTTTTTCCATAGCTAGCGCTCGCAGAGGCGGCCGCCTCGCGCCATAGATGTACGCGACGGGATCCTATTTTGTCGGATGCCGCACGGCAAGCAGCCTCGGAAGGCAGAGGTTGCTCCTGTCCGCATCCGGTCGCCTCCTCGGTCATCGGATCGGGCATGCGGGTCTCGACGCTCGTTGGTA
Source organism: Stipa capillata (assembly GCA_019208055.1). Classification (NCBI taxonomy): domain Eukaryota; kingdom Viridiplantae; phylum Streptophyta; class Magnoliopsida; order Poales; family Poaceae; genus Stipa; species Stipa capillata. The sequence goes on along the minus strand of JAGXJF010005663.1, from coordinate 2,806 downwards.
AGCGGCAAGGGCACGGAGCTGAGCCGGCCGGCCATGGGGCGTCGGAGGAGTGCTGCACGTCTGACCCGGATGTCCTACACCAGGTTCCACGTATTTGCCAGTGAGAGTAAGTACCTCACGGCGACGGCGTCGGTCAGGAAGGTGGAGACTTGTTCACCGACGAACGGCAACTGTAGGCCGTGCGCTGAGCGTGAGACGAGACACGGAGCTGGCGAGGATCGCGCCGCAGGTACACAGGTTCAGGTAGCGAACCCGTGGCACACTGCCGAGCTGGTCGTGCGAGAAGCTGCTGCAAAGCGAACTTTGACTTCGCGGCGCTAGCCAGGTCGGAGCCTCTAACGTGGGGACTGGATGTGTCTCGGATTTCTGCTCACAAAAGCTTGGCTTCCGCGCGCCCTCTCGTCTCCTCTGCCTACGCTCTCCTTCCCGCGGTGCGAGCACGCATGGACGAGCCCAGTGCGGCGGCCGAGCCTGCGTCGGGCTCGGCGCGGTCGCAAGGACCTCTCTAACGCAAGTTATCCAGATGAGCTCAACACCGCGTCTAGCGTTCAGTACGACATCGCCGGCGTGGACTGAGAGCGAAGCAGGACTTCGCAGGAGATCGTGCGCAGTTATGAAGTTCCCGGAGTAAGTTCTAGCACGGGCAGGTGTGGGGCGAGGATCCGCCGAAGGGGTAGCTGCTGGTGGCATGTCTGTGGAACAACAGGAGAAGACAGCTGCTGAGCGCGAAGGCGATCGCAGGGGAGGCCGGCGTGCCTCTTGCTTCTCGCTATCCGGGTCACCCGGAGATTTCATCGAGATGTTCCGTGCCGCGGTGGGCGGCGTCGGCGGGTGGCGGGACCTTTTCGCCAAAGGGCCAAGGCCAAACGGCGAAGTGACCTGGGTTTCAGGGGACGAAGTATCGACGCGGTTCTGCCGGTAGCGCGGAAATCGGGTGGCATCGTCGGGGGGTGCAACAGTACGTTAGCGGGAGGGCAGAGCGCTGAACCAGGGCTGCTCACAGCGAGATGGGCGGGTTCAGGCGGCCCGAATGTGCGGTCGTCATCGTGTCATTGCCTAGCCGACCCCAAACCGGCCGGAGATCGCTCGACGGGGGCCGGGGGGCGACTGCTCAGGCCGGCCAGCTTCGCGGCGCCATGTCTCCCCCGTCGGGCTGGTCCTGGACTGGTGGGCGCGGGCCGCGGGAGATCCTGCCGGTGGGCACGAGCGCCGAACAGAGAGTGGCTGGGCCTCGCGGGCGTGTCGCTGGATAATGCGAGGGCTGCCATACCCTGGCTCGGCCGCCGCGGCAAGGACCGCATAGCTCCCGTCAAGGATGCGACGGACTATCTCGTCCGACCGCATCGGTCCCGGCCTCAAGGGGCGCCTAGCATCGAACCCGTACGGCAAGAGCTTAAGATGCTCAGTCGCCTACCACTCGTGATATGCGTGCCACGGTAGGCTGTCTGGCGCGTAAGCTACACAGATTTTCTTTTTTTCGTCTGGCTCTCATTCTCGTTTTGTCATGCTTCAGGGCGTGAACGGCCTAGCAAGGATTCTGATCAGGTCTGCCGTGGATTGCTGGAGCGGCGCCCGCGCGCATACGATGTCAGTGACGCTTTGCCAGGCTGCCGGGGCAGGGGGGGGGTGGGCGAAGGTGACGCTGATATCGCGACGCGGGGGCAGGTGCGTGCCTTGTGTACGTGGTTGTCTGCTTCTGCGGCGAGGGACCCGTACGCTGGAGTGTCTGCAAGCAGCAGCAGTAATCCTTGCGCGAGGAATCGTCCGGCGGTCTCAGGCGGTCCGCAGCTGCCGAGAGAGGTGTATCTCAGGGGAGGCCGAGTTGACGACGGGTTCGCGGACGCGTGGGGACCTGTCAGCATGGCAGGGGAGTCGCTAGGTGTGGCGGGAGATGGTGACCATGGTTCTGGGGGGGGCCTGGTAGGCGGAGATAGCGTTGCCGTCCGTGGGCTGCTAAGGGACCAGATTGTTGAAATATATGGCCTTCCTTTCTTCATCAATTTAAAGCGTTTGGTAAAGGCTGGATATTTGGTGCATATAATTCAAGGTAAAATAAATGCTCGCTTTTATAGGCAGCCTCCTGGCCGGTCCTGGTGATTAGTTCGAGGAATCAATGTCTAACATAGAGCCCCGATTCGTTGGGCAGCTAACCCAGCCAAAAATTAGACCGTTATAACACTGGCAACTTAGCGCAAGCTATATTCTAACGCCGCGGCGGCAATTCCTCTTATTTGGGGCATATCTGACGCTGTGTCCCGGCAGCATGGGCCCGGCGTTCGGGGAACGCTAACTCTGCGACCATGACGGGCTGATACCTCCGAAGTGTGGGGCCTGCGGCTTTTCCCCTGGGCTGCACCTGCCAGCAGGTCCCAGCTGCGCCTCCCCATGGCTCGCCACCGCGAGTCTTCCTCATGCGGCCCTGAGACCTGCTCGCTGTTATCATTGTTTGGTTAAATTTCCTTTCTATTTACTCTCCACAGGCGCGTATGATGCCTGCAGCAGCGGAATAAGGCTAGGACAGGCACAGTATTTGAACGCTGAAGATTTAGTACATGAGTATAGAGACTTTTCTGACTTGAGCCGTAGATCTGGGTAAGACAGACATGAAAGTGCAATAGAAACTTGAAAGCGTCGAGGTTTATTGCCAACTCTTGTAGTTGTTTAATATAACATAGAGATATTAAATATTATATCACTGTTAGTGGGGCGTAGGGCGTGCATGTTGGTCATTGAAGTTGCCGGTAACACTTTGGTCAAGTGATTGCTCTTACAGGAAAGTTTGTTTTGGGTGATTCTTAGCGGCATT